>NC_071706.1:2639738-2660182 GCF_020745825.1 Agelaius phoeniceus
GATCCTCCACAGCCACACTGAGCAGGAGATTTATAAAGAACACCCAACTTTCCAGTTCTGATTAATAAAAGTAGCAAGGCAAAAAAGTCAAAGATTTGAATAGTCACTATCTCTAAAAACAAACCTATTCATCCTTTTACTCCCAAGCTTTTATGTCACTTAAAACCCGACCTCCTCCTCTCACTCTACCTACCAGCCCACACTCCAGAGCTTGTTCTGGTAGCAGAAAGGCAGCAAAATCAGTGAGCAGCTGTGGCCAGTCGTGCAGCAGCTTCTGCAGAGTGGAGTAGAGATCCACGGCTGTCCGTTTGTCCGTGCTGATCTCAAACTCGTAGATGACGCGCAGGAAATCTTCGTATTTCCCTGGGATGTGCTGCAGGGTCTCACGGACCTGGGGGGATTGGTGACACCAGGAGGAGAAAGCAGCTCAGTACAGAGTATTTTGTGTTGGAAGGGATGGTAAAAATCAGCTCGTTCCAAGCCCTTGCTGTGGGCACTTTGCACCATCCCAGGTTGCTCCAAGCCGGCCTTGGGCAGCCACAGCTGCTCTGGGCACCCTGTGCCAGGGTCTCAGCACCCTCCCAGGGAGGAATTTCTCCCTCAATTCTGTTCATCTACCAATCTTTGATCTCCTCTACTCAGAATTTACACAGGATTTGCAATTTTGTTGAAGCAACCAAGTGATTTCCTGGAGATGACCCAAAGCTGCTCATCCCAGAGCAGACTGGGAAGGTCAGAAATTCAGAAGGTTCTGCTGCTGTGAACTGAGCACCCCCAGCCCCTGAGTCCTTCACTTCCAGCTCCCCCTCTTAGGACAGGAGAGGGAGGAGGAAGAACAACAGCAGGAATCTGCTGAAATTGAATTTTCCAATTTTAGGCAGCTCTGGAGGGGTTTGAATTCTGCTCCTTAACAAAATCCTTCAGCTGGGCAGGTGCTGAGCTGTGAAACTGGCTGTGAGGAAGCTGCTGAATGATATTAAACCAAATCAAATCAAACAATGGGATTTGTTTTGTTATTTCTAAGGCATTCCCAGGCAGAGAACTCTGAGCCTGAGGAAGAGGAGGAGCTGCTCTCCTCCTCTCAAAAAAGGAACACTTTGGGAAGTGAAGCACCACATGTAGGAATAAATAACTGCACCCCAGGCAGACCCAGCAGTTCTGTGGCACAAAACCCCAAGTTTCTGATGTTCTGGGGCAGAAAACCCCACATTTCTGATGTTCTGGGGCAGAAAACCCCACATTTCTGCTGTTCTGTGGCACAAAACCCCACATTTCTGATTTCTGTGGCAGAAAACCCCACATTCCTGATGCTCTGTGACAGAAACCCCCACATTTCTGATTTCTGTGGTACAAAACCCCACATTTCTGATTTGTGGCACAAAACCCCACATTTCTGATGCTCTGTGGCACAAAACCCCAAATTCCTGATGTTCTGTGGCACAAAACCCCACATTTCTGATGTTCTCTGGCACAAACCCCCCATTTCTGCTGCTCCTGGGCTGCCTTACCCTGGTCAGGTAGGCCTGGGCAAAGGCCAGGTCCTTCTGCTCCCTCAGGATTCTGATTTCTGTGGCAGAAACCCCACATTTCTGATGTTCTGTGCCACAAACCCCCACATTTCTGATGTTCTGTGGCAGAAAACCCCACCTTTTTATGTTCTGTGGCACAAACCCCCCATTTCTGCTGCTCTGTGGCACAAACCCCACATTTCTGATTTCTGTGCCACAAAACCCCACATTTCTGCTGCTCTGTGGCACAAAACCCCACATTTTTGATGTTCTGTAGCACAAAACCCCACATTTCTGATGTTCTGTGGCAGAAACCCCCACATTTCTGATTTCTGTGGAACAAAACCCCCACATTTCTGATTTCTGTGGCAGAAAACCCCACATTTTTTATGTCCTGTGGCACAAACCCCAAAGTTTCTGATGTTCTGTGGCACAAAACCCCCACATTTTGCTGCTCCTGGGCTGCCTTACCCTGGTCAGGTAGGCCTGGGCAAAGGCCAGGTCCTTCTGCTCCCTCAGGATTCTGATTTCTGTGGCACAAAACCCCACATTTCTGATGCTCTGTGGCAGAAAACCCCAAAATTCTGATGTTCTGTGGCACAAAAACCCACATTTCTGATGTTCTGTGGCACCAAACCCCACATTTCTGATGTTTTGTGGCACAAACCCCACATTTTTTATGTTCTGTGGCAGAAACCCCAAATTTCTGATTTCTGTGGCACAAACCCCCACATTTCTGCTGTTCTGTGGCACAAAACCCCACATTTTTTATGTCCTGTGGCACAAAACCCCCCATTTCTGATGTTCTGTGGCACAAAACCCCAAATTCCTGATGTTCTGTGGCACAAACCCCAAATTTCTGATGTTCTGAAATTTTTTATGTTCTCTGGCACAAAACCCCACATTTCTGATATTTTGTGGCACAAAACCCCACATTTCTGATGCTCTGTGGCACAAACCCCACATTTTTTATGTTCTGTGGCAGAAACCCCACATTTCTGATGCTCTGTGGCACAAACCCCACATTTTTGATGTTCTGTGGCAGAAAACCCCAAATTCCTGATGTTCTGTGGCACAAAACCCCACATTTTTTTATGTTCTCTGGCAGAAAACCCCACATTTCTGCTGTTCTGGGGCACAAAACCCCACATTTCTGATTTCTGTGGCAGAACCCCCTACATTTCTGATTTCTGTGGCACAAAACCCCCACATTTCTGCTGTTCTGTGGCACAAAACCCCCCATTTCTGGTGCTCCTGGGCTGCCTTACCCTGGTCAGGTAGGCCTGGGCAAAGGCCAGGTCCTTCTGCTCCCTCAGGATTCTGATTTCTGTGGCAGAAAACCCCACATTTCTGATGTTCTGTGGAACAAAACCCCCCCATTTCTGGTGCTCCTGGGCTGCCTTACCCTGGTCAGGTAGGCCTGGGCAAAGGCCAGGTCCTTCTGCTCCCTCAGGATTCTGATTTCTGTGGCACAAACCCCACATTTTTTATATTCTGTGGCACAAACCCCCCATTTCTGGTGCTCCTGGGCTGCCTTACCCTGGTCAGGTAGGCCTGGGCAAAGGCCAGGTCCTTCTGCTCCCTCAGGGGGTCCCTCTCCAGGATGTCCTCGTCGTAGAGCAGCAGCAGCTTGGAGGTGTCTTTGCTGCCACGAGCTCTGCCCCTCTTGCTCCTGGTCCTGTGGGAGCTCCTGCTCTTCCCTGGGGCTTTCAGGTTCTCTCCTGTGGAGGAGCAGGAGGTGATTCAGTGGCAGAGGCACCCCAGGGCTCTGCCAGGGCAATATTGCAACAGAAATTGTTGTAAAATTTATGCCAAAATATACATTGGCTGTGCTCCCTGGAAGTGGAGGAGAAATTCATTTCCCAAGAGTCAAGCTGGCTAAAATCCTGATTTTGTTGCTTGTTTCTACAGCATCTGACTGGAGAAATCTCTGGATGCAGCCACAGGTTTTTGTGGAACTAAAAAAAATCCCTCACACCAGGGCAGAACAACCACAAAGGGAACAGAGACACAGCACAAGCCCAGAGCTGTGCTGCAAATTTTAGATAATTATTTACAACATAGTTAAAATCATAGATAAACACCTGGTGTCACCCAACAGGGAATTAAACAGGGAACTAAGGGGGTTACATCCAGATTTTTGTGGCTTGAGGTTTAGGAATCTGCTGATTTAATGGGCTGAGGTCCCCTCCTCAAAATTCACTGCTCAAGTTCATTTAGCACTTGGACTTTGTTCCATTGCCTTTTCTCCAACATGACCTTGTCAGACAAAATTCAAATCAGCAGAGATTTGACTGTTTAATATTGTTCTTCTAAAATTATCCTTATTAGCTGACACAAACCATGAATCTGTCTGCAAACATGCAAGGGAGCTGTGACTGGCTCCTAAAATTGGATTCCCAGCTGGAAAACACCACTGGGCTCAGATATACCCAGGGAGTTAAACCCAAACAGGATCCCCAGTGGTTGGTTTGCCCTGCAGAGAGCAACTCTACTTCCCCACTCCCTGGGTCCAAAAACCCCACAGCACTCACCTGTCCAAAAACCCCACAGCACTCACCTGTCCAAAAACCCCACAGCACTCACCTGCTGTCCAAAAACCCCACAGCACTCACCTGTCCAAAAACCCCACAGCACTCACCTGTCCAAAAACCCCACAGCACTCCCCTGCTGTCCCCAAACCCCACAGCACTCACCTGTCCAAAAACCCCACAGCACTCACCTGTCCAAAAACCCCACAGCACTCACCTGTCCAAAAACCCCACAGCACTCACCTGTCCAAAAACCCCACAGCACTCACCTGTCCAAAAACCCCACAGCACTCACCTGTCCAAAAACCCCACAGCACTCACCTGCTGTCCAAAAACCCCACAGCACTCCCCTGCTGTCCCAAACCCCACAGCACTCACCTGCTGTCCCAAAAACCCACAGCACTCACCTGCTGTCCCCAAACCCCACAGCACTCACCTGTCCAAAAACCCCACAGCACTCACCTGTCCAAAAACCCCACAGCACTCACCTGTCCAAAAACCCCACAGCACTCACCTGCTGTCCCAAAAACCCCACAGCACTCACCTGTCCAAAAACCCCACAGCACTCACCTGCTGTCCCAAAAACCCCACAGCACTCACCTGTCCAAAAACCCCACAGCACTCACCTGTCCAAAAACCCCACAGCACTCCCCTGCTGTCCCAAACCCCACAGCACTCACCTGTCCAAAAACCCCACAGCACTCACCTGTCCAAAAACCCCACAGCACTCCCCTGCTGTCCAAAAACCCCACAGCACTCCCCTGCTGTCCAAAAACCCCACAGCACTCCCCTGCTGTCCAAAAACCCCATAGCACTCCCCTGTCCAAAAACCCCACAGCACTCACCTGCTGTCCAAAAACCCCACAGCACTCACCTGCTGTCCAAAAAAACCCCACAGCACTCCCCTGCTGTCCAAAAAAACCCCACAGCACTCACCTGCTGTCCAAAAAAACCCCACAGCACTCACCTGCTGTCCAAAAAACCCCACAGCACTCACCTGTCCAAAAACCCCACAGCACTCACCTGCTGTCCAAAAAACCCCACAGCACTCACCTGTCCAAAAACCCCACAGCACTCACCTGCTGTGCAAAAAACCCCACAGCACTCACCTGTCCAAAAACCCCACAGCACTCACCTGTCCAAAAAAACCCCACAGCACTCCCCTGCTGTCCCAAACCCCACAGCACTCCCCTGCTGTCCAAAAAACCCCACAGCACTCACCTGCTGTCCAAAAAAACCCCAAAGAACTCACCTGCTGTCCCCAAACCCCCCTGCTGTCCCCAAGCCCCCTGCACTCCCCTGCTGTCCCCAAACCCCACAGCACTCACCTGTCCAAAAACCCCACAGCACTCCCCTGCTGTCCCCAAACCCCCTGCACTCCCCTGCTGTCCCCAAACCCCCTGCACTCACCTGCTGTCCCCTGCTGTCCCCAATCCCCCTGCACTCCCCTGCTGTCCCCAAACCCCTGCACTCACCTGCTGGCCTCCTGTGGGCCTCCACCTGTGGGGAAGCTGCCTTGGCCATGGTGAAAGCAGATTTAGGCTCCTCTGCTGTGTCCCCACACGTTTCATCATCTTTCTGCAAGCTCTCTATTCCTTCCCCTTCCTCCTCCTCCTCTTCCTCAGGCTCAGAGTTCTCCTCCTGGGAATTCTCCTCTTCAGAATCTCCCTCTTGGCTTAAACGTCTCTCTGTTGCAAGCCAAGTCAGTTTTTCCATTGTTTCCTTAGAAATAATAAAAATCAATCCAATTGTTTGATTTGATTTGCTTTAATATCATTCAGCAGCTTCCTCACAGCCAATTTCACAGCTCAGCACCTGCCCAGCTGAAGGATTTTGTTAAGGAACAGAATTCAAACCCCTCCAGAGCTGCCTAAAATTGGAAAATTCAATTCCAGCATCTGCCATTCAGCAAATCAGGCCTTAATTTAGAAGGGATTCATTATTGATTCCTTAATTATCATCTTAGATCTTCAAGGCTTGCTGGAATTGTGACCTGCAAAGTCATTTTTATTTTAAGTATTCTTAGAGAGCAGCCTCATTGAGGAATCCCTGCAGCTCAGCAGAGTTTAGATCTGCATATTTGCAATATAATTCCTTAGTCTGGGTTTAAAATGTGCCCAGGAAAACCTGGGTTTTAATTTCTCTGTGACCAGGACAATGCCAGGCTGTTAGAGAGTTATCAGCCCATGTTCCCAGTGGGGTTCCCTGTGGGATTTCCAGTGGGGTTTCCAGTGGGATCCTCAGTGGGGTCCTCAGTGGGATTCCCAGTGGGATTTCCTGATCCCCAGTGGGATCCCCAGTAGGATTTCCATTGGGATTTCAGTGGGGTCCTCAGTGGGATTTCCTGATCCCCAGTGGGATCCCCAGTAGAATTTCCATTGGGATTTCAGTGGGGTTCCCAGTAGGATTTCCAGTGGGATCCCCAGTGGGGTTTTCAGATCCCCAGTAGGATTTCCAGTGGGATTCTCAGATCCCCAGTGGGATTTCCAGTGGGATTCTCAGTGGGATCTCCAGTGGGGCCCTCAGTGGAGTTCCCAGTGGGATCCCCAGTAGGATTTCCATTGGGATTTCAGTGGGGTCCTCAGTGGGATTCTCAGATCCCCGGTGAGATTTCCAGTGGAATCCCCAGTGGGATCCTCAGTGGGACTTCCAGTAGGATTTCCAGTGGGATCCCCAGTGGGATCCCCAGTAGAATTTCCATTGGGATTTCAGCGGGGTTCTCAGTAGGATTTCCAGTGGGATCCCCAGTGGGATTTTCAGATCCCCAGTGGGATCCCCAGTGGGATTTTCAGATCCCCAGTGGGATTCCCAGTGGGATCCTCAGTGGGATTTCCAGTAGGATTTCCAGTGGGATCCCCAGTGGGATTTCCAGTGGGATCCTCAGTGGGATTTCCAGTAGGATTCCCAGTGGGATTCCCAGTGGGATTTTCAGATCCCCAGTGGGATCCCCAGTGGGATCCCTGACTCCACAGGGTGTTTTAGGACACCCACAGTCACCCCTTCCCTAAGGGTTTTCCAGTTTTATCTTTTCATGTTTTATCTTTACCTGCAGTTCTGGCACTGACAGAATCGACTCTTCTGAGGCTGACGACATCTCCTCATCCTCATCTTGTGTAAAATCATCAAAATCATCTTCTTCCTCCTCTTCCTGCCCTTCCCTGTCCCCTGCAGCCTCGGGCCCGGCCGGTGTCCCCACAGACTGCCCGTCAATGCTGGAGGAGTCCTCCGGCCTTGCCGGGGGGCTGCTGAACTCTGCCTCCCTCTCAGCTGGGTGAGGGGGGATCTTTGGGGAGTCACTGCTGCCTGCTGGCCCTGCAGCCCCCCCGGGCTCCCCCTGCTGCTCCCCCTGCGGAGGGGAGGGCAGGGCCTGGCGCTCCTCCTCTCCCTTCTCCTCACAGGGCCCGTGCTCCTTCTTGGCCTCATCCCCGCCGCAGGAACAAGCGGCCTCCATGTTCAGCTCCTGGCCAAGGCCCAGCATGAACTCCTCCTTCCTCTCAGCACATAGAAGATCTCTTTTTTGGGCCAGGTTGGCTTCTTTGGGAGCATCACTTAAATCTTCTGACTTGATTTCCACCGACGCATCAGGATTTTCTAAATGAGGCAAAAGCTCCACCACTGGCAAAGGCTCTGATGTGTTCCCATCTCCTTCTCCCACTGCCCAGCTGCAGCAGTCCCCCTTGTTCCCCTTGTCCTGAGTGTCCCCATGGGCAGGGTTTGTGCCACACTCCTTCTTTGGGGACAGAGTGGAGCAGGGCACAAAGAGCTCTGGGGGCTCCACCTTGGGCTCCACGGCAGGAAAAGCTCCTGGAGCAGGGAGCAGGGTCAGCTTCTCCTCCCCTTCAGCCCCAGCAGGAGCAGAGAGCCCAACAGGGCTGGGAGAGACAATCAGGGATGGGATGGAAGAGGTGACCAGAGGCTGGTTTAAGGGGCATGGGAAGGTGGAGGGATTCACCAGCAGGGTTGTGACAGGAATGGCCTGAGCGCCCCGGCCCACGGCCGTGCTCAGGGGCTGGATCACGTTGCAGCCATTGCCAATGTTCAGCACCTTCACTGTGGTGGCAGGGACAGTCAGGATGACAGGGGAGGGCTGGATCACAGGGGAAGCTTTGATCACCGGGGCCGATTTCGTCCCTTTTTTCCTCTGGTAGCTCTTCCTCACGCACGGTTTGCGCGTCCTCATCCCGCCCAAGGCCGGCAGCATCACCTTGGGCTGGAAGGCCCCTGGCTCTGAGGCCACCAGAGCTGGGCCTACAGCAGCTGGGAAGGCTTGTCTGGAGTGTGGCTGGCCAGTGGAAAGAACATTCTGGAATTCCAAGGCATCCCCAGCTGCCAGCACTGCTGGGACTTTCAGGGGTGGCGGCGCTGGCTGGATGGGCCGAGGGACGCGGCCCCGGCCCCTGCTGGGGGCAGCCTCGGACTGAGGCAATTTCTGATTTTTCTGCACGCTCAGGGGGCTGGAGCTGGGCTGCAGGCAGGGGCTGGGGCGGATCAGGACGGGTTTCAGAGCTGAGGATCTCTGCCTCCTCCAGGGCCTCCTGGAGAAGCGGTTGCCCAAAGGTTTCAGGGTGAGCACGAGCCCCTTGGGCATCAGCAAAGGGTATTTGTCATCACAGCCCCTGCCTGCAGCTCCCCTCTCTGCCCCCACAAGGGCAGATTCTCCAGCAGGTGAGGCTGGTGTCTCCTTGGCATCTTCTGCCAGCTGCTTCAGCTCTCCCTGGATGGAGGGCAAGCTTGCCTGAAGGGAGCAAGAATTTATTGGAATTGTTATTTATGGGCTATTTCTGTATTTCCACCTCCAGAGCACAAAAGGTAACAGAGCTTCCTCTGTTTTATTTCCTTTATAGTACTGCATGTTGCTTAAGAGTACTTTAAATTCAGGAGTTGCACTGCAAAGCCTTTAGGAGACTCTGAGCTCCTGAGAAAAACAAAGTTTTATGCTTTATAAAGGTTGCTTTAGTAAAAATAAGATTTTGTGGGAAGGAAACTTCCCTGTGTAACAGGGGGTGATCAAGAAAAATGGATTTTATGGCATTTGAGTGCAGTTGTTCCCTTGGGCACAGTCCTCCCTGACTGCCTGACTCACAGGAATGGTCTCTGTGCCTCCAAGAAAAATCCACATGAAAAGGAGATCCACAAAAGGGAAAAAATCCATAAGGAAAAAAATCCATAAGGAAAATCCACAAGGAAAAAAACCAGAAGGAAAAAATCCACAAGGGGTAAAAATCCATAAGGGGAAAATCCACACAAGGGAAAAAACCACAAGGGAAAAAAACACAAGGGAAAAAATCCAAAAGGAAAATCCACAAGGGGGAAAAAATCCACAAGGGGGAAAAAATCCAAAAGGAAAAAATCCACAAGGGGAAAATCCACAAGGGAAAAAATCCATAAGGGGAAAAATCCACAAGGGGAAAAAATCCATAAGGGAAAAAATCCACAAGGGGAAAAAATCCACAAGGGGAAAAAATCCACAATAGGAAAAAAAACAGAAGGAAAAAATCCACAAGGGGAAAAAATCCACACAAGGGAAAAAACCACAAGGGAAAAAAATCCAAAAGGAAAATCCACAAGGGGAAAAAATCCACAAGGGAAAAAATCCACAAGGGGAAAAAATCCACAAGGGGAAAAAATCCACAAGGAAAAAATCCAAAAGGAAAAAAAATCCACAAGGGGAAAAATCCATAAGGGGAAAATCCACAAGGGGATAAATCCATAAGGAAAAAAATCCACAAGGAAAAAAATCCAAAAGGAAAATCCACAAAGGAAAAATCCAAAGGGAAAATCCACAAGGGGAAAAAATCCACAAGGGGAAAAAATCCACAAGGGAAAAATCCACAAGGGAAAAAATCCTTAAGGGAAAAAATCCACAAGGGGAAAAAATCCACAAGGGGGACAAAAATCCACAAGGGGGACAAAAATCCACAAGGGGGACAAAAATCCACAAGGAAAATCCACAAGGCAAAAATCCACAAGGCAAAAATCCACAAGGGGATAAATCCATAAGGGGAAAATCCACAAGGGAAAAATCCACAAGGGGATAAATCCATAAGGGGAAAATCCACAAGGGAAAAAACCACAAGGGGATAAATCCATAAGGGGAAAATCCACAAGGGAAAAAATCCACGCCAAACCAAATAAAAGCCCCAAGAAATGACCCAAGCACCACCTCCCCCAGCAATTACCTTTAACCAGAAGGGCAGGCGATGCTCCTCCCTCTCCACGGGAGGTTTCCACTGGTGGGGCTGGATTTCCTCACAGCACTTCACCAGCACAGGCAGCTGCTTCGTCTTCTTGTAGTACTGTGGGGACAGGGGACAGAGGCACACAGTGCCACTGCTCAGGGCACTGCTGGGACACAGGGCTGGGACACAGGGCTGGGACACAGGGCTGGGACACGGGGCTGGGACACGGGGCTGGGACACGGGGCTGGGACACGGGGCTGGGACACGGGGCTGGGACACGGGGCTGGGACACGGGGCTGGGACACACACAGGGCTGGGACACACACAGGGCTGGGACACGGGGCTGGGACACACACAAGGCTGGGACACACACAGGGCTGGGACACACACAGGGCTGGGACACAGGGCTGGGACACGGGGCTGGGACACGGGGCTGGGACACGGGGCTGGGACACGGGGCTGGGACACGGGGCTGGGACACACACGGGGCTGGGACACACACAGGGCTGGGACACACACAGGGCTGGGACACACACAGGGCTGGGACACGGGGCTGGGACCCGGGGCTGGGACACGGGGCTGGGACACACACAGGGCTGGGACACAGGGCTGGGACACACACGGGGCTGGGACACGGGGCTGGGACACACACAGGGATGGGACACACACAGGGCTGGGACACACACGGGGCTGGGACACACACAGGGCTGGGACACACACGGGGCTGGGACCCGGGGCTGGGACACACACAGGGCTGGGACACAGGGCTGGGACACACACGGGGCTGGGACACGGGGCTGGGACACACACAGGGATGGGACACACACAGGGCTGGGACACACACGGGGCTGGGACACGGGGCTGGGACACACACAGGGATGGGACACACACAGGGCTGGGACACACACGGGGCTGGGACACGGGGCTGGGACACACACGGGGCTGGGACACACACGGGGCTGGGACACAGGGCTGGGCCCTCTGCCAGCGCTCATGCCAAGAAAGTGATTTTTAATAGGGTGCTACCCACAGGAACAGGAAAATCAGTAACCAAGGGCTCACTGCTGAGATCCTGGCTGCTCTCCCCGAGGTTCAGGCAGCTGGGCAGGGGTTGCTTGGCTTTAGCTGGTTTTGTTTTGTGCAGGGGTTGTTTTAGCTGGTTTTGTTTTGTGCAGAGGTTGTTTTATCTGGTTTTGTTGCCAGCTGTTGTTTTATCTGGTTTTGCTCCCATGTGTTATTTTATATGGTTTTGTGCAGCTATTCTTTTATCTGTTTTTTTTCCCAGCTGTTCTTTTATCTGTTTTTTATCCCAGCTGTTGTTTTATCTGTTTTTTTCCCCAGCTGTTGTTTTATCTGGTTTTGTTCCCATGTGTTGTTTTATCTGGTTTTTATCCCAGCTGTTCTTTTATCTGTTTTTTGTTCCCAGCTGTTGTTTTATCTGGTTCTGTTCCCAGCTGTTGTTTTATCTGGTTTTTATCCCAGCTGTTGTTTTACCTGGTTTTGTTCCCAGCTGTTCTTTTATCTGCTTTTGTTCCCAGCTGTTGTTTTATCTATTTTGTTCCCAGCTGTTGTTTTATCTGTTTTTTTTTTTTCCCCTTGTGTTGTTTTATGTTTTTTTCCCAGCTGTTGTTTCATCTGGTTTTGTTTTGTGCAGCTGTTATTTTATCTGGTTTTGTTCCCAGCTGTTCTTTTATCTGGTTTTATGCAGCTGTTGTTTTATCTGGTTTTATGCAGCTGTTGTTTTATCTATTTTTTCCCCAGTTGTTGTTATATCTGGTTCTGTTCCCAGCTGTTCTTTTATCTGTTTTTTATCCCAGCTGTTGTTTTACCTGGCTTTGTTCGCAGCTGTTGTTTTATCTGGTTTTATGCAGCTGTTGTTTTACCTGGTTTTGTTCCCAGCTGTTGGTTTATCTGTTTTTTATCCCATGTGTTCTTTTATCTGTTTTTTTTCCCAGCTGTTCTTTTATCTGTTTTTTTCCCATGTGTTGTTTTATCTGGTTTTTTTTCCCAGCTATTCTTTTATCTGGTTTTGTTTTATGCAGCTGTTGTTTTATCTGTTTTTTCCCCAGCTGTTGTTTTATCTGTTTTTTCCCCAGCTGTTGTTTTATCTGGTTTTGTTTTATGCAGCTGTTGTTTTACCTGGTTTTGTTCCCATGTGTTGTTTTATCTGTTTTTTTCCCAGCTGTTGTTTTATCTGTTTTTTTTCCCAGCTGTTATTTTATCTGTTTTTTTTCCCAGCTGTTCTTTTACCTGCTTTTGTCCCCCCAGTTTATGGGACAGGATGAGTGCCCAGCTGGCTGCACACACCACCTTTGTTTCAATTTTGCTACTCAAAAGCTCCCTTGGATGAATATTTCACCAGCATTACTGAGTTTTACCAGGACTATCTCAGCTCTAAAGAGTCAAACCAGTATCCAAACACCAGTGGCTAAGGGAAACAAAAGGTTAAACCCTCACTGCTACCCCAGGGGTGCTATTTAATTTAAAATAAGGAGCCTTGGAACACAGAGGCCTTACCCTGATGATGTTGTCAGGGGCTCTGTTCATGTTGAGGTTCTTGATCCTCACTGTCAGCTGGTGGGCAGTTTTGGTGGGCAGGAGGTATTTGCTGATCAAAGGCTTGGGGAAATCCGTGCCCTCGAAATGTTTCAGCCCTAAAGCCAACAAGCTGGCCAGGAAAGATGGAGGGGAGAACATGAGAAACCTCTCAGCTCTGCCCAAGGGTTGCAATTCTCTTTACCAAACCAACTTTGCAGCCATTTTGTGCAGTAACTGCAGCACCTACTTGTCCTCTGCCTTGGTGAAGACGATCTTGTCTCGGGGAGGGTTTGCTCTCAAGGAACAAATTGGCAGCAGCTCTGGGTACATAAAAACTTTCCTGGTTGCCAAAATCCAGGCCACTTGCTTTGGCAAACATGAGAATTCATTTGCTGTGGGAAGAATGAACAGGGAAGGGCAGTTTGGTGGGTGTGGATGGAGGTTTTTCACAGCTCACTTCTTGAAAACCCCGCTTCTTTTACTGCTTTCACTGCAAAAAGAATTTCTTCCTGTTTTTAAAATGTGCAGATTTTCTCATTTTCCCCTCTAACCAGCAAAAGGTAAAATTCTTTTCTCCTTCCATCTTTTCTTTTGCTCTGTAGCAAGGCAAAGACCAAGTGGCCACTCTGAGCCAAGAAACACTTTTAGTATACTGCAATTAAGAAATAATAATTAACTTCTGATTGTGATGGTGTGAGTTATGACATCTCTACTGCCTCACTCATTACATGAGACTGAAAATGGAATCAAAGTTGTTTTAAACACCTCTCAATTGCCCCAAATCTGGGTGAGAAAAGGAATTAACCCACCCTGTCCCCTCACTTATCATCCTGCTCCTGCTTTCCCCAGCCTGTTCCTGTGGGGAATGGATTGGTAGAAAATTGGTGTGGCTAAAGCTGATAGGCCAATGAACATTGTTAGTACATTGTAATTAGGAAATAATTAACTTCTGATTGTGATGGCATGAATTATAACACCTGTATTATCTCACCCTTCACATGAGACTGAAAATAGAACCAAAGTTGTTTAAAACACCTCTCAATTGCCCCAAATCTGGGTCAGAAAAGGGCATAACCCACCCTGTCCCCTCACTTATCATCCTGCTCCTGCTTTCCCCACCTTGTTCCTGTGGGAAATGGATTGGTAGAAAATTGGTGTGGCTAAAGCTGATAGGCCAATGAACATTGTTAGTACATTGCAAATAAGAAATAATTAACTTCTGATTGTGATGGCATGAATTACAACATCTGGATTGTCTCACTCTTCACATGAGACTGAAAACAGAACCAAAGTTGTTTAAAACACCTCTGAGTTGCCCCAAATCTGGGTCAGAAAAGGAATTAACCCCCCTGCCCCTCCCTTACCATTCTTCACAGCCTTCCTGGGGCTCCAGTCCACGGGCACCTGGGCATGGAAGTCCTGAAGGAGCTGCAGGGCCCCCTGCAAGTTGCAGGGCTGGAACATGCTCTGGAATTTGGGCTCCTGGGGCGCCTGGTGCAGGCTGGAGCTGCAGGCAAAGCTCCCGAGCTCGCTCTGCAAAGGCAGCACAGAAACACAGCAGAGACAGGGAACAGACAGAGAGCAGGGAAAAATCAGATTATAAAGGAGAAATTGTCATATTATAAATAGGATCTCATCAGGTTTAAATTAAAATTTATCAGCTGATGATAAATCTTCATTTGGGGCATCACAAATGCAGGGTGGAGGTGAGGGTGGGGAGGTATTGGCACAGGTGCTCAGAAAATTCTGCATTCCCCATCCCTGGCCAGCACTTGCAGATTTTCAATTTTTCCCCCCTAAATTTCATCACAAAAGGTAAAATTCTTTTCCCCTTCCATCTTTTCTTCCATTTTCCTCTGGGGCAGGGGAAGGTGCCCCTGGTGCTCCATTCAGGTGGAACTGAGGGAGCTTTAGGGACCCTCCCCACCCAAACCATTCTGGGATTCCAGGACTTTCAGTTCTTTTGCAATTCCCACCCTCCCCACAATTCCAATATTTATCCCATTAAAGCCATTATCCATTCCAACATTTATCCCATTTAACTGAAAACTAAGGTTCCTTTCCATTCATTTAATAAAGTAAATAAATAATAAATTGCATTTATTATTTAAATGAAATTTAAATAAATAAATATATTTATTTAAATGAAACTTAATAAATAAATTTATTTAAATGAAACTTAAATAAATATATTTATTTAAATGCAATTTAAATAAATAAATATATTTATTTAATTGAAATTTAAATAAATAAATTTATTTGAATGAAATTTAAATAAATAAAAATATTTATCTAAATGCAATTTAAATAAATAAATTTATTTAAACGAAATTTAAATAAATAACTATATTTATTTAAACAAAACTTAAATAAATAACTATATTTATTTAAATGAAATTTAAATAAATAACTATATTTGTTTAAATGAAATTTAAATAAATAACTATATTTATTCAAATGAAATTTAAATAAATAACTATATTTATTTGAACGAAACTTAAATAAATATTTATTTAAACGAAACTTAAACAACTATATTTATTTAAATGCAATTTAAATAAATAAATATATTTATTTAAATGCAATTTAAATAAATAAATTTATTTAAATGCAATTTAAATAAATAACTAGATTTATTTAAACAAAATTTAAATAAATAACTATATTTATTTAAACGAAACTTAAATAAATAATTATATTTATTTAAACGAAACTTAAATAAATAAATATATTTATTTAAATGAAATTTAAAAAAATAACTATATTTATTTATAAAATAAATAAATAAAAATAAATAAATTTTTAAAATTCATATTTCAAAGTAAATAAATAAAAATAAATGAATATTTCTAAGTTTGCCCAAGGACCAGCAATGGTTTGAATTGATGGATATAAATCTTTTCTTACCAAAAACATCTGGGTGGTGTTGGCCTCTGAACTCAGGGCAGGGTTGAAACTTGCCAGGAGATGGATTTGAGTCAGGAGCTGAACATGCTTGAGGAATAAAATCACATCAATTTGATTTTTTTTTGTTCAGTTTATCACAAATCCAAGGAACTGGAAAGCACCAGTCCCAAGGCACAAGCAAAATCTCCTGAGCACAGCAAAAATCAAATCTCTGCCTGCAAAAAACCTTAAATCAATAGAAAACTGAGGGGAAACTTTCATATCCACTGACAGAAAGTTTATTACACAAATTCTGAAGACATCAACTATTGAAGTCTTTGAGCAGTTTCCCAACATTTTTTGGCCAAATTCTCATCGTGACCAACACAGAAATTAATTTTTTTCCTACACAAATACATAACTTTTATTTTACCAACAATTTCAGCTCTCAGAACTGCCCATTTCTGTATTTCTCCCCACAAGAATAACCCACTTAGACAGCAAGAAAAGCGGTGAAAATGGGATTTTTTCAGAATTCAAGCATGGATCATCACCTGCTGCATTTGCTGCTGGAGCCTGTTCCTCTGGGCACCATCCAGGGCCAGGCTCTGCAGGGCTCTCTCCCTCTGCTCTTTGCCTTTCTCAGCCTCCTGGGGAACTTTCACCGAGGACTTTTTGATTCTCAGCTGCTCCAGCTGCTCCTTCACTGTCTGGTGCTGCTTGTTCAGTAAATTGGCCAGGGGCTCCTCAAATCTGTGGAAACCCAAAGGGAATGAATTTGACTATGGAATAAAGTGGAAGAAATCCCTGATTTTGTAATGCTCCCTGTTTATTTTGAATATTTTTATTGTTTTGGAGCATTGTTTCTGTATTTTCCTTGCTATCTGCTTTGCACAGTTTGGTTTGACCATCCCTGCACTGCTCAACAGGAACTCCAGCTGCAAGGTCTGCAGAAAGATCACACACTGCTTCAAATCCTGCTACTTTATTGAAAAATGAATAAAAAATATCAAAAATTATTAAAATTGAAAAGATTTAAGTAATATTTAATACATAAAAATTTTATATTATAAAATTATATTTAATATTTCATTTAAATTTTAATTTTTCATTATAATTTAAATATTTTGTTGGTTTTATTATTTAAGTATTTCCCAGCCTTATGCTGAGAACTTTACCAGAGATCCTACAGTAAGAGCTACTCCTGGAGCAGAAGAAATTCATTAATTCATTATTTTATTTTATTTTATTTTATTTTATTTTATTTTATTTTATTTTAGCTACACCAGTTAATCTGATTTCTGCTGGTGATCAGCTTCCCTGAGGTCAGTTATAGAATTGTTCCATGATGCTCCTAATAAATAAATCCATAAATATATAAAATAAATATATAAATATATAAAATAAATCGATAAATATATAAATCCATAAATATATAAAATAAATATATAAATCCATAAATATATAAAATAAATCTATAAATATATAAAATAAATTTATAAATATATAAATCCATAAATATATAAAATAAATCTATAAATATATAAATATATAAAATAAATATATAAATATATAAATCCATAAATATATAAAATAAATATATAAATCGATAAATATATAAATCTATAAAACAAATCTGTAAATATATAAAATAAATCTATAAATCTATAAAATAAATCTATAAATCTATAAATCTATAAATCTATAAAATAAATCTATAAATCTATAAAATAAATCTATAAAACAAATAAATCCATAAATATATAAAATAAATATATAAATATATAAATATATAAATATATAAAATAAATCCATAAATATATAAAATAAATATATAAATCGATAAATCTATAAATCTATAAAATAAATCTATAAAACAAATAAATCCATAAATATATAAAATAAATATATAAATCTATAAATCTATAAAATAAATCTATAAATCTATACATCTATAAATCTATAAAATAAATATATAAAACAAATAAATCGATAAATATATAAAATCAATATATAAACCCATAAATATATAAAACAAATAAATCCATAAATATATAAAATCAATTAATAAATATCCATAAATAAATCCAGCAAGTAAGAGATTTTTGCCTTAAAGAATCCTGTATACAGATAAAACCAGGGGAGAAACCACTGGGAGAAGTGGCCCACCAAAGAAAAATTAATCACATAAAAGAATTTATTTAATTTAATATGATCAAAGCCACGGTGCACACAGAGAAGAGCAGAAATCTGCCTGGATTTCAGTTTGTAGCTGGTTCAGAGCTGCTGCCCTCGCCTCGGGCACTGCTCAGCCCAGAGAGGGCACCCAGGAACCCCAGCCTTGGTTTTAGCTCCTCTCCCAAACAGAGGCAGCTCCACCTTGAGCTGCTCTGCCCCACAAAGCAGGAGCACCCAGCACCCAGCACCCTGCACCCTCACCTTGAGCTGCTCTGCCCCACAAAGCAGGAGCACCCTGCACCCAGCACCCTCACCTTGAGCTGCTCTGCCCCACAAAGCAGGAGCACCCTGCACCCTGCACCCAGCACCCTGCACCCTCACCTTGAGCTGCTCTGCCCCACAAAGCAGGAGCACCCAGCACCCAGCACCCTCACCTTGAGCTGCTCTGCCCCACAAAGCAGGAGCACCCAGCACCCAGCACCCAGCACCCTGCACCCAGCACCCTGCACCCAGCACCCTGCACCCTCACCTTGAGCTGCTCTGCCCCACAAAGCAGGAGCACCCAGCACCCAGCACCCAGCACCCTCACCTTGAGCTGCTCTGCCCCACAAAGCAGGAGCACCCAGCACCCTCACCTTGAGCTGCTCTGCCCCACAAAGCAGGAGCACCCAGCACCCTGCAGCCCCACCTTGAGCTGCTCTGCCCCACAAAGCAGGAGCACCCAGCACCCTGCAGCCCCACCTTGAGCTGCTCTGCCCCACAAAGCAGGAGCACCCAGCACCCTGCAGCCCCACCTTGAGCTGCTCTGCCCCACAAAGCAGGAGCACCCAGCACCCAGCACCCAGCACCCTGCACCCAGCACCCTCACCTTGAGCTGCTCTGCCCCACAAAGCAGGAGCACCCAGCACCCTCACCTTGAGCTGCTCTGCCCCACCAAGCAGGAGCACCCTGCACCCAGCACCCAGCACCCAGCACCCAGCACCCAGCACCCTCACCTTGAGCTGCTCTGCCCCACAAAGCAGGAGCACCCAGCACCCTGCACCCTCACCTTGAGCTGCTCTGCCCCACAAAGCAGGAGCACCCAGCACCCAGCACCCTGCACCCTCACCTTGAGCTGCTCTGCCCCACAAAGCAGGAGCACCCAGCACCCAGCACCCTCACCTTGAGCTGCTCTGCCCCACAAAGCAGGAGCACCCAGCACCCTGCACCCAGCACCCTCACCGTGAGCTGCTCTGCCCCACAAAGCAGGAGCACCCAGCACCCTGCAGCCCCTCCTTGAGCTGCTCTGCCCCACAAAGCAGGAGCACCCAGCACCCTCACCTTGAGCTGCTCTGCCCCACAAAGCAGGAGCACCCAGCACCCTGCAGCCCCACCTTGAGCTGCTCTGCCCCACAAAGCAGGAGCACCCTACACCCTGCAGCCCCACCTTGAGCTGCTGGACAGGCTGGAATCATCACCTGAGAGAGGGAAAGCACAGCAACAGGGCATGGTGGGGATGGAGGGAGCTGCAGGTTGAGCTCATCTCACCCTCTGCCATGGCAGGGACCCTCCCAGCAGCCCAGGGTGCTCCAAAGTGTCCAACCTGGGCCTGGGCACTGCCAGGGCAGCCACAGCCACAGATCAAACACAATAAATCTGTTTTAATGTGTTTAATCCAATCCCTGATTGGGGAGATCAGGAGGTTCAGATCTTCATCCCTCCGGTTCAGGTGCAAGGGGATTTTTGGGCAATGTTCTCATAGAGCCATGGAATGGTTTGAGTTAAAACAGACCCAAAAACTCCTCCAGTGCCATGGCAGGGGACACCTTCCACCATCACAAGTTGCTCCAAACTGTGTCCAACCTGGCCTTTGGCACTTCAGGAGCAGCCACAGCTCTTGGAAATCTGTTTTCATGCATTTAATTCCAAATGTCCAAAGATTGGGGAGCTCAGGAGTTTCAGCTCCTCACCCCATCCCAGTTTAGTGCAAGGGGATTTTTGGTGGGGGGAATTCTGAGCAATGTTCTGTTCTCATGGAACCATGGAATGGTTTGGGTTGGAATGGACCCAAAAACTCATCCAGTGCCATGGGCAGGGACCCCTTCCACCATCCCAGGGTGATCAAACTGTCCAACCTGGCCTTGGGCACTCCCAGGGATCCAGGGGCAGCCCCAGCTGCTCTGGGAAATCTCTTTTCATGAGTTTAATCCCAAATGTTCAAAGATTGGGGAGCTCAGGAGTTTCAGCTCCTCACCCCCCCAAGTTTAGGTGCAAGGGGATTTTTGGTGAGGAGAATTCTCCTGAGCAATGTTCTCATGGAACCATGGAATGGTTTGGGTTGGAATAGACCCAAGAACTCCTCCAGTGCCATGGCAGGGACCCTTTCCACCATCCCAGCCCTGTCCAGCCTGGCCTTGGCCATTTCCAGGGATGGAGCTGCTTTAGCCCCTTTCATCTTCAGGCTGCTGCTATGTATAAACCCAACAATTTCCAATCCAAATTTCCCAGACATCTCATTTCTAGGCTGTCATTTCCCTTAAAAAGGGCCAACCCACATCCCAGGTGTTTAATGAATAAAGGTGACACCCAAAGGACCAAACAGCTCCTCAAGGATCTGCTGCCATCAAAACAATGCCAGGGCAGCA
>NW_026530954.1:15000-480154 GCF_020745825.1 Agelaius phoeniceus
AACCTAACCTAACCCTAACCCTAACCCTAACCCTAACCCTAACCCTAACCCTAACCCTAACCCTAACCCTAACCCTAACCCTAACCCTAACCCTAACCCTAACCCTAACCCTAACCCTAACCCTAACCCTAACCCTAACCCTAACCTAACCCTAACCCTAACCCTAACCCTAACCCTAACCCTAACCCTAACCCTAACCCTAACCCTAACCCTAACCCTAACCCTAACCCTAACCCTAACCCTAACCCTAACCCTAACCCTAACCTAACCCTAACCCTAACCCTAACCTAACCCTAACCCTAACCTAACCCTAACCCTAACCCTAACCCTAACCCTAACCCTAACCCTAACCCTAACCCTAACCCTAACCCTAACCCTAAACCCTAACCCTAACCTAACCCTAACCCTAACCCTAACCCTAACCCTAACCCTAACCCTAACCCTAACCCTAACCCTAACCCTAACCTAACCCTAACCCTAACCCTAACCCTAACCCTAACCCTAACCCTAACCCTAACCCTAACCCTAACCCCTAACCCTAACCCTAACCCTAACCCTAACCCTAACCAACCCTAACCCTAACCCTAACCCTAACCCTAACCCTAACCCTAACCCTAACCCTAACCCTAACCCTAACCCTAACCCTAACCCTAACCCTAACCCTAACCTAACCCTAACCCTAACCCTACTACCCTAACCCTAACCCTAACCCTAACCCTAACCCTAACCCTAACCCTAACCCTAACCCTAACCCTAACCCTAACCCTAACCTACCCTAACCCTAACCCTAACCCTAACCCTAACCCTAACCCTAACCCTAACCCTAACCCTAACCCTAACCCTAACCTAACCCTAACCCTAACCCTAACCCTAACCCTAACCCTAACCCTAACCCTAACCTACCCTAACCCTAACCCTAACCCTAACCCTAACCCTAACCCTAACCCTAACCCTAACCCTAACCCTAACCCTAACCCTAACCCTAACCCTAACCCTAACCCTAACCCTAACCCTAACCCTAACCCTAACCCTAACCTAACCCTAACCCTAACCCTAACCCTAACCCTAACCCTAACCCTAACCCTAACCCTAACCCTAACCTAACCCTAACCCTAACCCTAACCCTAACCCTAACCTAACCCTAACCCTAACCCTAACCCTAACCCTAACCCTAACCCTAACCCTAACCCTAACCCTAACCCTAACCCTAACCCTAACCCTAACCCTAACCCTAACCCTAACCCTAACCCTAACCCTAACCCTAACCCTAACCCTAACCCTAACCCTAACCCTAACCCTAACCCTAACCCTAACCCTAACCCTAACCCTAACCCTAACCCTAACCCTAACCCTAACCCTAACCCTAACCCTAACCCTAACCCTAACCCTAACCCTAACCCTAACCCTAACCCTAACCCTAACCCTAACCCTAACCCTAACCCTAACCCTAACCCTAACCCTAACCCTAACCCTAACCCTAACCCTAACCCTAACCCTAACCCTAACCCTAACCCTAACCCTAACCCTAACCCTAACCCTAACCCTAACCCTAACCCCTAACCCTAACCCTAACCCTAACCCTAACCCTAACCCTAACCCTAACCCTAACCCTAACCCTAACCCTAACCCTAACCCTAACCCTAACCCTAACCCTAACCCTAACCCTAACCCTAACCCTAACCCTAACCCTAACCCTAACCCTAACCTAACCCTAACCCTAACCCTAACCCTAACCCTAACCCTAACCCTAACCACCTAACCCTAACCCTAACCCTAACCCTAACCCTAACCCTAACCCTAACCCTAACCCTAACCCTAACCCTAACCCTAACCCTAACCCTAACCCTAACCCTAACCCTAACCCTAACCCTAACCCTAACCCTAACCCTAACCCTAACCCTAACCCTAACCCTAACCCTAACCCTAACCCTAACCCTAACCCTAACCCTAACCCTAACCCTAACCCTAACCCTAACCCTAACCCTAACCCTAACCCTAACCCTAACCCTAACCCTAACCCTAACCCTAACCCTAACCCTAACCCTAACCCTAACCCTAACCCTAACCCTAACCCTAACCCTAACCCTAACCCTAACCCTAACCCTAACCCTAACCCTAACCCTAACCCTAACCCTAACCCTAACCCTAACCCTAACCCTAACCCTAACCCTAACCCTAACCCTAACCCTAACCCTAACCCTAACCCTAACCCTAACCCTAACCCTAACCCTAACCCTAACCCTAACCCTAACCCTAACCCTAACCCTAACCCTAACCCTAACCCTAACCCTAACCCTAACCCTAACCCTAACCCTAACCCTAACCCTAACCCTAACCCTAACCCTAACCCTAACCCTAACCCTAACCCTAACCCTAACCCTAACCCTAACCCTAACCCTAACCCTAACCCTAACCCTAACCCTAACCCTAACCCTAACCCTAACCCTAACCCTAACCCTAACCCTAACCCTAACCCTAACCCTAACCCTAACCCTAACCCTAACCCTAACCCTAACCCTAACCCTAACCCTAACCCTAACCCTAACCCTAACCCTAACCCGTGGTGACGTCATGATGACTCATCAAGATGGCGGCCCCCATATGGTCACGTAGTACGGAACCAAGATGGCGGCCCCCATGGGGTCATGTGACTAGGGACCAAGATGGCGGCGACCGGGGGTCACGTGACTCGACAGCCGGGATGGCGGCGAGTGCTCTGTGACGTCATTTACGGCAAGATGGCGGCCGGTGACGTCATTTACGGCAACGTGGCGGCTGTAGGGGGTGACGTCATTTACGGCAACAAGATGGCGGCGGGCAGGCGGTCACGTGGTCGGGGACCAAGATGGCGGCCGTCGTGACGTCGTGATGACGCGTCCAAGATGGCGGCGCCCAGTGGGTCATGTGATCCGGGAACCAAGATGGCCGCCCCCATGCGGTCACGTGATGGGGACCAGGATGGCGGGCCCTGTGATGTCATCAAGATGGCCGCGCCCAGGGGGTCACGTGACCGGGGACCAAGATGGCGGCGGTCACGTGACCCGGGACCCAAGATGGCGGACCCTGTGATGTCATCAAGATGGCGGCGCTCATATGGTCACGTGGTGTCGTACAACATGGCGGCGCTCAGGGGGTCACGTGGTATGGGGGACAAGATGGCGGCGGGGTGACGTCATTTACGGCAGTAAAATGGCGGCCCCTAGGGGGTGACGTCATTTACGGCAACAAAATGGCGGCCGCGGGGGGTCACGTGGTACGGGGGACAACATGGCGGCCGCGAGGGGGGGGTCACGTGGTACGCGAGGCAAGATGGCGGCGGGGCGGGTGACGTCATTGACGGCAAAATGGCGGCCGCCGGGACCGGGGTTTTTTTCGGGGTTTTGGGTGGGTTTTGCGCGGTTTTTGTGGGTTGCGCGTGGCCGGAATGGCATTCCGGTTCGCGTGGGGGTGGGGGCGGCGCGTGCGGGGGTCCGGGGGGCGCGGGGTGGGGGGTGCCGTTTCGATCGGGCGATTGCTGGGGACGCCTGCATAGTGGGGGCCTTCTGGCGTGCGTCGCGCTGGTGACGTCATCGGGGGTGCGCCGCGGGTGCAGTACTGCGCGATGGGCAGCAGGTGGCGCTGTGCATGCAGTACCGGCCGGCAAGCAGCAGGGGGCGCTGTGCGTGCAGTACCGGCCGGCAAGCAGCAGGGGGCGCTGTGCGTGCAGTACCGGCCGGCAAGCAGCAGGGGGCGCTGTGCGTGCAGTACCGGCCGGCAAGCAGCAGGGGGCGCTGTGCGTGCAGTACCGGCCGGCAAGCAGCAGGGGGCGCTGTGCGTGCAGTACCGGCCGGCAAGCAGCAGGGGGCGCTGTGCGTGCAGTACCGGCCGGCAAGCAGCAGGGGGCGCTGTGCGTGCAGTACCGGCCGGCAAGCAGCAGGGGGCGCTGTGCGTGCAGTACCCGGTTGCAGGCAGCAGGTGGCGCTGTGAGTGCAGTACTCGCGAGTAAACGGCAGGTGGTGCTGTGAGTGCATGATGTATATGTGAGTGGCATGGGGTGGGGTGCTGGATTGCAGGGGGTGGGTCTGGGGAGGGGGGCGGCCACGGGGGTGGAGTGTGTGGGATGTAGGGGTGGGGGCACCATGGGAGGGGTGTGTATGTGGGTGGGGACTACTGATTAGTATTGATTGCTGACAGGTGGGGTCCCTATATACTGTATATAGTAAAAAGAAGAAAAACTATATGTCTGGTGCAGCAGTAGGAAATTTCAGGCTCCCGGGGAGTAAATAGTTTGGTTTTTTAAATTTTTTTTTTTTTTTACTCCCAGGGAGCCTGAAAGTTTTTACTGCTGCTTTTTTAATCTAAAAGCTAGAAAGGAAAACAAAGTTAGAAAGAGAAGGAGAGACAAAAGAGAGAAAGAGAAAGAGAGGAAAGAGGAAAAGAGAGAGAAAAGGAGAGACAAAAAGAGAGAAGCAGAGAGAAAAGACAGACAGAAGCAGAGAGAAAAGAGAGAGAAGCAGAGCGAAAACACAGAGAAGCAGAGAGAAAAGACAGAGAGAGAACCAAGAAGGAAAGAGAGACATAGGAGCAGAGAGAAAAGAGACACAGAAGAGCAGAGAGAAAAGACAGGAGCAGACAGAAAAGACAAAGAGAGAGAAGCACAGAAAAAAGACAGACAGAGAACCAGAGAGAAAAGGGAGAGAGAAAAGAGTTGGAAAAAAATAGAGGGAGAGAACAGGGACAAAGACAGAAAGAAGAGGAGAGAACAGAGGGAGAAGACACAGAGGGAGACAGAGACGGAGAAGAGATAGATAGGAAAAGACAAAGAAGAGACAAGAAGACAGAAGAATACACAGGAAGACAGAGTGAGACAAGAAAAGGAGGGTGGGGGAACTGAAGAAGGACAGGAGTTAGAGGGAAAAAGAAAGTGGTTAGGATTACAGTGAAGGTGAAAACTTAGGAGTGGGCTGAAAAAGGAAAGGACTAAGAGCAAAAAACACAAACCGAGGAAAAGGAGAACGTGGAGAGAAAAAGAAGCAAGAGGACTGGGATAGACAGTTATAAAGGCAACAGAAACAAAGGGTTAGATATGGATGGAAGTTAAGGGAGAAATAGAACAGTAAAGTGAGGAGCAAAAGGAAGAAATACAGTGGAAAGAAATGACAACACCGCACCAAAAAAAGACAGGAGCCACAGTGGGGGTAGGGAAGGGCGGGGGGTATCTTTATTAAGGGTGACTCAACTTTATTAAAAGAATGTTTTCATTTATACATCAACAAAATACATGGAAGCAGTGTATACAAATGCAAGTGCAGATACAATCCATAGACGCACTGGTAAAAATCGAGTTTACATACAGAGCAATACAGGGCAAGGCAGCAGCTAATGCAAAAGCAATACAGAGCAATACAGCAAAATGCAGCAGTTAATGCAAATGCAAGACACGGCAATACAGCAAAATGCAGCAGTTAATGCAAATGCAATACAGAGCAACACAGAGCAATACAGCAAAATGCAGCAGCTAATGCAAATGCAATACAGAGCAATACAGCAAAATGCAGCAGTTAATGCAAAAGCAATACAGAGCAATACAGCAGAATGCAGCAGCTAATGCAAATGCAATACAGAGCAATACAGAGCAATACAGCAAAATGCAGCAGCTAATGCAAATGCAATACAGAGCAATACAGCACAATACAGCAAAATGCAGCAGTTAATGCAAATGCAATACAGAGCAATACAGACCAATACAGCAAAATGCAGCAGCTAATGCAAATGCAATACAGAGCAATACAGCAAAAGGCAGCAGTTAATGCAAATGCAATACACACCAATACAGAGCAATACAACACATACTAACACAAGATGATAACCTTTTTCTATTTTCATGACAGCTTGATTTATTGTCACAGGACACGCAAAACAACAAAAGCACACATAAAACAACACTCATCTACCATTAACACCCCCTTCACAGGACACACAAACTCACCATCGCTGCCATCACAACTGCTAAATTACACCCCAGTAATCATTGCTCCTCGGGAACGTGGTTCCCGGGATCACGAAAAAATCCTCCTGCCTGACGAAAACCCCGGTCCCTGGACGGTCCACGCCCAAACTTTGGCGATGAACGTCGCCTCGCTGACCGACCGGGACCCGGGAAAAAAAAAACCCAGCCGGGGGGGAAAAAAAAAAAACCCCCCGGCTGGGGATTTTTTATTCTAAATTTAAAAATGAGTTGAAAAACCTGAAAGGCAAAACTCATACAAGGTTACAACCCTACAACCCTTCAACACACACACACTGCCTTCAGCTTACACACAAACCCATGCTGACTCACACCTGAACCTCTCTGCTAACCCTCAGCACAGACTCCCGCCCCTCCTCAGGAACCTGGTTCCCGGGAGGCCCCGAAAAATCCTCCTGCCTGATGAAAACCCCGGTCCCTGGCCGGTCCACGCCCAAACTTTGGCGATGAACCTCGCCTCGCTGACCGACCGGGACCGAGGAAAAAAAACCCAGCCGGGGGGAAAAAAAAAAAAACCCCCCGGCTGGGGATTTTTTATTCTAAATTTAAAAATGAGTTGAAAAACCTGAAAAGCAAAACTCAGACAAAGTTACAACCCTAGACCCCTTCAACACACACACACCCACACTCGATCAGACCTCGACCACTCCGCTGACCCTCGGCACGCATTCGCGCCCCTCCTCGGGAACGTGGTTCCCGAGAGCACCCAAAAAAAATCCTCCTGCCTGACGAAAACCCCGGTCCCTGGACGGTCCACGCCCAAACTTTGGCGATGAACGTCGCCTCGCCGACCGACCGGGACCCGGGAAAAAAAAAACCCAGCCGGGGGGAAAAAAAAAAAAAACCCCCCGGCTGGGGATTTTTTATTCTAAATTTAAAAATGAGTTGAAAAACCTGAAAAGCAAAACTCAGACAAGGTTACAACCCTACAACCTACAACACACACACAACACCCTACAACACACACACTGCCTTCAGCTTACACACAAACCCATGCTGACTCACACCTCAACCTCTCTGCTAATCCTGGGCACGCACTCACGCCCCTCCTCGGGAACGTGGTTCCCGGGAGCCTCCTAAAAATCCTCCTGCCTGACAAAAACCCCGGTCCCTGGCCGGTCCGCGCCCAAACTTTGGCGATGAACCTCGCCTCGCTGACCGACCGGGACCGAGGAAAAAAAACCCAGCCGGGGGGGAAAAAAAAAAAAAACCCCCCGGCTGGGGATTTTTTATTCTAAATTTAAAAATGAGTTGAAAAACCTGAAAAGCAAAAGTCACACGCACAAGGTTAAATCCAGTCAGCATGCGCTCACACACCCAGACAGACACGTGCTGTCGCTCACGCTCCTCCCGCTTACGTGCTCGGTGTGGCCCTTACTCGAGACGCTGAAGAGAGCGCTTCCACGCTTCGTCTGGCTGCCGCTCCTTGATGTCAAATGGTAGATTCTGGGGAAATTGGGAGCCTCGGGGACCTGTGAGACGACAGAAAGCAGTCAATGAGTGGCTATCTAACAGCTAGGACTTGTCCCTGCTCTGACCAATACATTTTCTACCCAAAACCCCATTAAAGACAGATGAACAGTAAAGTTTTTATAACTTTTCTACCTAACTGTGACTACGTGCCAGGACAGGGCAGCTCCGAGCATAAGTGGTACAGTGTAAGTACATACAGTATAAGCCACCATAGGCACACACAATATAAGTACATACAGTATAAGCCAGCATAGGTACACACAGTGTAAGTACATACAGTATAAGCCAACACAGCTACACACAGTGTAAGTACAGACAGTATAAGTACATACAGTATAAGCCAACACAGGTACACACAGTGTAAGTACATACAGTACAAGTACATACAGTATAAACCAGCATAGGCACACACAATATAAGTACATACAGTATAAGCCAACACAGGTACACGCAGTGTAAGTGCATACAGTATAAACCAGCATAGGCACACACAATATAAGTACATACAGTATAAGCCAACACAGGTACACGCAGTGTAAGTGCATACAGTATAAGCCAGCATAGGCACACACAATATAAGTACATACAGTATAAGCCAACATAGGTACAGGCAATGTAAACCAGGACTTGAGAGAGCTCTCTGGAAGATTAATTCTTGAACCCTATACCCCCTGGGAAGATGGAACCTATAGAACTCCTGCAGTCACGTGAGGAGGGTGTAAGACACTCCCTCGGGAAGTCCAAGAGAATGGCGTGGAAAAAAAGGCACTACCAAAGCCGGTAGTGAGAAGGAAGACGGATGAGAGCATCTTGTCCCTGTGAGACGTTCCTGTCTCAAAGTAAAAATGCAAAGATGCCGGAATAAGGGATATCCGGAAAGGAACGTGAAGTAGAATATGGCCTACGTGGCACGGAATGGTGCCGATAAAGCGTCGAGACGTGAAAAAGGCCTGTGACGCGGAAGACGATGGACACGGACTACATAACACAGACACGGACGACGTAACATAGACACGGACGACATAACATAGACACGGACGACATAACACAGAGACGAGTGACAACTGCCTGGCACTGTCCCCTTAGGAACCTGAGATTGCTAGTGCAAGATCAGCCAGAGGCTGATGATGGCAAAGGAAAGGGAGCCCTATGACGATGGCATGTGATGATGAAATGGAACTCGTCAAAAGAAGTTAGTGCTGAAGTAGTTAAGAGGATGCTCGAGAGGCTCGGCGAGCCTAGAGAAGGAAGCCGACTGCCGGGTGACCGTGGCCGTAGCTCTGGACGTGAAGGGGAGCTCCTCCGAGGAAAGATCTGTGACGTCGGGCCAAGAGAGGCGGACGACGCGAAGTACACGGAAATGTGGAGATGGGTCGGAACTGCCCTGCCCGGCAAAGGCTCTGGCGAGGCTGAGGGGAAACCCTCTCCCTTTACTTCCAGAGAGCCCGCCCCGCTACAGACCTGTCCCCTAAGCTGACATCTGATTGCCTCCTGTGAGAGTAAAGGTTTTTCCCCTTCCCCCGACCGCTGGCTCCGGCACTTAGCTTTTGGAAGAGGAGCGGACGAAATCCATCCTCAGTCGGACGTGGACATTGAGATGCTCTCCGTGGGGGCTTCAGTGCTGCCGTTTCCAAGCTTGGGCTACGAGCCTCCTCAGGGTGCCTAAGACAAAATAGAAAACCTGACTATTGCCCTCGACAACAGTAATCCCCGGGACTCCTCTGCACCCCTGCCCCAGCTCACCTCAAATCTTGATTTCGCTCCGGAGGCTGCCCAGAAGATACCTGCAAAGAGAAAAGGGACACGCTTAGCATGCTGCTGTGTAATGCTCACCTATGAGTCAGCCTGCCTAAACTCTGACTCACCTGCCCTCCTCTGTTCCTTGGCGTGCCTAGGGCAGCGACGGCACCTGCAATGAAACAAAGCAGAAAAGCATGCGGATATTCTGTGAAAACGCAACCTCCCAAGCAACCTCCCAAGTCTGACAAGGATGCCACGCCGATACCTTAAGCTCTCACCCACCTGGCATGGGCGTGCTCGGCCAGGAGAGATGGCAAGTGGACCACCTAAAATAAAAGCAAGAGGAGATGCTTAGAGCTGCACCAAAACTGAGACCTCAGCAATAACAACTGCTTCTGTACACTATTCAATGCTCACCTCACCCACTCGGCCTTGACTTCTGCTCTCGGCCTTGACTTCCTAAAAAGAGAGACAAAGAACAATGCTGTAACAGCCACCATTTATGCTTCCTCTGCAGAGAAAAACATGGACTCACCTGGTCGGGGGAATCCCCGCACGTGGGATGGGTGGCTCTGCCCTGGATTTTATCCTTCTGCATCTGAAAGAAAGTTAGGACAAAAGTCAAACGGCTGCAGGATAACTTAAGAGCTCCAGACATCTTGGTCCATCTACCAATCCCACCTAGAGTACAACTACACCACACATTACAAACTTCAAGTCCCCAGGACTTCTCCTATTGCACCAGGCTATGCGGCAGGGCAGAGCAGCTCCGGCACAAATGTGTGTGCAGACACCCGTGAAACGGGACAGACAGGACGTGACAAACAACGGGGAGACAACACAGACAGAAATCTCAAGACAAGAAGCATGACTGCAAGGAGCACAAGGACAGAAAATTAGATGACCGAGGGGAGACCGATGGTGAACTGATGAGGCTCAGAGAAACCTGGAGGAAGAAGATGCTAAGCGAATTATTTATTCCAAGAACTGCAAAGATGGATGCCCGAGAATCCTACTGCCAGAAGCCTCTACCTGCCCTCACGTTCTTTCAAGTCCTAGTCCGCCACAATGGATCCTGGCGGGGCAGAGCTGTCCGCACAGCTCAGAACAAGACCTGAAAAGACACCTGACCGGATGCTTCTAAAGAGACAAGAGAGTCTGATGCCTGTCTGAGCTCCTGAGTCAAAAGTTCTATGGCCTGGGTGCCAGGCCGAGGAATGCAGAGATTGCAGATTCTAACAAGGATGCCAGGGTTTCTGACAGGCCCCTCCAAGGCCTAAGGTAAAAGACATGACACATCCAAACAACACATAACACACAAAAGACAAGTGACACGATACACACCGGGACTGCTCTGCCCTGCGCGCCTCAGCGCTGGGACCCAAAGTCAGGCTTTGCTTTTATGGGGCCTAAGGGGCCGCTTCATGGACACCCCCCACCTCCAAAGCGGACTCAAAAACCCCTCCCAGTAGTTCCCAAACCAGCACCCTGCTTTCATCCCCCCTGTGGGTCATGGCCCTCTACTTATCTCTCGCACTGCTGGGGATGCCGGTCTCGGGTGCAAAGAAAGGCCGCCTCGTCAGCTGGGAAGGTCCTGCTGGCACGGGGCTGATGTCTCTCAGACAGCTGTATTAAAGAAAACCAAACATCAGTGCCCAATCTTGGCAGTCCATCAGCCAAAACCCCACAAGTCTGCTACTCACCCTTCTCCTAAGAACGCTCAGCTGCTCGGGCCGCACGCTTCGGGCACGCTCGGAGACCGAGGCCGTCGTCACGGGGGGTGCCTGGGTTAAGAGGAGATGAGGTGATTTGGCATGGCTGAAACCTGAGGGGACCCTCGCTCCTCCTCCCTACTTCCCCGACTCACCGTAACTCCTTGGCAGGTGCCCAAGGCCACCTGGATGGCACCTTTAAATGGAAGAGTTCAGGGTTTCATCACCAGGTCCTGTAACGCATCCACAGGGCTCACACGTGCAGGGAACCCGGTGCATCGGCCGGCTGGGGACGGGGGCTTGGCAGGCTCCGAGTGGATGGCCTAAACCACAAAAAAGAGAATGGAAGCTTAGAGCAGCACCAGAAACTGAGACTGGAGCAATAACAACTACTTCTCTCCACTGCTCACCTTGACTGCTGGTATCCAGATTTACTTCCTAAAAAGAAAGACAAAGAACAGAGCTGTAACAGAGTCACCACATACACTTCTGCTGCAGAGACAAATAGTGCCTCACCTGCTTGGGGGAAAGCGCTCACCCAGGATGGGGCCCTCTGGCACACATTTAATCCATCTGAATCTGAAAACAAAGTTAGGACAAGAGTCAAACTGTTGCAGGATAACTTAAGAGCTCCAGATATCTTGTGTCCATCTACAAATCCCATCTAGAGTCCAACTACACCCCACATTACAAACTTCAAGTCCCCAGGACTTCTCCTATTGCACCAGGCTATGCGGCAGGGCAGAGCAGCTCCGGCACAAATGTGTGCAGACACCCGTGACACAGGACGGGACGTGACAGACAACGGGGAGACAACACAGACAGAAATCTCCTGGCAAGGAAAATGGCTGCGAGGACTGAGAGAATGCAAAAGGAGATGACCGAGGGGAGACCAATGGTGAGCTGATGAAGCTCAGAGAAACCTGGAGGAACAAGATGCTAACCGAATGATTTATTCCAAGAACTGCAAAGATGGATGCCCGAGAATCCTACAGCCACAAGCCTCTACCTGCCCTCACGTTCTTTCAAGTCCTAGTCCGCCATAATGGATCCTGGCGGGGCAGAGCTGTCCATACAGCTCAGAACAAGACCTGAAAAGACACCTGACCGGATGCTTCTAAAGAGACAAGAGAGTCTGATGCCTGTCTGAGCTCCCGAGTCAAAAGTTCTATGGCCTGGGTGCCAGGCCGAGGAATGCAGAGATTGCAGATTCTAACAAGGATGCCAGGGTTTCTGACAGGCCCCTCCAAGGCCTAAGGTAAAAGACATGACACATCCAAACAACACATAACACACAAAAGACAAGTGACACAATACACACCGGGACTGCTCTGCCCTGCGCGCCTCAGCGCTGGGACCCAAAGTCAGGCTTTGCTTTTATGGGGCCTAAGGGGCCGCTTCATGGACACCCCCCACCTCCAAAGCGGACTCAAAAACCCCTCCCAGTAATTCCCAAACCAGCACCCTGCTTTCATCCCCCCTGTGGATCATGCCAATCTACTTATCTCTCGCGCAGCTGGAGATGCCGGTCTCGGGTGCGAAGAAAGGCCACCTCGTCAGCTGGGAAGGTCCTGCTGGCACCGGGCTTTTAGACAGCTTAGACAGCTGTATTAAAGAAAACCAAACATCAGTGCCGGATCTTGGCAGTCCATCAGCCAAAACCCCACAAGTCTGCTACTCACCCTTCTCCTAAGAACGCTCAGCTGCTCGGGCCGCATGCTTCAGGCACGCTCAGAGACCGAAGCCGTCGTCACGGGGGGTGCCTGGGTTAAGAGGAGATGAGGTGATTTGGCACGGCTCAAACCTGAGGGGACCCTCGCTCCTCCTCCCTACTTCCCCTACTCACCTCAACTCCTTGGCAGCTGCTGAGGGCCACCTGGATGGCACCTTTAAATGGAAGAGTTCAGGGCTTCATCACCAAGTCCTGTAAGGCATCCACAGGGCTCACACGTGCAGGGAACCCGGTGCATCGGCCGGCTGGGGACGGGGGCTTGGCAGGCTCCGAGTGGATTGCCTAAAGCACAAAAAAGAGAATGGAAACTTAGAGCTGCACCAGAAACTGAGACTGGAGCAATAACAGCTACTTCTCTCCACTGCTCACCTTGACTGCTGGTATCCAGATTTACTTCCTAAAAAGAAAGACAAAGGACAGAGCTGTAACAGAGTCACCACATACACTTCTGCTGCAGAGACAAATGGTGACTCACCTGCTCGGGGGAACCTCCTCACCTGGGATGGGGCCCTCTGGCACAGATTTAATCCATCAGAACTTGAAAAAAAAGTTAGGACAAGAGTCAAACTGTTGCAGGATAACTTAAGAGCTCCAGATATCTTGTGTCCATCTACAAATCCCACCTAGACTCCAACTACACCCCACATTACAAACTTCAAGTCCCCAGGACTTCTCCTATTGCAAGGGGCTATGCGGCAGGGCAGAGCAGCTCCGGCACAAATGTGTGCACACACCCGTGACACAGGACGGGACGTGACAGACAACGGGGACACAACACAGACAGAAAGCTCCTGGCAAGGAAAATGGCTGCAAAGACTGAGAGAATGCAAAAGGAGATGACCGAGGGGAGACCGATGGTGAGCTGATGAGGCTCAGAGAAACCTGGAGGAAGAAGATGCTAACCGAATGATTTATTCCAAGAACTGCAAAGATGGATGCCCGAGAATCCTACTGCCAGAAGCCTCTACCTGCCCTCACGTTCTTTCAAGTCCTAGTCCGCCATAATGGATCCTGGCGGGGCAGAGCTGTCCACACAGCTCAGAACAAGACCTGAAAAGACACCTGACCGGATGCTTCTAAAGAGACAAGAGAGTCTGATGCCTGTCTGAGCTCCTGAGTCAAAAGTTCTATGGCTTGGGTGCCAGGCCGAGGAATGCAGAGATTGCAGATGCTAACAATGATGCCAGGGTTTCTGACAGGCCCCTCCAAGGCCTAAGGTAAAAGACATGACATATCCAAACAACACATAATACACAAAAGACAAGTGACACGATACACACCGGGACTGCTCTGCCCTGCACACCTCAGAGCTGGGACCCAAAGTCAGGCTTTGCTTTTATGGGGCCTAAGGGGCCGCTTCATGGACACCCCCATCTCCAAAGGAGACTCAAAAACCCCTCCCGGTGGGTCCCTACCCTGCGCCCCGCTTTCATCCCCTCTGTGGGTTGTACCCCTCTACTTATCTCTCGCGCAGCTGGAGATGCAGGTCCGTGTCAGGCGCAAAAGAAGGCAGCCTCGACATCTGGGAAGTTCCTGCTGGCACTGTCGTTCAACAGCTTCCTGTTGTTTCTTAGTCAGCTACATGAAATAAATGCAAATATCAATGCATGATCTCTGCAGCACACTGGCCAAAACCCAACAATTCTGCCACTCACTTTTTTCCCAAGAATGCCCGGCTCTGGGGCCGCACCCTTCGGCCACGCTCCGAGGCTGATGCCGTTGTCACGGGGCAAGCCTGGGGTAAGAGGAGACGAGGTGATGTGGCATTGCTGAAACCCGAGGGGACCCTCGCTCCTCCTCCCTACTTCCCCGACTCACCGTGACTCCTCGGCCAGTGCCCAAGGCTACCCTGGTGACACCTTTAAACAGAAAAGGCAGAGGCTTCATCGACGAGTCCCGTGATTCTTCTGCAGGGCTCGGGAGAGCGGCACACCCGGTGTGTCGGCCGGTTGGTGACTGGGGCTCGGTATACTCCGAGTGGATTGCCTAAAGCGCAGAAACAGGAACGGATGCTTAGAGTTGCACCGGAAAGTGAGACTGGAGCAATAACAACTGCTTCTGGATGCTACTCAATGCTCACCTTGCCCACCTCATCTTGACTGCTGATATCCAGCTTTACCTCCTACAAAGAAAAAGACCAGAGCTGTAACAGAGTCACACTTGACACTCCCCCTGCAGAGACAAACAGTGACTGACCTGCTCGGGGGAACCTCCTCACTCGGGATGGGTGGATGGATTTTGCCCGGGATTTTATCCTTCTGCGTCTGAAAGAAAGTGAGGACAAAAGTCAAAGGCCTGCAGGATAACTTCACAGCTCCAAACATCTCGTGTCTACCTAGGAATATCATCTAGATTCTGGCAACGCCCCACAAACTGCAAGTCCCTGGGACTTGTCCTCTTGCAGCAGGCTATGTGGCGTGGCAGGGCAGGGCAGAGCAGCTCCAGCACAAATATGTGCGGACACCCGTGACACGGAACGTGACAAACAGGGGGATAACAAACACAACACAGCATGCTTGTGGTGAGGGCCTCGAGGGGAAAAGGCAAAAGGGACCCCAAAGACACACTAGGTAACACGGTACGCCGGACAACACGACGTGGCCCGGAACTGTTCTGCGCTGCCTGCCTGAAAGCTGCCGTCACAAGTAGAGCCTCTCCCTTTAGCTGTCCTAAGAGGCCCCTTGGAGGGGATTGCTTTTCCCGCTGCTAATTTTTAAATCTGTCCCAGGAACTCCCAACCCGCTGCTCTCCCATTGTCCCAACTCCAGGCCGGGGCCCTGACTTATCTTTTGGATGATCGGTGATGTGGATCCACGTTGCGCCTGAAATGAGTCTGCCTCGGAGGGCCCCGTGATGGCCTGTTAGCCTCTCGGTCAGCTACAATAAAGAAAAACAAAACCAGAGTATGAGTACAGAGTTATGTGGGCCAAATCCCAGCGAGTCAGCTACTTGCCCTCTCCTGAGTGTGCCTGGCTCCTTCAGGCTCCAGCTTCATCCTGATTCCAAGGCTGTGCCTATTATTGTGAGTGGCACCTGGGTTAGAGGAAGGCAAAGTGAAATGGCATTCCTGTGAGTGCAGTGGATGACCTTGTGTGCTGTAAGACATGTGAATGCCTCTGCTAGGCTTCTAAAAAGCCTTGGGTGGGGGGCTCAAATAAACACCCTTTCTCACCCTGCTGCCTTCAAAACCACCCCCCCCAACAATGACTCCTAACTGGATACCCGCTCACCCTCCCTCTCCCAGTCACAATCCTCAACTCACCTGAAGCCTCAATCTCAAACATCATCTTGGACACCGGGCAGATCCCTCTTGTGACACAATGAAACTGCTGAAAAAAGTGTTGTAATTGACACAACCTGAAGCCTCTGGAAGCTGCACTCCTCCTAAAAAAAAAAAAAATACAAAACAAAATCAGAACAAAATGAGAAATTACAAATGCGCTTCACCACCCCTAAACACAAAACCCAAAATTGTGAACTTAAATACTCCCTGTATTCCATGCTGTTTTCTTCACAGTATCTTCAAAACCTCTGTTGCTTTAGATACCCAGAAACACCTGCTGAAAACAAGCTGAAATAAGCTGAAAGAGCCTCTTGACTGAAATGAGAGGACAGCTCTTATCCCAGCACCTCCCAGAGGGGGAATGAAGGCCCTGAGCAAAGGCTGGGGTTAATATACCCCTGATGGTGCCCGCCTCTCGTTCCCATGGCACCCAGGAAAAGGGAGGGGGCGAATCCCACCGGGTATAAAAACCCTCAGAGCAGCTGCTGCTGTTTGGCTCCTCTGACTTGAAGTCAAGGGGAGCAAAGGGCTTGTTATAGAAGAAAACTCTTCAGAAAAATAACAGTGCTTTCTTTTTTTGCAACAACTACTTGGAGTAAATGGGCAGAAAACTGGTAAGAAATAAAAGTTTCTGTTTAGGCAGCATAACTAGATAAATTGGGCAATTTGCTGTTAACTTACATAATTATTCCTTAGTGGCTACTAAGTAGTACTTCATGTATGACTATGCTGGGTGGAAAAGAATGCTTATGATATGAATAGTCTAAGTCTCCTTGGGACCTCTAATTAGGCCTATCTACATTATAAGTAAAAATAAGAAAAATAAAAGCTTCCCAGGCAGTGTAAGGGTTAAGTGTATGCCAGGCTCACCCTGCTCTGAGATACTTGGTCCTATGGCACAGAAAGAAGGGCTGTGAAATGTAGTTTTAAACCCTTAAAATGCTGAAAAAGGCAGAGCTTCCTTCCAGTGCACCCCTCAAACAGAGGAAATGGGGCAGTTACCTCTACTGAAACTAATACAATAGTAAATAAATAGCTTCTGCCCTTTAATTTATTCTCCTTAATACTGGGAAAAGAGGGGTTTTCATCACTTTAAATCTCTCCAGTGATGAAAAAAGAGGGATTTTTCCCTCAGTTCAAACTCTTATGGAGGGATAGCTGGGCTTCTCCCTCAATTTAGGCCTCAGGACAACAAAAAGGGGATGGCTACCCTTAATTCAAACCCATAAGAAACATTGGCAAGATTTTCCCCTTCTACTTAAACTGGAAAATAATAGAAAATGAGGACTCCCTGTCAATTAACACCCCTAACAGCATAAAAAAGGCAGGGGTTCTTTCAACTGAGACCATTAAAATTGCAGGGGAAGCAGACTTCCTCCCAGTTTGAACACAAAAAATAAAGGAAAAGGAAACTTTTTCCCTTTTTTCTAAACCCTTTTTCTCCTAATAACCCCTCTCCTTTCTGGGAGTGCTGTGGAGGGTCTGGGGACCCTGGGAGGGACTGACACAGTAAAAGGGGAAAGTTGAAAGCTCTCTCCTGGAACCCCACATGCTGCCTGGCCTGCTCAGATGCTGCCCCTTGGCAAAAGGGCTCTTCCCTTGGCATTTTCTCAAAGTGATGCTCCGTGCCCGGGTGGGTCCGGCTGCTCCCTAGTCCGTGCTGGATGCTCCGACCGTAGTTCCTGGAGGGACCCTTGGGATGCTCCTGTTAGCCCCTCTGGACTAGCAGCTCCCTGTGCGGGTGTGCCTGGGTAACCCTCTGAAAGCAGCTGGGCACACGGGGGGCTGCTAGACCTTGGAGTGGGCTTGAGGTGAAGAAAGGTCCTGTGAGGAGTTCCTTCCCCTGCACAGCCCTTCGTCTGCCCCTTAAACCATGGGCTGCCAGACTTCCCTTTCTAAGGAAATTAACCGTCTTTCCTCTCTGTGTGCCCGTGGCCGAAACTGCGATTCGGCCTCCAAAACCGCAGAGAACGATTTCTCACGGACCGCGGCTGCCGACGCCGAGAACTCTCGCCGCCCTTGGAGTGCCACGTGCCTCCTGCGAACGGACGTCAACGCGCAGCGGGGGTGAGTTTGGCTTTACGGGGAAGAGGGCCGGCGCAGTGTTTCTCCGGGAGCAAAGCTGCCCCTGCCGAGAACTCGGGCTGCCCTGGCAGTGCCGAGCACCTCCTGCAAACTGGCGTCGGGAAACGCGGGGGGTGAGTTTTTCTGTGCAGAAGTTCTCCCAGACCAAAGCTGAGAGCATCTAACCCTAACCACAACAACTTAGCTGGGTCTAAAACTTACAACCTTCGGACTGGCGGCGTGGGACCCAACCCACTGTGCCGCTGCTGGCCCCTTGCTAAAGCATTCCACTGCAGTCCTAAAACTCTGCCTTTTCAGAGGGTGTTTCCTCTGACCTGACCATAATCTTCCAAATATGCTAAAGACTCATAAAATGGCTTTGAAAAAGCCCCAACAATACCCTAAGTAGTCCCAGAAAAGTCCCTTCCAAAATCTCCTAAATACCTTTAAAAGTCCTGGAAAGAAACCTCACAAAGACGTGCTCAGTCTCTGAACTCTACCTCTCACTGTCTAGCCCACAGATGTCGGCCCTACCTTTTTGCAGTGGGTCTGTTGTCCTCTGAGGGTTCTGTCATTGCGCTGCTGTGTGAGGGTTGCTGTCTGGTCTCGCTGTTAGGGTTGCTGGGTTGTGCTGCTGTTGGGGGAAAAGGCTGTTTTTAGGGGGGCTGCTTAGGCTGAGGTTAGGGCTGGGGTGAGGGGTGGTACAGCTGTACTGTGCACCCCTGATCTCCACTGGACTGTCCAGCCCTCAAGCCCTCTCCCTTTACCCCTCAACCGGTCCCTCTGCCCCCCAGCCCTCACCTCCTGTGTGTCACCCTTGACCCCTCTCCTTTGCCCCTCAGCCCCCAGCTTCTCTGTGTCACCCTACAGCTGCCCCTGCCACCCTCAGCATCTCTGTGTGTCACCCGCTGTCTCCTCTCCCTGTTCCTCCCTCAGCTCCCAGCCTCTGTCACCCTCAAGCCCCCACAGTGCCTCTCAAGCTGCCCCTCAGCTTCCATGTGTTGTGCCATGAAAAGACCCTAAAAAAACCTAAAAATTCCCTGAAAACCTCCTGATCTTCAAAATGTCCTAAAAACTCCATGAAAACCTAAAAACAGCCTCAGAATGCTGTTAGAATACACTGGAAATATCCTACTTTTAAAAAACCCCTAAAACTCCCCAAAGAACCTTTAGAAATTCCTAAATATACCCTAAATAGTCCAAAAAGAGCTCAAAAAATACCCCAAAAATCCTTAAAATGCCCTGATAAGACCCTAAAAAACCTAAAAATTTCCTCAAAAACCCTAAAAATACCCTAGCCCTAAAAAGTCCTACACATACCCTCAATAGTCCTAAAAAAACCCCCAAGAACACCCAAATCCCCCCCCCAAACAATTCTTAAAAGTACTAAGAAAGCCCTTAAAATACCCTAACAAAATCTTTTAAAAGCCCTGAAAAAGCCCTATAAGTATCCTAAACGTTTCCGGAAAATTCCTGGAAAACTCCTCCAAAAAAGCCCTAAAATATCCTTTTAAAGCCGTGAGAAAAACCCTAAAAAAAACCCCTAAAAAACTGCTCAGCACCCAACTCCTACCTGTCACTCTCTAGACCACAAACATCATTGCTACCTTTTTATTAGAGTTGCTGCCTGCAGCTGCTGGGAGACTTCTGGGGCTGTCCCAGCATTGGGGTTACTGCCTTGTGCTGCTGTTGGGGAAAACTGGGGTCCTAGGGGTGCTCTTTAGGGTGACCTTGGGGTTGGGTTGAGGGCTGCTGCACCTGTACCCTAACCCTACCTGGTACCCTGTGTCCTTTGTACCCCTAACCCTCGGTGTGAGCTCTCCATCTGTCAAGCCTCCCCCTCCTTGCCCCTCAGCCCGCAATGTCTGTGTGCCACCCCGAGACCTCTGACATTGTCCCTTGGCCCCCTGGCCTCCACCGTGCGCTCTCCACCTGGTTAGGGGTGGTGTGAGCGCTGGTTCACCTGTCACCCTCAAGCAGCCCCCACTTTGCCCCTCAAGGCATTTGCTCCCCCTCACCCTTTTCTTGTCACCCTCAAGTTCCCCACTCTCAGCCTCTCAGCATCTCTGTGCCACCCTGGAGCCCCCCAGTTGCTCCTAACACCCCCTTCTGCCTCTCAGCTCCCCCCATCCTCTGTGTCACCCTCCAGCCCCCTCCCCTCAGCCCGCAGCCCCTTGTGACACCCTGCAGCCCACAGACGTTGTCCCTGCCTGTCTCGCCTGGGTGTTGTCCTGCTGCAAGAGCTGCGCCGTCCTCCGAGGGTTCGGGCTCCTGCGTGCTGCTGCAGGGGACTCACGGGTGGGCGGTGGGTGAAGTAACGGATGGAGCGGGAAGTGTGGTGGGACGGGTTAAGGGCAGAGTGTGAGGGATGGAGCAAGGGCGGGCTGGAAAACAGAGTAGGGTTAGGGGCGGAGAAGGGGACGCAGCAGCAGGGGGCTGAGGTGAGGAGGTGAGTGTTAGGAGGAAGCGTAACTCCGTAACTCCAAGACCGAGTTTGCAGCCAACGAGAACTCTGAGTGACCTGGGAGTGGTGAACATCTTTGGCAAACTGATGTAAGGAAACTGGGGTGATGAGTTTTGTTTCCCGTGGAAAAGGGATGGCATCTGTGTCCGTGGGCCTGCACCCTGCCCGGGACCTTTGATCTCGAGTGGGCTGCCACCTCCTAAAATTCCAAACATCGCAGGTTGGAACAGGGGGTTGGAAATTTTACTCGGGGTAGAAACCAATTTTGGATTTAGCTGAAGTCTGCTGGTGAAACTTGTGTAGTCTGTTAATCAGTGTGCTTGCAAAATGGCCTGCAGAGAGAACAAAGAAAGTTCGAGGCTACTGTTGGAAAAAGTGAATCTGTGTTACGACCGAGTGCACGGCCTCGTCCCTGTGTGAGTAAAAGTTTGAGGTTTTGCTGGCAGTGTCACCGAGTGCTGAGGGGTCCCCTGGTCGATAGGGCAACTTGGGAGGGTTTGCTTCAGGCTTTGCTTGTGAAAGGTGTGAGAAAAGCAAGCAGCTCTGAAGCAGATGAGCCCCCTCTTGCCTGTTGAAGTGTTGCATAAATCAAAGATAAACCTCAAGGTCCCTTCCCACCCAAACCATTCCGTGATTCTTTGCCCTGGAGGCCAGGGTGCACCTGTCACCGCATTTCTCTTCACAGAGAAAAGCAAGGCACAATTCTTCCCAAGAATATTTCTGGGATTCACATTCTCGGAACCTCAGAGGAAGGAAAAGCAATTCTTATCTCATTTACTGTGCCTGTGTTTGTGCCAAAGTAGAATGCAGCGTGGAGATTGTTCACCCAAAGTGATGGTGTTTTGTTTCCTTGGCCTGTCGGGGCCAAGCGTGTGTACGTGTCGGGACTGTTGGGTGACAGTAACGAGTAGTGTGTGGTGTGTGCAGGGTTGAGTACTTGGCAGAATCGGTTTAGATGTAATGTAATATACTATAATAAAGTAATTAATTAGCCTTCTGATAAGGCAGAATGCAGATTGGAAATATTTGCACATATGATATTAAAGGACATGTGAACCACCTTTCTGTGAGACAAAGACACAGGACTTGGCCCATCCCTAACTTAGGACACAGCTAAAAAATAATAAGTAATTTTTAATCTATTTGTGAAGAACTCTCTAAAACTAATGGCAGATGATAGAGCTATTTTATCTGGCAAGCTTCCGTGCAAAGTTTCCTGCTGATGCTGGCTCACACGGATGGAGATTTGGGAGGAGGGGGAAGAACAAAGTGCCACGGGGCTTTATTGGATGAGCCTTGAAAGGTTTCTGCAAGCTTCTATTGCAAGGTTGATGAACCTTGTGTTTGTTAACTTGAGTTTTGCTCAGTGTTTTAACCCTGCTTTATCTCCTGTGGTCCAGATGACACATTTACACATCGTTAGAAAATTCAGTGGTATGGTCTTCAAACATGTGACTTTGCAGCAGTGAGGGCAGAAACTTGATGGTTTTACCTCAATCTATAGTTTTTCAATATTGCTATAGAAAGTGCTTTTCTGTGAAATGGCTACTTTGGTTAGATCATGCAAATTGAGTGCTGGCTACTTCCATTAGTTGAAGAGTAAGAATAACTCAGGAATGTTTCATCATTTGTCTCTGCACTGGTCAGAAATGGTAATTTGAACTCCAATCTGTAGAAATTTAGCAAAATAAGTTGGACACTCAGAGGATAAAAATAGAAAAACATGCTTTGGAAGGATTTTTCCTTGCTAGTGAGTGAGTTTCTAGCTGTAGGAGCATCGGGGGGTAGCACGGTCAGGACGGATGGAGACGAGAGATCTCTGAAGCAGGGTCGTGGAACTTGGGGTTTATTGCAAAGGGCCTGGGGGCAGGAGCCTTTTGGAACTTGGGGTTTATTGCAAAGGGCCTGGGGGCGGTGGCCTTTTGAAACTTGGGGTTTATTGCAAAGGTTTATTGCCAGCCACAGCTCAGAGCATGCCTGAGAGAAGAGAGGGGTTGAGAGGATGAGAGGGGAAGAGCATAAAAAGGTAAGAGAGCAAAAGCATAAGAGAGTAAATAGGGGTAAGCAAGTAAATGGTCAAGAGAGTGAAGTTCCCATTACAATACAATAAATCATCTTCTGTGTTGAATATTCTACTTCTCACTAACCAATCTAGTACAATACACAAATCCTATAGCACTTCCATATGGCCTATAAGAATCACTACGTTACCATACTGTGTTACATTTTAAACCCTAAAAGCTCCTCTTTGGACCCCTTCTGCCAAGCTGGTAGGGTCTGCTCAGCCCCTTGGAGCTGTCTGCAGGCGGAGGGTGTTGTTTCATCACAGGGGATTACCTTCAGCTGGCCACACCATTGTTTTCCTGTTGTTCAGTAACTGAGGGATCTCAAAGCTCGCTTTCATTTCAATCTTGCTTATAGAAATATTACCTCATCCATTCCCGTTTGTTTCCCCACTCGTTCGCGGCTGCCCCAGCCCTTGTGCCGGCTCCGGCACGGTCCGTCTGTCCTGGTCCGTCTGTTCCGGTCCGTCTGTCCCGGTCCCGGCCGCCTGGCCCGCGGCCGCTCCGCTGGCCGTGCCGGCGGAAGGGGCGGGGGGTCCGTCCTGCCGAGTGCACCGTGGGTACCGCGCTGACCGCACCGAGGGGGGGTCCCGTCTGTCCCATCCCCGGCTGCCCTGACTCTGCTCGGCTCCCGCCGCTGCAGCCGGGGTCAGTCGCCGGCTTTGTCTCTGCCGGATCAGCCGCCGTGAGCCATGTGGGGCCGATCCACGCTGCGGCTCGGTCTGCACCGGAACAGCCCCTGGGACGATCCCGGCTGCAGACCCCGCCTTTGGAGGACCGAGACTCTGAGCTGTGCCGATCCCCTCGGGTGATTCCCCCTGCAGACCCCGCCTTTGGAGGACCGAGACCCTGAGCTGTGCCGATCCCCTCGGGTGATTCCCCCTGCAGACCCCGCCTTTGGAGTACCCAGACCCTGAGCTGTGCCGAGCCCCTCGGGCGATTCCCCCTGCAGACCCCGCCTTTGGAGCACCCAGACCCTGAGCTATGCCGAGTTCCCCCGTCCCGCCCTGAGCTCCGTTCCCTTGGTAACCACAGCTCCGGCTGCTCAGCGGAACTCTAGATCTAAAGGAATCACCTTATCGAAACACTAAAAGTTCAGGCAAAAGAAAGCCGTCTCCTGATTCTTCCTAAAAATACGGGAGAAAAACTATAGAAGATAAAAATCCAAAAAGAATGGGATAAAGGGATTGGTCTATTTCCATTAAAAGAGGTTCCCATAGGAGGGGGCGGACCAGGGTTTGTAAATGCTCCTTTGACTTCGTGTGAGGTCTGAAATTTTAAGAAATAAATAAAAGGGATATTTGGAGGATCCCATAGGCATAGCTGAACAATTAGACCAATTTTTGGCCAAACATTTATATTTGAGAAGAGATGAGGTCTGTAATGACAATAATATTTTTCTCAGGAAGAAAGGCAATTAATCAGAGCAGCTGAAATAAAAGCTTAGGAAAAAAGATAATCTGTGGGGACCCCCAGAGAAGACAAAATGCCAACCGTACCTCCTGAGTGGGGTAAAAATAACGAGGAGGGGAGTAAACACATGAATAATTATTGTAATTACATAATCAAAGGAATAAATGAGACAGCATATCAAAGGTGAAATGCAGGGGAAAAAAAGTTTTTAAGGGACAGTTTTTAGAGGGGAAAGAAGAAACGTCAGCTAAATAGATAAACAAACTTAAGAGAAATAGGAAAATGGTCCTAAGTAAGCAGAAGATCTGAAAATCTTTAAAGAGATGGGCACAGAGGAGGAATAGGGAGATCATAAGCTCTAATTTTCTGGGGGGGACAAATACCATCTGGAGCCTGTGATAACTTTAAAAGTGGGTCCCCAAGAAGAAGAATTGGAATTTGTAATAGACACAGGGGCAGAGAGAACCTGCCTGTTAAATATTCCAAAAAGTTATAGTGTGAGCAAACACATAGTGAAAGTAACAGGGGCAAAAAGAGAAAGTTTTACATTGCTGCTCATTAAAGATGTAGTAATTGAGGGAAGAAACTAAAATTTGGATGGGAGATGTCTTATTGGTCCCAGGGGCAGGTAGCAATTTATTGGGAAGAGTCTTACAAGTGCAACTAAGAATAGGAGTTATATCAGAAAATGGGAAAATGACAGCTAGAGTTTTAAAATTGGGCCAAGAGGATGAAGGAAAAAAAAACCAACAAAGAAGTTTGAGGTGGGGAAGGAAATAGGGGAAGATTAAATATCGACCCCATAAGGGTTACAATTGAGAGAGAAGATTGTCCCGTACGTGTACGTCAGTATCCTGTATCTTTAGAAGGACGGGAAGGTTTGAAGCCAGTAATAGAAGGACTAATAAAGGATGGGGCATTAGAACCTTGTATGTCTCCTCATAATATCCCTATTCCCCCAGTAAAGTCTGATGGGAGTTATAGACTAGTACAAGATTTAAGGGAGGTTAATAAAAGAACTCAGACTCACTACCCAGTGGTAAAATATCTTAGGCACTTAATAAATAAAAGTAGCTAGAAAACCAACCATGAGAAAATTGCAAGAATTTTATTCATTCTCCCTCCCTCTTCAAAGAGAGAGATCAGAAAATTACCTAGATTATTGAAATATTATAGATTATAGATTGAGGGGTACGCACAAGTAGAAAAATTCGCGTATGAAAAAAATTGACAGAAGGAGATGATGTAAAACAGACCAAAGAAGATATTGTTAAATTGAAAGAGTTAAGTTAAAACTAGCCTAAGTACCAGCTTTAAGCTTACCTTTGTTAGAAAAATCCTTTATCCTTTATACATAAATACAGAAAATGGAGTAGCTCATAATATTTTAATTCAAGAGTAAGGAAGAGTAAAAAAATATCTAGTAGCTTATATATCAAAGATGTTAGACTCAGTAAGCCACAGCTAGCCAGTAGGTATTTAACAGCTACTGCAATCCTAGTAAAAGAAAGTTGTAAGCCTACTTTTGGAAGTAATTTAGTTAGGTTCACCTTGTACCATCTGAGGTCTGTTGAATTAAAAAAAAAAAAAAAAACAAAAAAACAAACAAACAAAAAAAAAAAAACCAAAACGAAAAAACAGGTAAGAAGAGAAGAAAGAGAGAAGTTGAAGTAGGGAGGTGGTTAGCAAACTCTGAGATGTTAGAATGTGAAGTGATGACATCTTGGTGCTAGAAGAGAGCAGAAGTGTGAATGCGGGGTTTTTGCATGAAAGGCAGGGAAGTGTCTCAACACATGGTTGTTAGGAGGTTATTCAATGCCGAACTGAGGTCCAGAAAGGGTTTAGCAGAATGGGCCCTCCTTGAAGGGAAAAGAGGATAAGTTGACTAGAGAAAGGAAAAGAATGTCAGGAGCACCTGGGGACGCCAGGTTTGGGGTTGTCAAGGTTGGGAGGTGTCTGCCCGCTCCCTACGAGCGGCAGGGTCTCGGGGGCTGAGGCAGGCACCGATCCATGGAGGTGACCCGGCGGCGGTGCTGGCAGCAGGGGACACACGGGTTTGCTGGGCAGGAGCGGGCTGGCTCCGTGGCGGAACTGCCGGGGGGCTCCCAGACTGTCGGGGTCCCGAGTCGAGGATGGCAGCGTCGGCCCCGGTAAGTGGGCCGAGAGAGAGAAGGAAAGAGAAAGAGAGAGGAGAGAGAGAGAGGGCAAAAGGGACCCAAGGCTGCCCCCAGGGTCCCCATGCCCGTGGCTGCTCTCCCCTGCTCCGGCCCTACAGCGAAGTGGCAGCACGGCATTGACAGCAAGGCCGTGAAAAGAGGGGGACGGGGCTAGCACTAAAAGATAAAATCAAAGCAGAGATTGCTGACTCTCCAAACCTCACAAAGTGGTTTGTTTTTCTTAAGTAAGAAGGTTCTTGGTCTTTTCTTTTGTGTGTTTTGTTTGCTGTTAAAAAGAAGTTTTTTGATTTTTTTCCCGAAGAATGGGTTTGTAAGGCTAAAACAATTAAATGCTGCCCAAAAAGTAAAAAGCAATAGATGTGATACATCTCGTGTTAAAATTGGTCTAGCTTTTCTTATTTAACTAACTGTAACTCACAAAAAGAAGAATTTACCTCTGCAGCTATTAGCACAGCTGGATAGAAGAAGAAGAGGCTGCTGTGGAAAAAGCTTTTAGCTAAACCCAGAAAGTTTGGAAGAAAAGTGAATGGTAAAAGTTAATGCAGTATTATCTTACTTTTATTACTATGCTATTAAGAAGCCCTTTCCAGGTACTACCAAAGCAACAATCAGAACCATGGAAAAAGGGTGAATTCATGCCAGCAGAATCTAAGGACTATCACATTTAAACCGGGTGATACCAAACTGACTTTCCAATGGGGACTGAGCGGTAATAGTTTGGAAAAAGCCAAATGATCCAAGAAATGTACAAAGAATAACACTGAATTCAGAAGTAAGACAATGCTTATACCACTGGTTTCAAGCACGGCCTGAATAAAACATCTCCTTAGGGGAGGAATACTCCAGATAGAAGGATCAAGACTGTTTTTGTGTTCCGACCTTAGCCTGAGAATTGTACAGGGGAGAAGGGGAATTACCATTTCCATCAGTAAACTTTATTTGATTCATTCCAATACTGGACATGCTAGCTGGGTTATAAGTAAATGCTTGAATTGTGAGAATAATTAGTATTGTAGTTCACAACATTTATGCTCTTATTGCAAAAAGTGTTAAAGTAATAACTTAGCTTTGTGGATGGGAATTATTAGTGCCTGGTGAATGAGAGATACCTGAAGAACGGTAAGAGACCACAGTTAAAGGGTGTCAAAACCAATTTGCCTGGAAATTATTTAAAAGAAAGTGACAAGGAAATAGAGGGCACAACCAGATTGGCCTCTGTATTTTGCCACCGAGAAGATCAAATACACCTGCTGTGGGTTGCAACCTCACGGGCCTGGGAGATGGGAGTATAAGCCATACTGGACCTCTGTTATTCCTGTTTCTGGCACTCATTTGTTCTCTTTTCCCTTTCGGGATACCAGCAAGATCGTGTCACAAATGCTGCAGAAAGCATCACGTGGAAAGAAACCAAAGTTCCTCTTTAATTACACACACCTATGTCAACAGCCACTGTTATAACCCATACAAATTAAGAACCTGTAGGCAAAACGGAATAAATTATTGGATTACAAGAAACTTAGGAAAAAGTGGTAATGGATTTGGAATTGAATGTCTAAAAGGAGAGAGATGGATTTGTTTTAAATTTAATCTTGAAGATATGGTTCAAGAAGATTTGGTAAAAAAAACAAATAATAAACAAAAAGGTAAAACCAGCACAGCAATTGAACTCTGTATTGACCCCAAATTATCTATTGAGTCGTATTACAAGACTCCAAGCAGTTATAGAAATGATAGCAAATGGAGCCGCCCAGGCTTAGAGTTATTATCAAGTCAGCTAAGCCAAACAAAAACTGTAGGGTATCAGAATAGGTTGGCTTTACACTATTTATTGGCCAAAGAAGGGGGTGTTTGTAGAAAGTTTAATATATCAAATTGTTGAAATTGATGAGCACAGAAAAGTCATTCTAGAAAAAGCAAAAGAAATCAAAGAAGAAAAAAAATATATATGTGCATATAATAACTGAGGTACCAGTCCAAAAATTAGAAAACAATGTTAAAACCTAGCTGGTAGGGTAATGTATTAGAAGAAATTAAGGTCTTTCATTTTATGTGTTACAACTGGTTTTATATTTCTTCCTTGTGTAATCCCCTGTTTTATTTTGCCTGCATAGTCCAGAAGATGCAAGTAGATAAGAAATATTGCTCAAGCCAAAGGATTTACAAAGAATAAGAGTGGGGATTGTGAAAAATGCAGGTATTTTATGATTGGCTTTTCGGAAATATTAAAATGAATATTATATGTGTTGTGTTAGAAAGTAATGCTGTATTAATTCTCTTAGGTAGTGTGTTAAATATAGTTTTAGGTTACAAAAACTGTTAATATAGAAACGATGCTATGTAAGATACTTTTTTTAAAGAAAGGACTTGCAGCGAGATAGCGGCCAAAGGACACCTGGATCTTTCAGAGAAAAAGAATTTATTGCCCTCTTAACAGAAGAAACAAACTTCTTCCTGCCTCCAAGGCGCTGTTAGGAGTAGAAGGAAGAAGTGGATGATGAGCAGACAGAATCCTGTATTTGAATGGAATTTATGCACCATGTATGAAGTGTATGACTATGCAACAGGCTATTGCTTTTAAGGGTTAATCCTTTGTTAACGGGGGTCCTTTTTCGGGCCTGTGCTGCCCAGAAAAAGGTACCCGGATGTCCGTAACTCTTTGTTTTTGTTGTCTCATACTGTCTTAATTCAAATTGTCCAAATTATTATTACTCTAATTGTATTACTATTTTTATAACCATGTTATTACTATTAAACTTTCAAAAATTTTAAAAGCAAGTGATTGGCGTTTTTCACACCAGTCTGTTAGGTGAAAATTATCAAAAGATTTTTGTGAGTTTTCTAATTTTGGCATTAATGCTGGCAAATTTTCAGGGTTTACTGTCTAATTGTGGGTCGAGAAATCTGTCCCAAACACTGAGGGGACTCTGGAGCTATTTGGGAACAGTTCTTTTTTGAAATTCTTTTGTGTTGGGATCAAAGGGCTGGCATTTGCAGGGGCAAAATAATTCTCTGTCTGTCCTGTATTTATTAAAGCAGCTGTCATATTCCAACCTCCTCCTCCTCCTCCTCCTCGTCACACGGTTTGTGTGCATGGATGTGGCTGTGCAGACGAATCGTGACACAAAGTAGTCCCACTGGGTGCTAGGAGTGTGGAAGGCGAAAATGCGGAGGCACACCAGGTATCAGTTGTGCACAGTTACACGCTGCAGGGGGATCTCTCGGTGCCCGGCAGAAGGAGAGACGCAGAAGGATACATGCAAGGTGCTGCAGTTTTCGCCTGCTGTGGTGCCGTGTATAGACGCAGTGGCGGCAGAAGTGGTGTGACGGGGCACAGGGATGCCGGCTGTGGCCGGACAGCGGCACGCAGCGGCTCGGAACCGGGACCGAGCTGTGCCAAAGCTGCGGCGAAAGCAGTGGGGGCTGGCGGCAGGGCCGTGGAGATAGAACTGCACATGCGTGCGGCTGATCCCTGAAGCAGTGCTGTGGTTCGATGAGGTGGCATGGAGTGATATCACTGGTGCTGGGGTTGTAGCAACTGCGCATGTGTGGGTTCCGTCACTGCCGCGGCGCGGGCAGTAATCATGGCGGCGGGCGGGCTGGGGGGTGCGGGAGGCGGCGGAGCTGCGGGAACGGGAATGGGGCTGCGGCTGCGGCCGTGGAAGGGAACGCTGGGACGTCCGTGGTTGCAGGAGGCGGCGGAGCCACACCATCCAGCAGCTCTCAAGCGGGAGGGTGCGGTGGGGAAGGCGCGGCTCGGCCCGTCATGCAGCGGCTGCGACAGGAGAGGGGAAGCGACCACGGGCGGCGCTGATGGGAGGCTGGGCTGGAGTCTGCGGCGCCAGCATGGGGTGCCTTGGGTGGCTGGGCGCCCCGGTAAGACAGTCATTAAAACACCCTAAAAATTATTTTAAAAGCCCTGAAAAAGCCCTAAAGGTATCCTAAACATTTCCAGAGAATTCCTAAAAAACTCCTGCAAAAAAACCCCTAAAAGATCCCTAAAAATCCCTGAAAAATCACCTGAAAGACCCTAAAAAACTGTTTAACCCCTACCTGTAACACTGTGGCCTCCAAACATCATCTCTACCTATTAATCGGGGTAACTGCAAGACCCTCAAACACCACCACAATCACCAGCTTGAGATGGTCTGGACAGCACCAAATAAAATAAAATAAAAAGCTTTATAAAAAGAAAAATTTTAAATAAAAATTAAATAAAAAATAAAATAAAATAAAATAACTGCTTTAAAAATGGGAAAATAAAAAAATAGACAATTTAAAAAAATAAAAAGCTTTAAAAACAGAAAAATTAAAACTAAAAATTAAAAAAAATTATAAAAAATAAAAGAAATGCTTTAAAAATAGAAAAATTAAATTAAAAAAATAAAAGAAATGCTTTAAAAATAAAAAAAATCAAAACTAAAAAATTAAATAAAAAATAAAATTAAAAAATAAAAGAAATGCTTTAAAAATAGAAAAAACAAAACTAAAAATAAATAAAAAGTAAAATTAAAATAAAATAAATGTTTAAAAATAAAAAAAATCAAAACTAAAAATTAAATAAAAAATAAAAAAAGCTTTAAAAATAGAAAGATCAAAAATAAAAATTAAATAAAAATAAAAAATAAAAAATGCTTTAAAAATAAAAAAATCAAAACTAAAAATTAAATAAAAAAGAAAATTAAAAAAATAAAATAAATGCTTTAAAAATAGAAAAAGCAAAAAATAAAAAGGAAATAAAATATAAAATTAAAAAGATAAAATAAATAGTTTAAAAATAAAAAATTAAAACTAAAAATGAAATAAAAATTAAAATTAAAAAATAAAAAAAAGCCTTAAAAATAGAAAAAATAAAACTAAAAATGAAATAAAAATTAAATTAAAAAAATAAAAGAAATGCTTTAAAAATAGAAAAAGCAAAAAAAAAAAGGAAATAAAAAATAAAATTAATAAGATAAAATAAATAGTTTAAAAATAAAAAATTAAAACTAAAAATGAAATAAAAAATAAAATTAAAAATAAAATTAAAATAAATGTTTTAAAAAAAAATTAAAACTAAAAATTTAAAAGAAATACAAAAAAGCTTTAAAAATAGAAAGACCAAAAAAAAAATTAAATAAAAAATAAAAAATAATAAATGCTTTAAAAATAAAAAAATCAAAACTAAAAATAAAATAAAAAAGAAAATTAAAAAAATAAAATAAATGCTTTAAAAAAAGAAAAAGCAAAAAATAAAAATGAAATAAAAAATAAAATTAAAAAAATTAAAAAATAGTTTAAAAATAGAAAATTAAAACTAAAAATGAAATAAAAAATAAAATTAAAAAATAAAATAAATGTTTTAAAAAAAAATTAAAACTAAAAATTAAATAAAAAATAAAAAAAGCTTTAAAAATAGAAAGATCAGAAATAAAAATTAAATAAAAATAAAAAATAATAAATTCTTTAAAAATAAAAAACTCAAAACTAAAAATTAAATAAAAAAGAAAATAAAAAAAATAAAATAAATGCTTTAAAAATAGAAAAAGCAAAAAATAAAAATGAAATAAAAGATAAAATTTAAAAAATTAAATAAATAGTTTAAAAATAAAAAATTAAAACTAAAAATGAAATAAAAAATAAAGTTAAAAAATAAAAAAGCTTTAAAAATAGAAAAATTAAAACAAAAAATTAAATAAAAAATAAAAAAAGCTTTAAAAATAGAAAAAGCAAAAAATAAAAAATGAAATAAAAAATAAAATTAAAAATAAAATAAATGCTTAAAAAAAAATTGAAACAAAAAATTAAATAAAAAATAAAATTAAAAAATAAAATAAAAAGCTTTTAAAATTGAAAAATCAAAAATAAAAATTAAATAAAAAGTAAAAAATAAAAAAATGCTTTAAAAATAAAAAAATCAAAAATTAAAAATTAAATAAAAACTAAAAAAAATAAATGTTTTAAAAATAGATAAAGCAAAAATAAATATGAAATAAAAATAATATTAAAAAAATAAAATAAATAGTTTATAAATAAAAAATGAAAACTAAAAAATAAAAAATAAAATTAAAAAAAATAAATGCTTTAAAAAAAATAAAACAAAAATTAAATTAAAAAAAATTTTTAAATAAAACAAAAACCTTTAAAAATAGATAAATCAAAAATAAAAATTAAATAAAAAATAATCTAAAAAAAGCTTTAAAAATAAAAACCTCAAAACTAAAAATTAAGATAAAAATAAAAATAAAAAAATCTAAACACTGCTTCAAAAATATAAAAATTAAAACTAAAAATTAAAAAATAGAAAATTAAAAAATTTAATAAATGCTTTAAAATATAAAAATAAAACTAAAAAAAGGTAAAAAAAAAGCTTTAAAAATAGGAAAGTTAAAAAAATATTAAATAAAAATTAAATTCAAAAAAAAAATTAATTAAAAATAATTAAAAACCAAACTAAAATCCGTAAAGTGCTGTAAAGTGCCGTAAAAGTTCCACAAAAGGTAGTGTCGTAAAGCGCGACTGTCGTAAAAGGTGCGATTTTACGACAGTCGCGCTTTACGGCAGTTTTGCGACAGTCGCGCTTTACGGCAGTTTTGCGACAGTCGCGCTTTACGGCACCTTTTACGACAGTTTTACGACAGTCGCGCTTTACGGCACCTTTTACGACAGTCGCGCTTTACGGCACCTTTTACGACAGTTTTACGACAGTCGCGCTTTACGGCACCTTTTACGACAGTCGCGCTTTACGGCACCTTTTACGACAGTCGCGCTTTACGGCACCTTTTACGACAGTCGCGCTTTACGGCACCTTTTACGACAGTTTTACGACAGTCGCGCTTTACGACACCTTTTGCGACAGTCGCGCTTTACGACACCTTTTGCGACAGTTTTGCGACAGTCGCGCTTTACGGCACCTTTTACGACAGTCGCGCTTTACGGTACCTTTTGCGACAGTCGCGCTTTACGACACCTTTTGCGACAGTTTTACGACAGTCGCGCTTTACGGCACCTTTTGCGACAGTCGCGCTTTACGACACCTTTTGCGACAGTTTTACGACAGTCGCGCTTTACGGCACCTTTTGCGACAGTCGCGCTTTACGACACCTTTTACGACAGTCGCGCTTTACGGCAGTTTTACGACAGTTTTATAGAAATTTTACGGCACTTAACAGCACTTTAAAGTTTTTATTTTGTTTTTCATGTATTTTTAATTAATTTTTTTTTATTTTTCTATTTTTAAAGCTTTTTCTTTTTTTTAATTTATTTGTTTTTATTTTTAATTTTCCTATTTTTAAAGCTTTTTATATGATTTTTAAAATTTTTTTAAATTTAATTTTTAAATTTAATTTTTCTTTTTTCAAAGCTTTTTATTTTTTTAGTTTTGTTTTTTATTTATTTTTAATTTTCCTATTTTTAAACCTTTTTGTTTTTTTAATTTTTTTTAAGCATTTATTTTATTTTTTAAATATTTATATTTAATTTTTAATTTTTCTATTATTAAAGGTTTTTATTTTTTATAATTTATTTTTAATTTTTTTTAATTTTTCTCTTTTTAAACTGTTTTTTTAATTTTATTATTTTATTTTTATTTTTAATTTTTCTATTTTTAAAGCTTTTTATTTTATTAATTTTTATTTAATTTTTATATTTAATTTTTTTATTTTTAAAGCATTTATTATATTTTTTAATTTTGCTATTTTTTGAATGCTTATTTTTAATTTTTCTATTTTAAAAGCATTTATTTGATTTTAAAATTTTTTTATTTAATTTTTTATTTTTCTATTTTTAAAGCTTTTTTAATATTTTTTAAATTCGTTTTTATTTTTAACTTTTCTATTTTAAAAGCTTTTTATTTTATTAATTTTTATTTAATTTTTATATTTTTTTTATTTTTAAAGCATTTATTATATTTTTTAATTTTGTTTTTTATTGAATGTTTATTTTTAATATTTCTATTTTAAAATAATTTATTTGATTTTTAAATTTTTTTTATTAATTTTTAACTTCTCTATTTTTAAAGCTTTTTAAATTTTTTTGTTTTTATTTTCTATTTTTCTATTTTTAAAGCTTTTTTTTTAAGTTTTCTATTTTTAAAGCACTTATTTTCTTAATTTTGTTTTTTATTTATTTTTCTATTTTTAATTTTTGTATTTTTAAAGCATTTATTTTTTAATTTTGTTTTTTATTTTATGTTATATTTATTTTTTCTATTTTTAAAGCAGTTATTTTTTAATTTTGTTTTTTATTTAATTTTTACTTTTTAAATTTTCTATTTTTAAAGTTTTTGATTTTTAAATTTTATTTTTTATTTATTTTTATTCTTAATTTTTTTATTTTTAAAGGACTTATTTTTTTAATTTTATTTCTTTTTTATTTTTAATTTTTCTATTTTTAAAGCTTTTTTATTAATTTTATTATTTAATTTTTATTTTTAATTTTATATTTTGAAACCTTTTTTTTATTTTTAACTTTTATTTTTTTTCTATTTTTAATTTTTCTATTTTTAAACCTTTTAATTTTATTTATTTTTTATTTAATTTTTATATTTAATTTTTCTATTTTTAAAGCATTTATTTTTTTAAATTTTGTTTTGTATTAAATTCTTATTTTTAATTTTTCTATTTTTAAAGCATTTATTTTATTTATTTAATTTTATTTTTATTTAGTTGTTATTTTTAATTTTTCTATTTTTAAAGCATTTTTTTAAATTTATTTTTAATTTAATTTTTATTTTTAATTTTTCTCTTTTTAAAGCATTTTATTTTTTTAATTTTATTTTTATTTTTTATCTCTAATTTTTCTATATTTAAAGCATTTATTTTTTTAATTTTGTTTTTTATTTAATTTTTATATTTTTCTATTTTTAAAGCTTTTTATTTTATTTGGTGCTTCCCAGACCAATTGAAGGTGGTGATTGTGGTGGTGTTTGAGGGTCTTGCATTACGGCACTACATTTTATGGAACTTGTACGGCACTTTACAGCACTTTACAGTTTGGTTTTTTTTATTATTTGTTTTTAATTAATTTTGTTATTTTATTTATTTTTATTTTTAATTTTTCTATTTTTAAAGCATTTTATTACATTTTATTTGGTGCTGCCCAACCCATCTGTAGTGCATTTTTATACTTTGCAATACTTTGAAGTAATTTTGTTTTGTATCCCCATATTTTTCCCAAATGGTTTATCCCAAACTGTACCCCCCTCCCTTTACCTGTGTTATCCCTCTCCCGGGATGAGATCATACCCAAACCCCCACCCTGGCTCTCTGTCAATCACTCAGCCTCCCATCCCCTCCATCCAGAAGTTTCGGTCCAAGTCATCGAGTGATTAGCCAGAGGCTGGGAGTCAGCCCCCCAAGCCTTGCCCCATACACTGTCCTGTATGTCCATCCCCCAGCATCCATCCCTTAGGGTCACTTAATGGTTGGTAGGATGTTATCTGCTTTTGGTTTCCATCTCCCTTTAAATGTGACCTTGGCACATCTACCCGGGGCTCTCGGCAGGAGGCCCGGAGGTGCAGGAGCTCCTTTGGGACTCCTAATAAAACCTTGGAATAACCCCTGCTAAGAGTCGGCGCTTTATCTTCTACCGCTGTCTCTGGTGTCTCTTCTGCTGCAAAGGCGACCAGCCCAGGTGCCCTCAGCACCCTCGGGGCACACACAGAGAGTGTCTGCCCCCAGCCCAGGTGCCCTCAGTACCCTCGGGGCACACACAGAGAGTGTCTGCCCCCAGCCCAGGTGCCCTCAGTACCCTCGGGGCACACACAGAGAGTGTCTGCCCCCAGCCCAGGTGCCCTCAGTACCCTCGGGGCACACACAGAGAGTGTCTGCCCCCAGCCCAGGTGCCCTCAGTACCCTCGGGGCACACACAGAGAGTGTCTCCCCCCAGCCCAGGTGCCCTCAGCACCCTCGGGTGTCTCCCCGCTCTCGGCCGTGCCAGGGCTGCCGACTCGGGACCGGCCGAGGGTTCCTGAGAGGCTCGCACAAACCCGCTCGGCCGCTGATTGAGGTGGTGTTTGAGGGTCCCCAGGACGAGGGAGGAGACGAGAATCTTGACTCCACCTTTCAGAAGGCTGAAATATTATTGTATGATCTCTATTATATTAAAAGAAAATGAGATATTAGAACTACACTAAAATAGCAAGGAGACATCAAAAAGCTGGAAAGGAATGAATAATAAAAACCTGCTCACAGCCCCGACACCGCTAGACCATGATTGGTCATCAAGTAGAAACAATGCACAGGAGACCAATCCAAGATGCCCCTGTTGCTAAACCATCTCCAGCCCACACTCCACAGCCAGCAGATCGTTATTGGTTCCATTTCTGTTCTGAGGCTTCTCAGGAGAAAAATCCCAGCAAAAGGATTTTCATCAAACACGTCAGTGCCAGGTGATGGCACAGGCAGCATTGGCCGGCCGAGGTCACTGTGTCATCCCTGCCAGCCCAGGTGTCACAGCAAGGGGGAGAGAGTTCACCCTGCAATACAGAGCAATACAACACAACACACATATTAACACAAGATGATAACCTTTTTCTATTTCCATTACATGTGGATTTATTGTTACAGGAAACCCAAAACAACAAAAGCACACAAAAAACAGCACTCATCTACCATTAACACCCTCTTCAAATGACACACAAACTCACCATCCCTCCCCTCACAACTGCTAAATTACACCCCAGCATTCATTGGTCCTCGGGAACGTGGTTCCCGGGAGCCTCCAAAAAATCCTCCTGCCTGACGAAATACCCGGTCCCTGGCCGGTCCGTGCCCAAACTTTGGCGATGAACGTCGCCTCACAGACCGACCAGGACCGGGGAAAAAAAAACCCAGCCAGGGGGAAAAAAAAAAAAGAAAAAAAAAACCCAGCCGGCGGGCGGGGGGGGGAACCCGGCTAGGGATTTTTTACTCTAAATTTACAAATGAGTTGAAAAACCTGAAAAGCAAAAGTCACACACACGGTTAAATCCAGTCAGCATGCGCTCACACACGCAGAGACGAGCAGACACAGACAGACACAGACACGTGCTCTCACACACGCTCACGCACTCCCCCCATTTAAACGTTCCCTGCGGCCCTTACTCGAGACGCTGAAGAACACGCTTCCACGCTTCTTCTGGCTGCTGCTCCTCGACGTCAAATGGTAGATTCTGGGGAAATCAGTAGCCTCGGGGACCTGTGAGACGACAGGAAGCAGTCAACGAGTGGCTGACAGCTAGGACTTCTCCCCACTCTGACCAATAAATTTTCTACCCAAAATCCCATAAAAGACAGATGAACAGTAAAGTTTTTATAACTCTTCTACCTAACTGTGACTATGTGCCAGGGCAGGGCAGCTCCGACCATAAGTGGTACAACATGAGTACACACGATATAAGCCGACGCATACAGTGCAAGTGTACATGGAGTGTAAGTACATACAGTATAAGCCAACATAGGTACACACAATGTAAGTAAGTACATACAGTATAAGCCAACATAGGTACACACAATGTAAGTAAGTACATACAGTATAAGCCAGCATAGGTACACACAGCGTAAGTACATACAGTATAAGCCAGCATAGGTACAAACAATGTAAGCACATACAGTATAAGCCAGGACTTGACGTAACTCTCTGGAAGATACGAATTCTTGAGCCCTATACCCCTTGGGAAGATGGAACCTATAGAACTGCTGCAGTCACGTGAGGAGGGTGTAAGACGCTTCCTCCAGAAGTCCAAGAGAATGGCGTGGAAAAAAAGGCACTACCAAAGCCGCTAGTGAGAAGGAAGATGGATGAGAACATCTTGTCCCTTTGAGACATTCCTGTCTCAAAGAGTAAAAATGTAAAGATGCTGGAACAAGGGATATCCGGAAAGGAACGTGAGTAGAATACGGGAGATGTGGCACGGAATAGTGCCAATAAAGCATCGAGACATAACAAAGGCCTGTGACACGTAAGACAATGGACAGACTACATAACATAGACATGGACGACATAACACAGACACGGACGACATAACACAGACACGGACGACATAACACAGAGACAAGTGGCAACTGCCTGGCACTGTCCCCGCAGGGACCCGAGATTCCTAACGCAAGATGAGCCAGAGGCTGATGATGCCAAAGGAAAGAAAGCCCTATGACAAGAGCACGTGATGATGAAATGGAACTCGTTAAAAGAAGTTAGTGCTGAAGTAGTTAAGAGGTTGCTCGAGAGGCTCGGCGAGCCTAGAGAAGGAAGCCGACTGCCGGGTGACCGTGGCCGTAGCTCCGGACGTGAAGGTGAGCTCCTCCGAGGAAAGATCCGTGACGACGTCGAGTCGAGGGAGGCGGACGACGCAAAGTACGCGAAAATGTGGAGATGGGTCGGAACTGCCCTGCCCGGCAAAGGCTCTGGGGAGGCTGAGGGGAAACCCTCTCCCTTTACTTCCAGAGAGCCTGTCCCACTACAGACCTCTACGCTAAGCTGACATCAAATTGCCTCCTGTGAGAGTAAAGGTTTTTCCCCTTCTCCCAGCCGCTGGCCCCGACACTTAGGTTTTGGAAGAGGAGCGGACAAAATCCATCCTCGGTCGCACGTGGATATTGAGATGCTCTCCGTGTGTGCTTCGGTGCTGCCGTTTCCAAGCTTTGGCTATGAGGCTCCTCTGGGTACCTAAGACAAAATAGAAAACCTGACTATTGCCCTGAAAGAGAGTAATCCTTGGGACTCGTCCGCAGCACTGCCCCGGCTCACCTCAAATCTTGATTTGACTCCGGAGGCTGCCCAGAAGATACCTGCGAAAAGAAAAGGTACACGCTTAGCATGCTGCTGTGTAACGCTCACCTATGGGTCAGCCTGCCTAAACCCTGACTCACCTGCCCTCCTCTGTTCCTCGGCGTGCCTAGGGCAGCAACAGCACCTGCAAAGAAACAAAGCAGAAAATTTGCTGAGATACTGTGAAAAGACAACCTCCCAAATCTGACAAGGATGCCACACCGATACCTTAAGCCTGCACACACCTGGCACAGATATGGTCGGCCAGGATAGATGGCAAGTGGACCACCTAAAAGAAAACAAAAACAAGAGGAGATGCTTAGAGCTGCACAAAAACTGAGACATCAGCAATAACAACTGCTTCTGTACGCTACTCAATGCTCACCTTGCCCACTCAGCCTTGACTGCTGCTCTCGGCCTTGACTTCCTAAAAAGAGAGACAAAGAACAATGCTGTAACAGCCACCATTTATGCTTCCTCTGCAGAGACAAACAGTGACTGACCTGCTCGGGGCAATCCCCTCACCTGGGATGGGGGGCTCTGCCCTGGATTTTATCCGTCTGCATCTGAAAGAAAGTTAGGACAAGAGTCAAAGGGCTGCAGGATAACTTAAGAGCTCCAGATATCCTGTGTCCATCTACAAATCCCACCTAGAGTCCAACTACACCCACATTACAAACTCCAAGTCCCCAGGACTTCTCCTATTGCACCAGGCTATGGGGCAGGGCAGAGCAGCTCCGGCACAAATGTGTGTGCACACACCCGTGACACGGGACAGGACGTGACAGACAATGGGGACACAACACAGACAGAAACCTCCTGGCAAGGAAAATGGCTGCGAGGACTGAGAGAATGCAAAAGGAGATGACCGAGGGGAGACGATGGTGAGCTGATGAGGCTCAGAGAAACCTGGAGGAAGAAGATGCTAACTGAATGATTTATTCCAAGAACTGCAAAGATGGATGCCCAAGAATCCTACGGCCAGAAGCCTCTGCCTGCCCTCACGTTCTTTCAAGTCCTACTCCGCCATAATGGATCCTGGCGGGGCACAGCTGTCCACACAGCTCAGAACAAGACCTGAAAAGACACCTGACCGGATGCTTCTAAAGAGACAAGAGAGTCTGATGCCTGTCTGAGCTCCTGAGGCCAAAGTTCTATGGCCTGGCTGCCAGGCCGAGGAATGCAGAGATCACAGAAGCTAACAATGATGCCAGGGTTTCTGACAGGCCCCTCCAAGGCCTAAGGTAAAGGACATGACATATGCAAACACACATAATACACAAAAGACAAGTGACACGATACACACCGGGACTGCTCTGCCCTGCGCACCTCAGCACTGAGATCCAAAGTCAGGCTTTGCTTTTAGGGGGCCTAAGGGGCCACTTCATGGACATCCCCAATCTCCAAAGGAGACTCAAAAACCCCCCCCAGTAATTCCCAAACCAGCACCCTGCTTTCATCCCCTCTGTGGGTCGTGCCCCTCTACTTATCTCTCGCACAGCTGGGGATGCCGGTCTCGGGTGCGAAGAAAGGCCACCTCGTCAGCTGGGAAGGTCCTGCTGGCACCGGGCTGGTGTCTCTCAGACAGCTGTATTAAAGAAAACCAAACATCAGTGCCTGATCTTGGCAGCCCACCGGCCAAAACCCCACAAGTCTGCTACTCACCCTGCTCCTAAGAACGCTCAGCTGCTGGGGCCCCATGCTTCGGGCACGCTCAGAGACCGAGGCCGTCGTCACAGGGGGTGCCTGGGTTAAGAGGAGATGAGGTGATTTGGCATGGCTGAAACCTGAGGGGACCCTCGCTCCTCCTCCCTACTTCCCCGACTCACCGCAGCTCCTCGGCGGTTCCTGACCTGGCACACAGGGCTGGCGAGAGCGGCAAACCCGGTCCATCGGCTGCTGGGGATGGGAGCCTGGTGTGCTCCGAGTGGATGGCCTAAGGCACAAAAACGAGAATGGAGACTTAGACTTGCCCCAGGAATTGAGACCTCAGCAACAAGAAATGCTACTGATCACCTTGCTCTCCTGAACTTGACTGCTGAGATCCAGATTTACTTCCTAAAAATAAAGACAAAAAACAGCGCTGTAACAGGGTCACCCTTGACACTCCCCCTGCACAGACAAATGGTGACTGACCTGCTCAGGGGAACCCCCTCACCCAGGATGGGGTGCTCTGCCACAGGTGCAATGCATCTGCACCTGAAAGAGAGTTAGAACATATGTCAAAAACCTGCAGGATAACTCAAAAGCTGCAAACACCTCAGGTCAATCTAGGAATGGCATCTACAGTCCAACTACACCCCACATTACAAATTTCAACCCCCCAGGGCTTGTCCTATTGCACCAGGCTATGCGGCAGGGCAGAGCAGCTCCAGCACAAATGTGTGTGCACACACCCGTGACACAGGACAGGACGTGACAGACAACGGGGACACAACACAGACAGAAACCTCCTGGCAAGGAAAATGGCTGCGAGGACTGAGAGAATGCAAAAGGAGATGACCGAGGGGAGACAATGGTGAGCTGATGAGGCTCAGAGAAACCTGGAGGAACAAGATGCTAAACTGAATGATTTATTCCAAGAACTGCAAAGATGGATGCCCAAGAATCCTACGGCCAGAAGCCTCTGCCTGCCCTCACGTTCTTTCAAGTCCTACTCCGCCATAATGGATCCTGGCGGGGCACAGCTGTCCACACAGCTCAGAACAAGACCTGAAAAGACACCTGACCGGATGCTGCTAAAGAGACAAGAGAGTCTGATGCCTGAGCTCCTGAGCTCAAAGTTCTATGGCTTGGCTGCCAGGCCAAGGAATGCAGAGATCACAGATGCTACCAATGATGCCAGGGTTTCTGACAGGCCCCTCCAAGGCCTAAGGTAAAGGACATGACATATCCAAACAACACATAACACACAAAAGACAAGTGACACGATACACACCGTGACTGCTCTGCCCTGCGCACCTCAGCACTGTGATCCAAAGTCAGGCTTTGCTTTTATGGGGCCTAAGGGGCTGCTTCATGGACAGCCCCCACCTCCAAAGGGGACTCAAAAACCCCCCCCAGTAATTCCCAAACCAGCACCCTTCTTTCATCCCCTCTGTGGGTCGTGGCCCTCTACTTATCTCTCGCACAGCTGGGGATGCCGGTCTCGGGTGCAAAGAAAGGCCACCTCGTCAGCCGGGAAGGTCCTGCTGGCACCGGGCTGATGTCTCTCAGACAGCTGTGTTAAAGAAAACCAAACATCAGTGCCTGATCTTGGCAGCCCCTCGGCCAAAACCCCACAAGTCTGCTACTCACCCTGCTCCTAAGAACGCTCAGCTGCTCGGGCCGCACGCTTCGGGCACGCTCGGAGACCGAGGCCGTCGTCACAGGGGGTGCCTGGGTTAAGAGGAGATGAGGTGATTTGGCATGGCTGAAACCTGAGGGGACCCTCACTCCTCCTCCCTACTTCCCCTACTCACCGCAGCTCCTCGGCGGTTCCTGACCTGGCACACAGGGCTGGCGAGAGTGGCAAACCCGGTCCATCGGCTGCTGGGGATGGGAGCCTGGTGTGCTCCGAGTGGATTGCCTAAGGCACAAAAACGAGAATGGAGACTTAGACTTGCCCCAGGAATTGAGACCTCAGCAACAAGAAATGCTACTGATCACCTTGCTCTCCTGAACTTGACTGCTGAGATCCAGATTTACTTCCTAAAAATAAAGACAAAAAACAGCGCTGTAACAGGGTCACACTTGACACTCCCCCTGCACAGACAAATGGTGACTGACCTGCTTGTGGGAACCCACACACCCAGGATGGGGGCTCTGCCATGGATGCAATGCAACTGCACCTGAAAGAGAGTTAGAACATATGTCAAAAACCTGCAGGATAACTCAAAAGCTGCAAACACCTCAGGTCAATCTAGGAATGGCATCTACAGTCCAACTACACCCCACATTACAAACTTCAATTCCCCCGGACTTCTCCTATTGCACCAGGCTATGCAGCAGGGCAGAGCAGCTCCGGCACAAATGTGTGTGCACACACCCGTGACACAGGACAGGACGTGACAGACAACGGGGACACAACACGGACAGAAATCTCTGGGCAAGCAGGATGACTGCAAGGACCGAGAAGATGCCAAATGAGATGAGCAAGGGGAGACGATGGTGAGCTGATGAGGCCCAGAGAAACCGGGAGGAAGAAGATGCTAACCGAATGATTTATTCCAAGAACTGCAAAGATGGATGCCTGAGAATCCTACGGCCAGAAGCCTCTGCCTGCCCTCACGTTCTTTCAAGTCCTACTCCGCCATAATGGATCCTGGCGGGGCACAGCTGTCCACACAGCTCAGAACAAGACCTGAAAAGACACCTGACCGGATGCTTCTAAAGAGACAAGAGAGTCTGATGCCTGTCTGAGCTCCTGAGGCCAAAGTTCTATGGCCTGGCTGCCAGGCCGAGGAATCACAGATGCTAACAAGGATGCCAGGGTTTCTGACAGGCCCCTCCAAGGCCTAAGGCAAAGGACATGACACATGCAAACACACATAATACACAAAAGACAAGTGACACGATACACACCGGGACTGCTCTGCCCTGCGCGCCTCAGCACTGTGATCCAAAGTCAGGCTTTGCTTTTATGGGGCCTAAGGGGCCGCTTCATGGACACCCCCATCTCCAAAGGGGACTAAAAAACCCCTCCCGGTGGGTCCCTACCCTGCGCCCCGCTTTCATCCCCTCTCTGGGTTCTAGCCCTCTACTTATCTCTCAGACATCTGGGGATGCAGGTCCGTGTCAGGTGCAAAAGAAGGCAGCCTCAACATCTGGGAAGTTCTTGCTGGCACTGTTGTTCAACAGCTTCCTGTTGTTTCTCAGTCAGCTACATGAAAGAAATGCAAATATTAATGCACGATCTCTGCAGCACACTGGCCAAAACCCAACAATTCTGCCACTCACTGTTTTCCCAAGAATGCCCGGCTCCTGGGGCCGCACCCTTCGGCCGTGCTCCAAGGCTGATGAAAAAACAGGAACGGATGCTTAGAGTTGCACTGGAAAGAGAGACTGGAGCAATGACAACTGCTTCTGTACCCTACTCAATGCTCACCTTGCCCACCTCACCTTGACTGCTGATATCCAGCTTTACCTCCTAAAAAGAGAAAGAACAGTGCTGTAACAGAGTCACACTTTACACTCCCCCTGCAGACACAAACTGTGACTGACCTGCTCGGGGGAACCTCCTCACCCGGGATGGGTGGATGGATTTTGCCCTGGATTTTATCCTTCTGCATCTGAAAGAAAGTGAGGACAAAAGTCAAAGGGCTGCAGGATAACTTCACAGCTCCAAACATCTTCTGTCTATCTAGGAATATCATCTAGAGTCTGGCAACACCCCACAAACTGCAAGTCCCTGGGACTTGTCCTCTTGCAGCAGGCTATGCGGCAGGGCAGGGCAGAGCAGCTCCGGCACGAATATGTGCGGACACCCGTGACACAGAACGTGACAAACAGGGGGACAACAAACACAACACAGCATGCTTGTGGTGAGGGTCTCGAAGGGAAAAGGCAAAAGGGACCCCAAAGACACACTAGGTAACACGGTACGCCGGACAACACGACGTGGCCCGGAACTGTTCTGCGCTGCCCGCCTGAAAGCTGCCGTCACAAGTAGAGCCTCTCCCTTTAGCTGTCCTAAGAGGCCCCTTGGAGGAGATTGCTTTTCCCTCTGCTAATTTTTAAATCTGTCCCAGGAACTCCTGACCCGCTGCTCTCCCATTGTGCCATCTCCAGGCCGTGGCCCTGACTTATCTTTTGGATGATCGGTGATGAGGATCCACGTTGCGCCTGAAATGAGTCTGCCCCGGAGGGCCCCGTGATGGCCTGTTAGCCTCTCGGTCAGCTACAATAAAGAAAAACAAAACCAAAGTATGAGTACAGAGTTATGTGGGCCAAATCCCAGCGAGTCAGATACTTACCCTCTCCTGAGTGTGCCTGGCTCCTTCAGGCTCCAGCTTCATCCTGATTCCAAGGCTGTGGCCATTATTATGAGTGCCACCTGGGTTAGAGAAAGGCAAAGTGAAATGGCATTCCTGTGAGTGCAGTGGATGACCTTGTGTGCTGTAAGATGTATGAATGCCTCTGCTCAGCTTCTGAAAAGCCTTGAGGTGGGGTTTCAAATAATCCCCCTTTCTCACCCTGCTGCCTTCAAAACCACCCCCCCAACAATAACTCCTAACTGGATACCTGCTCAGCCTCCCTCTCCCAGTCACAATCCTCAACTCACCTGAAGCCTCAATCTCAAACATCATCTTGGACCCTGGGCAGATCCCTCTTGTGACACGATGAATCTGCTGAAAAAAGTGTTGTAATTGACACAACCTGGAGCCTCTGGAAGCTGCGCTCCTCCTAAAAAAAATACAAAACAATATAAGAACAAAACCAGAAATTACAAATGCACTTTACCACCCCTAAACACAAAACCCAAAATTGTGAATGTAAATACTCCCTGTATTCTATGCTGTTTTCTTCACACTATCTTCAAAGCCTCTGTTGCTTTAGATGCCCAGAAACACCTGCTAGAAATAAGCTGAAATAAGCTGAAAGAGCCTCTTACCTGAAATGAGAGGAGAGCTGTGATCCCAGCACCTCCCAGAGGGGGAATGAAGGCCCTGGGCAAAGGCTGGGGTTAATATACCCCTGATGGTGCCCGCCTCTCGTTCCCATGGCACCCAGGAAAAGGGAGGGGGCGAATCCCACCGGGTATAAAAACCCTCAGAGTGCCTGCAGGTGTTTGGCTTCTCTGATTTGATTTCAAGGGGAGCAAAGGGCTTGTTATAGAAGAAAACTCTTCATAAAAATAACAGCGCTTTCTTTTTTTGCAACAACTATTCGGAGCAAAAGGGCAGAAAACTGGTAAGAAATAAAAGTTTCTGTTTAGACAGCATAACTAGATAAATTGGTAATTTGCTGTTAACTTTCATAATTATTCCTTAGTGGCTATTAAGTAGTATTTCACGTGTGACTAAGCTGGGTGGAGAAAATTGTCTAAGTCTCCTTGGGACCTCTAATTAGGCCTATCTACATTATAAGTAAAAATAAGAAAAATAAAAGCTTCCCAGGCAGTGTAAGGGTTAAGTGTATGCCAGGCTCACCCTGCTCTGAGATACTTGGTCCTATGGCACAGAAAGAAGGGCTGTGAAATGTAGTTTTAAACCCTTAAAATGCTGAAAAAGGCAGAGCTTCCTTCCAGTGCACCCCTCAAACAGAGGAAATGGGGCAGTTACCTCTACTGAAACTAATACAATAGTAAATAAATAGCTTCTGCCCTTTAATTTATTCTCCTTAATACTGGGAAAAGAGGGGTTTTCATCACTTTAAATCTCTCCAGTGATGAAAAAAGAGGGATTTTTCCCTCAGTTCAAACTCTTATGGAGGGATAGCTGGGCTTCTCCCTCAATTTAGGCCTCAGGACAACAAAAAGGGGATGGCTACCCTTAATTCAAACCCATAAGAAACATTGGCAAGATTTTCCCCTTCTACTTAAACTGGAAAATAATAGAAAATGAGGACTCCCTGTCAATTAACACCCCTAACAGCATAAAAAAGGCAGGGGTTCTTTCAACTGAGACCATTAAAATTGCAGGGGAAGCAGACTTCCTCCCAGTTTGAACACAAAAAATAAAGGACAAGGAAACTTTTTCCCTTTTTTCTAAACCCTTTTTCTCCTAATAACCTCTCTCCTTTCTGGGAGTGCTGTGAGGGTCTGGGGTCCTTGGGGAGGGACTGGCACAGTAAAAGGGGAAAGTTGAAAGCCCTCTCCTGGAACCCCACATGCTGCCTGGCCTGCTCAGATGCTGCCCCTTGGCAAAAGGGCTCTTCCCTTGGCATTTTCTCAAAGTGATGCTCCGTGCCCGGGTGGGTCCGGCTGCTCCCTAGTCCGTGCTGGATGCTCTGACCGTAGTTTCTGGAGGGACCCTTAGGATGCCCCGTTAGCCCCTCTGGACTAGCAGCTCCCTGTGCGGGTGTGCCTGGGTAACCCTCTGAAAGCAGCTGGGCACACGGGGGGCTGCTAGACCTTGGAGTGGGCTTGAGGTGAAGAAAGGTCCTGTGAGGAGTTCCTTCCCCTGCACAGCCCTTCATCTGCCCCTTAAACCATGGGCTGCCAGACTTCCCTTTCTAAGGAAATTAACCGTCTTTCCTCTCTGTGTGCCCGTGGCCGAAACTGCGATTCGGCCTCCAAAACCGCAGAGAACGATTTCTCACGGACCGCGGCTGCCGACGCCGAGAACTCTTGCCGCCCTTGGAGTGCCACGTGCCTCCTGCGAATGGACGTCGACGCGCAGCGGGGCTGAGTTTGGCTTTACGGGGAAGAGGGCCGGCGCAGGATTTCTCCGGGAGCAAAGCTGCCCCCGCCGAGAACTCGGGCTGCCCTGGCAGTGCCGAGCACCTCCTGCAAACTGGCGTCGGGAAACGCGGGGGGTGAGTTTTTCTGTGCAGAAGTTCTCCCAGACCAAAGCTGAGAGCATCTAACCCTAACCACAACAACTTAGCTGGGTCTAAAACTTACAACCTTCGGACTGGCAGCGTGGGACCCAACCCGCTGTGCCACTGCTGGCCCCTTTCTAAAGCATTCCACTGCAGTCCTAAAACTCTGCCTTTTCAGAGGGTGTTTCCTCTGACCTGACCATAATCTTCCAAATATGCTAAAGACTCATAAAATGGCTTTGAAAAAGCCCCAACAATACCCTAAGTAGTCCCAGAAAAGTCCCTTCCAAAATCCCCTAAATACCTTTAAAAGTCCTGGAAAAAAAAACTCAAAAAGACATGCTCAGTCTCCGAACTCTACCTCTTGCTGTCTAGCCCACAGATGTCGTCCCTACCTTTTTGCAGTGGGTCTGTTGTCCTCTGAGGGTTCTGTCATTGTCCTGGTGTGTGAGGGTTGCTGTCTGGTCTCGCTGTTAGGGTTGCTGGGTTGTGCTGCTGTTGGGGGAAAAGGCTGTTTTTAGGGGGGCTGCTTAGGCTGAGGTTAGGGCTGGGGTGAGGGGTGGTACAGCTGTACCGTGCACCCCTGATCTCCACTGGACTGTCCAGCCCTCAAGCCCTCTCCCTTTACCTCTCAACCGGTCCCTCTGCCCCCCAGCCCTCACCTCCTGTGTGTCACCCTTGACCCCTCTCCTTTGCCCCGCAGCCCCCAGCTTCTCTGTGTCACCCTACAGCTGCCCCTGCCACCCTCAGCATCTCTGTGTGTCACCCGCTGTCCCCTCTTCCTCCCTCAGCTCCCAGCCTCTGTCACCCTCAAGCCCCCACAGTGCCTCTCAAGCTGCCCCTCAGCTTCCATGTGTTGTGCCATGAAAAGACCCTAAAAAAACCTAAAAATTCCCTGAAAACCTCCTGATCTTCAAAATGTCCTAAAAACTCCATGAAAACCTAAAAACAGCCTCAGAATGCTGTTAGAATACACTGGAAATATCCTACTTTTAAAAAACCCCTAAAAATCCCCAAAGAACCTTTAGAAATTCCTAAATATACCCTAAATAGTCCAAAAAGAGCTCAAAAAATACCCCAAAAATCCTTAAAATGCCCTGATAAGACCCTAAAAAACCTAAAAATTTCCTCAAAAACCCTAAAAATACCCTAGCCCTAAAAAGTCCTACACATACCCTCAATAGTCCTAAAAAAACCCCCAAGAACACCCAAATCCCCCCCCCAAACAATTCTTAAAAGTACTAAGAAAGCCCTTAAAATACCCTAACAAAATCTTTTAAAAGCCCTGAAAAAGCCCTAAAAGTATCCTAAACGTTTCCGGAAAATTCCTGGAAAACTCCTCCAAAAAAGCCCTAAAATATCCTTTTAAAGCCATGAGAAAAACCCTTAAAAAAACCCTAAAAAACTGCTCAGCACCCAACTCCTACCTGTCACTCTCTAGACCACAAACATCATTGCTACCTTTTTATTAGGGTTGCTGCCTGCAGCTGCTGGGAGACTTCTGGGGCTGTCCCAGCATTGGGGTTATTGCCTTGTGCTGCTGTTGGGGAAAACTGGGGTCCTAGGGGTGCTCTTTAGGGTGACCTTGGGGTTGGGTTGAGGGCTGCTGCACCTGTACCCTAACCCTACCTGCTACCCTGTGTCCTTTGTACCCCTAACCCTCGGTGTGAGCTCTCCATCTGTCAAGCCTCCCCCTCCTTGCCCCTCAGCCCGCAATGTCTGTGTGCCACCCCGAGACCTCTGACATTGTCCCTTGGCGCCCTGGCCTCCACCGTGCGCTCTCCACCTGGTTAGGGGTGGTGTGAGCGCTGGTTCACCTGTCACCCTCAAGCAGCCCCCACTTTGCCCCTCAAGGCATTTGCTCCCCCTCACCCTTTTCTTGTCACCCTCAAGCTCCCCACTCCCAGCCTCTCAGCATCTCTGTGCCACCCTGGAGCCCCCCAGTTGCTCCTAACGCCCCCTTCTGCCTCGCAGCTCCCCCCATCCTCTGTGTCACCCTCCAGCCCCCTCCCCTCAGCCCGCAGCCCCTTGTGACACCCTGCAGCCCACAGACGTTGTCCCTGCCTGTCTCGCCTGGGTGTTGTCCTGCTGCGAGAGCTGCGCCGTCCTCCGAGGGTTCGGGCTCCTGCGTGCTGCTGCAGGGGACTCACGGGTGGGCGGTGGGTGAAGTAACGGATGGAGCGGGAAGTGTGGTGGGACGGGTTAAGAGCGGAGTGAGGGATGGAGCAAGGGCAGGCTGGAAAATGGAGTAGGGTTAGGGGCGGAGAAGGGGACGCAGCAGCAGGGGGCTGAGGTGGGGAGGTGAGTGTTAGGAGGAAGCGTAACTCCGTAACTCCAAGACCGAGTCTGCAGCCAACGAGAACTCTGAGTGACCTGGGAGCAGTGAACGTCTTCGGCAAACTGATGTAAGGAAACTGGGGTGATGAGTTTAGTTTCCCTTGGAAAAGGGATGGCATCTGTGTCCGTGGGCCTGCACCCTGCCCGGGACCTTTGATCTCGAGTGGGCTGCCACCTCCTAAAATTCCAAACATCGCAGGTTGGAACAGGGGGTTGGAAATTTTACTCGGGGTAGAAACCGATTTTGGATTTAGCTGAAGTCTGCTGGTGAAACTTGTGTAGTCTGTTAATCAGTGTGCTTGCAAAAAGGCCTGCAGAGAGAACAAAGAAAGTTCGAGGCTACTGTTGGAAAAAGTGAATCTGTGTTACGACCGAGTGCACGGCCTCATCCCTGTGTGAGTAAAAGTTTGAGGTTTTGCTGGCAGCGTCACCGAGTGCTGAGGGGTCCCCTGGTCGATAGGGCAACTCAGGAGGGTTTGCTTCAGGCTTTGCTTGTGAAAGGTGTGAGAAAAGCAAGCAGCTCTGAAGCAGATGAGCCCCCTCTTGCCTGTTAAAGTGTTGCATAAATCAAAGATAAACCTCAAGGTCCCTTCCCACCCAAACCGTTCCGTGATTCTTTGCCCTGGAGGCAAGGGTGCACCTGTCACCGCATTTCACAGAGAAAAGCAAGGCACAATTCTTCCCAAGAATATTTCTGGGATTCACATTCTCTGAACCTCAGAGGAAGGAAAAGCAATTCTTATCTCATTTACTGTGCCTGTGTTTGTGCCAAAGTAGAATGCAGCGTGGAGATTGTTTACCCAAAGTGATGGTGTTTTGTTTCCTTGGCCTGTCGGGGCCAAGCGTGTGTACGTGTCGGGACTGTTGGGTGACAGTAATGAGTAGTGTGTGGTGTGTGCAGGGTTGAGTACTTGGCAGAATCGGTTTAGATGTAATGTAATATACTATAATAAAGTAATTAATTAGCCTTCTGATAAGGCAGAATGCAGATTGGAAATATTTGCACATATGATATTAAAGGACATGTGAACCACCTTTCTGTGAGACAAAGACACAAGACTTGGCCCATCCCTAACTTAGGACACAGCTGAAAAATAATAAGTAATTTTTAATCTATTTGTGAAGAACTCTCTAAAACTAATGGCAGATGATATAGCTATTTTATCTGGCAAGCTTCCGTGCAAAATTCCCTGCTGATGCTGGCTCACACGGATGGAGATTTGGGAGGAGGGGGAAGAACAAAGTGCCACGGGGCTTTATTGGATGAGCCTTGAAAGGTTTCTGCAAGCTTCTATTGCAAGGTTGATGAACCTTGTGTTTGTTAACTTGAGTTTTGCTCAGTGTTTTAACCCTGCTTTATCTCCTGTGGTCCAGATGACACATTCACACATCTTTAGAAAATTCAGTGGGATGGTCTTCAAACATGTGACTTTGCAGCAGTGAGGGCAGAAACTTGATGGTTTTACCTCAATCTATAGCTTTTCAATATTGCTATAGAAAGTACTTTTCTGTGAAATGTCTACTTTGGTTAGATCATGCAAATTGAGTGCTGGCTACTTCCATTAGTTGAAGAGTAAGAATAACTCAGGAATGTTTCATCATTTGTCTCTGCACTGGTCAGAAATGGTAATTTGAACTCCAATCTGTAGAAATTTTGCAAAATAAGTTGGACACTCAGAGGATAAAAATAGAAAAAAATGCTTTGGAAGGATTTTTCCTTGCTAGTGAGTGAGTTTCTACCTGTAGGAGCATCGGGGGGTAGCACGGTCAGGACGGACAGAGACGAGAGATCTCTGAAGCCAGGTCGTGGAACTTGGGGTTTATTGCAAAGGGCCCGGGGGCAGGGGCCTTTTGGAACTTGGGGTTTATTGCAAAGGGCCTGGGGGCAGGGGCCTTTTGAAACTTGGGGTTTATTGCAAAGGTTTATTGCCAGCCACAGCTCAGAGCATGCCTGAGAGAAGAGAGGGGTTGAGAGGATGAGAGGGGAAGAGCATAAAAAGGTAAGAGAGCAAAAGCATAAGAGAGTAAATAGGGGTAAGCAAGTAAATGGTCAAGAGAGTGAAGTTCCCATTACAATACAATAAATCATCTTCTGTGTTGAATATTCTACTTCTCACTAACCAATCTAGTACAATACACAAATCCTATAGCATTTCCATATGGCCTATAAGAATCACTACGTTACCATACTGTGTTACATTTTAAACCCTAAAAGCTCCTCTTTGGACCCCTTCTGCCAAGCTGGTAGGGTCTGCTCAGCCCCTTGGAGCTGTCTGCAGGCGGAGGGTGTTGTTTCATCACAGGGGATTACCTTCAGCTGGCCACACCATTGTTTTCCTGTTGTTCAGTAACTGAGGGATCTCAAAGCTCGCTTTCATTTCAATCTTGCTTATAGAAATATTACCTCATCCATTCCCGTTTGTTTCCCCACTCGTTCGCGGCTGCCCCAGCCCCTGTGCCGGCTCCGGCACAGTCCGTCTGTCCCGGCCCGTCTGTCCCGGCCCGTCTGTCCCGGCCCGTCTGTCCCGGTCCGTCTGTCCCGGTCCGTCTGTCCCGGTCCGTCTGTCCCGGTCCCGGCCGCCTGGCCCGCGGCCGCTCCGCTGGCCGTGCCGGCGCAAGGGGCGGGGGGTCCCTCCTGCCGTGTGCACCATGGGTACCGCGCTGACCGCACCGAGGGGGGGTCCCGTCTGTCCCATCCCCGGCTGCCCTGACTCTGCTCGGCTCCCGCCGCTGCAGCCGGGGTCCGTCGCCGGCTTTGTCTCTGCCGGATCAGCCGCCGTGAGCCACGTGGGGCCGATCCACGCTGCAGCTCGGTCTGCACCGGAACAGCCCCTGGGACGATCCCGGCTGCAGACCCCGCCTTTGGAGGACCGAGACCCTGAGCTGTGCCGATCCCCTCGGGTGATTCCCCTGCAGACCCCGCCTTTGGAGGACCGAGACCCTGAGCTGTGCCGAGCCCCTCGGGTGATTCCCCTGCAGACCCCGCCTTTGGAGCACCCAGACCCTGAGCTGTGCCGAGCCCCTCGGGTGATTCCCCCTGCAGACCCCGCCTTTGGAGCACCCAGACCCTGAGCTGTGCCGATCCCCTCGGGTGATTCCCCCTGCAGACCCCGCCTTTGGAGCACCCAGACGCTGAGCTGTGCCGATCCCCTCGGGTGATTCCCCTGCAGACCCCGCCTTTGGAGCATCCAGACCCTGAGCTGTGCCGATCCCCTCGGGTGATTCCCCCTGCAGACCCCGCCTTTGGAGCACCCAGACCCTGAGCTGTGCCGATCCCCTCGGGTGATCCCGGCTGCAGACCCCGCCTTTGGAGGACCGAGACTCTGAGCTGTGCCGATCCCCTGGGACGATCCCGGCTGCAGACCCCGCCTTTGGAGGACCGAGACTCTGAGCTGTGCCGATGCCCTCGGGTGATTCCCCCTGCAGACCCCGCCTTTGGAGCACCCAGACCCTGAGCTGTGCCGAGTTCCCACGTCCCGCCCTGAGCTCCGTTCCCTTGGTAACCACAGCTCCGGCTGCTCAGCGGAACTCTAGATCTAAAGGAATCACCTTATCGAAACACTAAAAGTTCAGGCAAAAGAAAGCCGTCTCCTGATTCTTCCTAAAAATACGGGAGAAAAACTATAGAAGATAAAAATCCAAAAAGAATGGGATAAAGGGATTGGTCTATTTCCATTAAAAGAGGTTCCCATAGGAGGGGGCGGACCAGGGTTTGTAAATGCTCCTTTGACTTCGTGTGAGGTCTGAAATTTTAAGAAATAAATAAAAGGGATATTTGGAGGATCCCATAGGCATAGCTGAACAATTAGACCAATTTTTGTCCAAACATTTATATTTGAGAAGAGATGAGGTCTGTAATGACAATAATATTTTTCTCAGGAAGAAAGGCAATTAATCAGAGCAGCTGAAATAAAAGCTTAGGAAAAAAGATCATCTGTGGGGACCCCCAGAGAAGACAAAATGCCAACTGTACCTCCTGAGCGGGGTAAAAATAACGAGGAGGGGAGTAAACACATGAATAATTATTGTAATTACATAATCAAAGGAATAAATGAGACAGCATATCAAAGGTGAAATGCAGGGGAAAAAAAGTTTTTAAGGGACAGTTTTTCGAGGGGAAAGAAGAAACGTCAGCTAAATAGATAAACAAACTTAAGAGAAATAGGAAAATGGTCCTAAGTAAGCGGAAGATCTGAAAATCTTTAAAGAGATGGGCACAGAGGAGGAATAGGGAGGTCATAAGCTCTAATTTTCTGGGGGGAACAAATACCATCTGGAGCCTGTGATAACTTTAAAAGTGGGTCCCCAAGAAGAAGAATTGGAATTTGTAATAGACACAGGGGCAGAGAGAACCTGCCTGTTAAACATTCCAAAAAGTTATAGTGTGAGCAAACACATAGTGAAAGTAACAGGGGCAAAAAGAGAAAGTTTTACATTGCTGCTCATTAAAGATGTAGTAATTGAGGGAAGAAACTAGAATTTGGATGGGAGATGTCTTATTGGTCCCAGGGGCAGGTAGCAATTTATTGGGGAGAGTCTTACAAGTGCAATTAAGAATAGGAGTTATATCAGAAAATGGGAAAATGACAGCTAGAGTTTTAAAATTGGGCCAAGAGGATGAAGGAAAAAAAAATCAACAAAGAAGTTTGGGCTGGAGAAGGAAATAGGGGAAGATTAAATATCGACCCCATAAGGGTTACAATTGAGAGAGAAGATTGTCCCGTACGTGTACGTCAGTATCCTGGATCTTTAGAGGGACAGGAAGGTTTGAAGCCAGTAATAGAAGGACTAATAAAGGATGGGGCATTAGAACCTTGTATGTCTCCTCATAATATCCATTTTCCCCCAGTAAAGTCTGATGGGAGTTATAGACTAGTACAAGATTTAAGGGAGGTTAATAAAAGAACTCAGACTCACTACCCAGTGGTAAAATATCTTAGGCACTTAATAAATAAAAGTAGCTAGAAAACCAACCATGAGAAAATTGCAAGAATTTTATTCATTCTCCCTCCCTCTTCAAAGAGAGAGATCAGAAAATTACCTAGATTATTGAAATATTATAGATTGAGGGGTACGCACAAGTAGAAAAATTCGCGTATGAAAAAAATTGACAGAAGGAGATGATGTAAAACAGACCAAAGAAGATATTGTTAAATTGAAAGAGTTAAGTTAAAACTAGCCTAAGTACCAGCTTTAAGCTTACCTTTGTTAGAAAAATCCTTTATCCTTTATACATAAATACAGAAAATGGAGTAGCTCATAATATTTTAATTCAAGAGTAAGGAAGAGTAAAAAAATATCTAGTAGCTTATATATCAAAGATGTTAGACTCAGTAAGCCACAGCTAGCCAGTAGGTATTTAACAGCTACTGCAATCCTAGTAAAAGAAAGTTGTAAGCCTACTTTTGGAAGTAATTTAGTTAGGTTCACCTTGTACCATCTGAGGTCTGTTGAATTAAAAAAAAAAAAAAAAAAACAAACAAACAAAAAAAAAAAAACCAAAACGAAAAAACAGGTAAGAAGAGAAGAAAGAGAGAAGTTGAAGTAGGGAGGTGGTTAGCAAACTCTGAGATGTTAGAATGTGAAGTGATGTCATCTTGGTGCTAGAAGAGAGCAGAAGTGTGAATGCGGGGTTTTTGCATGAAAGGCAGGGAAGTGTCTCAACACATGGTTGTTAGGAGGTTATTCAATGCCGAACTGAGGTCCAGAAAGGGTTTAGCAGAACGGGCTCTCCTTGAAGGGAAAAGAGGATAAGTTGACTAGAGAAAGGAAAAGAATGTCAGGAGCACCTGGGGACGCCAGGTTTGGGGTTGTCAAGGTTGGGAGGTGTCTGACCGCTCCCTACGAGCGGCAGGGTCTCGGGGGCTGAGGCAGGCACCGATCCGTGGAGGGGTGACCCGGCGGCGGTGCTGGCAGCAGGGGACACAGGTTTGCCGGGCAGGAGCGGGCTGGCTCCGTGGCGGAACTGCCGGGGGGGCTCCCAGACTGCCGGGGTCCCGAGTCGAGGATGGCAGCGTCGGCCCCGGTAAGTGGGCCGAGAGAGAGAAGGAAAGAGAAAGAGAGAGAAGAAGAGAGAGAGAGGGCAAAAGGGACCCAAGGCTGCCCCCAGGGTCCCCATGCCCGTGGCTGCTCTCCCCTGCTCCGGCCCTACAGCGAAGTGGCAGCACGGCATTGACAGCAAGGCCGTGAAAAGAGCGGGAGGGGGGCTAGCACTAAAAGATAAAATCAAAGCAGAGATTGCTGACTCTCCAAACCTCACAAAGTGGTTTGTTTTTCTTAAGTAAGAAGGTTCTTGGTCTTTTCTTTTGTGTGTTTTGTTTGCTGTTAAAAAGAAGTTTTTTGATTTTTTTCCCGAAGAATGGGTTTGTAAGGCTAAAACAATTAAATGCTGCCCAAAAAGTAAAAAGCAATGGATGTGATACGTCTCGTGTTAAAATTGGTCTAGCTTTTCTTATTTAACTAACTGTAACTCACAAAAAGAAGAATTTACCTCTGCAGCTCTTAGCACAGCTGGATAGAAGAAGAAGAGGCTGCTGTGGAAAAAGCTTTTAGCTAAACCCAGAAAGTTTGGAAGAAAAGTGAATGGTAAAAGTTAATGCAGTATTATCTTACTTTTATTACTATGCTATTAAGAAGTCCTATCCAGGTACTACCAAAGCAACAATCAGAACCATGGAAAAAGGGTGAATTCATGCCAGCAGAATCTAAGGACTATCACATTTAAACCGGGTGATACCAAACTGACTTTCCAATGGGGACTGAGCGGTAATAGTTTGGAAAAAGCCAAATGATCCAAGAAATGTACAAAGAATAACACTGAATTCAGAAGTAAGACAATGCTTATACCCCTGGTTTCAAGCACTGCCTGAATAAAACATCTCCTTAGGGGAGGAATACTCCAGATAGAAGGATCAAGACTGTTTTTGTGTTCCGACCTTAGCCTGAGAATTGTACAGGGGAGAAGGGGAATTACCATTTCCATCAGTAAACTTTATTTGATTCATTCCAATACTGGACATGCTAGCTGGGTTATAAGTAAATGCTTGAATTGTGAGAATAATTAGTATTGTAGTTCACAACATTTATGCTCTTATTGCAAAAAGTGTTAAAGTAATAACTTAGCTTTGTGGATGGGAATTATTAGTGCCTGGTGAATGAGAGATACCTGAAGAACGGTAAGAGACCACAGTTAAAGGGTGTCAAAACCAATTTGCCTGGGAATTAGTTAAGAGAAAGTGACAAGGAAATAGAGGGCAAGACCAGATTGGCCTCTGTATTTTGCCACCGAGAAGATCAAATACACCTGCTGTGGGTTGCAACCTCACGGGCCTGGGAGGTGGGAGTATAAGGCATACTGGACCTCTGTTATTCCTGTTTCTGGCACTCATTTGTTCTCTTTTCCCTTTCGGGATACCAGCAAGATCGTGTCACAAATGCTGCAGAAAGCATCACGTGGAAAGAAACCAAAGTTCCTCTTTAATTACACACCTATGTCAACAGCGACTGTTATAACCCATCCAAATTAAGAACCTATAGGCAAAATGGAGTAAATTATTGGATTACAAGAAACTTAGGAAAAAGTGGTAATAGATTTGGAATTGAATGTCCAAAAGGAGAGAGATGGATTTGTTTTACAATTAATCTTGAAGATATGGTTCGAGATTTGGTAAAAAAACCAATAATAAAGGAAAAGGTAAAACCAGCACAGCAACTTAACTCTGTATTGACCCCAAATTATCTATTGAGTCGTATTACAAGACTCCAAGCAGTTATAGAAATGATAGCAAATGGAGCCGCCCAGGCATTGGAGTTAATATCAAGTCAGCTTAGCCAAACAAAAACTGTAGGGTATCAGAATAGGTTGGCTTTAGACTATTTATTGGCCAAAGAAGGGGGTGTTTGTAGAAAGTTTAATATATCAAATTGTTGAAAATTGATGACCACAGAAAAGTCATTCTAGAAAAAGCAAAAGAAATCAAAGAAGAAAAAAATATATATGCATATAATAACCCAGGTACCGGTCCAAAAATTAGAAAACAATGTTAAAACCTAGCTGGTAGGGTAATGTATTAGAAGAAATTAAGGTCTTTCATTTTATGTGTTGCAACTGGTTTTATATTTCTTCCTTGTGTAATCCCCTGTTTTATTTTGCCCGCATAGTCCAGAAGATGCAAGTAGATAAGAAATATTGCTCAAGCCAAATGATTTACAAAGAATAAGAGTGGGGATTGTGAAAAATGCGTGTATTTTAGGATTGGCTTTTTGGAAATATAAAAATAATATTATATGTGTTGTGTTAGAAAGTAATGCTGTATTAATTCTCTTAAGTAGTGTGTTAAATATAGTTTTAGGTTACAAAAACTGTTAAAATAGAAACGATGCTATGCAAGATACTTTTTTTAAAGAAAGGACTTGCAGTGAGATAGCGGCCAAAGGACACCTGGATCTTTCAGAGAAAAAGAATTTATTGCCCTCTTATCAGAAGAAACAAACTTCTTCCTGCCTCCAAGGCGCTGTTAGGATTAGAAGGAAGAAGTGGATGATGAGCAGACAGAATCCTGTATTTGAATGGAATTTATGCATCATGTATGAAGTGTATGACTCTGCAACAGGCTATTGCTTTTAAGGGTTAATCCTTTGTTAACGGGGGTCCTTTTTCGGGCCCGTGCTGCCCAGAAAAAGGTACCCGGACGTCCGCAACTCTTTGTTTTTGTTGTCTCACATTGTCCTAATTCAAATTGTCCAAATTATTATTACTCTAATTGTATTACTATTTTTACAACCATTTTATTACTATTAAACTTTCAAAAATTTTAAAAGCAAGTGATTGGCGTTTTTCACACCAGTCTGTTAGTTGAAAATTATCAAAAGATTTTTGTGAGTTTTCTAATTTTGGCATTAATGCTGGCGAATTTTCAGGGTTTACTGTCTAATTTTGGGTCGAGAAATCTGTCCCAAACACTGAGGGGACTCTGGGGCTATTTGGGAACAGTTCTTTTTCGAAATTCTTTTGTGTTGGGATCAAAGGGCTGGCATTTGCAGGGGCAAAATAATTCTCTGTCTGTCGTATATTTATTAAACCAGCTGTCATATTCCAACCTCCTCCTCCTCCTCCTCGCACGGTTTGTGTGCATGGATGTGGCTGTGCAGACGAATCGTGACACAAAGTAGTCCCACTGGGTGCTAGGAGTGTGGAAGGCGAAAATGCGGAGGCACACCAGGTATCAGTTGTGCACAGTTACACGCTGCAGGGGGATCTCTCGGTGCCCGGCAGAAGGAGAGACGCGGAAGGATACATGCAAGGTGCTGCAGTTTTCGCCTGCTGTGGTGCCGTGTATAGACACAGTGGCGGCAGAAGTGGCGTGACAGGGCACAGGGATGCCGGCTGTGGCCGGACAGCAGCACGCAGCGACTCGGAACCGGGACCGGACTGTATCAAAGCTGCGGCAAACGCAGCGGGGGCTGGCGGCGGGGCCGTGGAGATAGAACTGCGCATGCATGCGGCTGATCCCTGAAGCAGCGCTGTGGTTCGATGAGTCGGCGTGGAGTGATATTGCTGGTGCAGGGGTTGTAGCAACTGCGCATGCGTGGGTTCTGTCACTACCGCAGCGCGGGCAGTAATCATGGCTGCGGGCGGGCCGGGGGGTGCGGGAGGCGGCAGAGCTGGGGGAACGGGAACGGGGCTGTGGCTGCAGCCGTGGAAGGGAACGCTGGGACGCCCATGGTTGCAGGAGGCGGCGGAGCCACACCATCCAGCAGCTCTGAAGCGGGAGGGTGCGGTGGGGAAGGCGCAGCTTGGCCCGTCATGCAGCGGTGGTGGCAGGAGAGGGGAAGCGACCACAGGCGGCGCTGACGGGAGGCTGGGCTGGAGCGCCGCGGCGCCGGCACGGGGTGCCTTGGGTGGCTGGGCGCCCCGGTAAGACAGTCATTAAAACACCCTAAAAATTATTTTAAAAGCCCTGAAAAAGCCCTAAAGGTATCCTAAACATTTCCAGAGAATTCCTAAAAAACTCCTGCAAAAACCCCCCTAAAATATCCTTAAAAATCCCTGAAAAATCACCTGAAAGACCCTAAAAAACTGTTTAACCCCTACCTGTAACACTGTGGGTAACTGCAAGACCCTCAAACACCACCACAATCACCAGCTTGAGTTGGTCTGGGCAGCACCAAATAAAATAAAATAAAAAAATTTATAAATAGAAAAATTAAAAATTAATTTTAAAAAATGCTTTAAAAATGGAAAAATCAAAAATAAAAATTAAATAAAAATTAAAATTTAAAAAATAATAAGCTTTAAAAATAGAAAAAATAAAACTAAAAATTAAATTTAAAAAATTTAAAAAATAAATGCTTTAAAAATAGAAAAAACTAAAAAATAAATAAATAAAATTTAAAAAATAAAAGAAATGCTTTAAAAAGAGAAAAATCAAAACTAAAAATTAAATAAAAATAAAATTAAAAAATAAAATAAATGCTTTAAAATAGAAAAATTAAAGCAAAATTAAATAAAAAATAAAATTAAAAAATAACAAAAAAAGCTTTAAAATAGAAAAATCAAAAATAAAAATTAAATAAAATATTATAAATAAAATAAATGCTTTAAAAGTAAATCAAAACTAAAAATTAAATACAAAAATAAAATTAAAAAAAATAAATGCTTTAAAAATAAAAAAATTAAAACAAAAATAAAATTAAAAAAATAAAAAGCTTAAAAAATAAAAAAATAAAAAAATTAAATAAAAAATAAAAAAAAAAATAAATGCTTTAAAAATAAAAAGATCAAAACTAAAACAAAAAAAATTTAAAAAAATAATTGCTTTAAAAATAGAAAAATTAAAACTAAAAATTAAAGATAAAAATAAAATTTAAAAAATAAAAAGCTTTTAAAATAGAAAAATTAAAAATTAAAATTAAATAAAAATAAAATTTAAAAAATAAGATAAATGCTTTAAAAGAGAAAAAATAAAACAAAAATTAAATAAAAAATAAAATTAAAAAATAACAGAGCTTTAAAAATAGAAAAATCAAAAATAAAAATTAAATACAAAAATAAAATTAAAAAATAAAAGAAATGCTTTAAAAATAAAAAAATAAAACAAAATATTAAATATAAAATTTTAAAAAATGAATGCTTTAAAAATAAAAAATTAAAACAAAAAAATAAAATTAAAAAATAAAAAGCTTTAAAAATTAAAAAATCAAAAATAAATATTAAATAAAAAAATAAAAAATAAAATAAATGCTTTAAAATAAAAAGATCAAAACTAAAACAAAAAAAATTTTAAAAAATAAATGCTTTAAAAATAGAAAAATTAAAACTAAAAATTAAAGATAAAAATAAAATTTTAAAAATAAAAAGGTTTAAAAATAGAAAAATTAAAAATAAAAATTAAATAAAAATAAGATTAAAAAATAATTGCTTTAAAAATAGAAAAATTAAAAAATTAAATAAAAAATAAAAATAAAAAAATAAAATCAATGCTTTTAAAATAGAGAAAATTAAAACAAAAAATTAAATAAAAAATAAAATTAAAAAATATCAAAAAAAGCTTCAAAAATAGAAAAATCATAAATAAAAATTAAATAAAAAATAAAATAAATGCTTTAAAAATAAAAAATCAAAATTAAAAATTAAATTAAAAATAAAATTAAAAAATAAAAGAAATAGAAAAATTAAAACTAAAAATTAAAGATAAAAATAAAATTAAATAAAATAAAAAGCTTTAAAAATAGAAAAATTAAAACTAAAAATTAAAGATAAAATAAAATTTAAAAAATAAAAAAGCTGTAAAAATGGAAAGATTAAAAAAAATTCAATAAAAATAAAATTTAAAATAAAATTAATTTAAAAATAATGAAAAACAAAATAAAATCCATAAAGGGCTGTAAAGTACCGTTAACGTTCCATAAAAGGTAGTGCCGTAGAGTGCGTCTGTCGTAAAAGGTGCCGTAAAGCGCGGGTGTCGCGCTTTACGGCAGTTTTGCGACAGTCGCACTTTACGGCACCTTTTACGACAGTCGCGCTTTACGGCACTTTTACGACAGTCGCGCTTTACGGCCCTTTTGCGGCAGTCGCGCTTTACGGCAGTTTTACGACAGTCGCGCTTTACGGCAACTTTTACGACAGTCGCGCTTTACGACCCCTTTTACGACAGTCGCGCTTTACGGCACCTTTTACGACAGTCGCGCTTTACGGCACCTTTTACGACAGTCGCGCTTTACGACCCCTTTTACGACAGTCACGCTTTACGGCACCTTTTACGACAGTCGCGCTTTACGGCCCCTTTTACGACAGTCGCGCTTTACGGCCGTTTTACGACAGTCGCGCTTTACGGCACCTTTTACGACAGTCGCGCTTTACGGCCCCTTTTACGACAGTCGCGCTTTACGGCCGTTTTACGACAGTCGCGCTTTACGGCCGTTTTACGACAGTCGCGCTTTACGGCACCTTTTACGACAGTCGCGCTTTACGGCACCTTTTACGACAGTCGCGCTTTACGGCAGTTTTACGACAGTCGCGATTTACGGCCCCTTTTACGACAGTCGCGCTTTACGGCATCTTTTACGACAGTCGCGCTTTACGGCAGTTTTACGACAGTCGCGCTTTACGGCAGTTTTACGACAGTCGCGCTTTACGGCACCTTTTACGACAGTCGCGCTTTACGGCACCTTTTGCGACAGTCCTGCCTTATGACACTCCCTTTCATGGAATTTTTATGGTACTTTACAGCACTTTATGGTTTTTATTTTGCTTTGCATTTATTTTTAATTTATTTATTTTTTTAATTTTATTTTTTATTTAATTTTTTTTAAGCTTTTTTTTTAATTTTTTAAATTTTTTTTCTTTCATTTTTATTTTTCATTTTTCTATTTTTAAAGCTTTTTTATTTTCTTTTTAATTTCATTTTTATTTTTCATTTTCCTAGTTTTAAAGCTATGTTTTATTTTTTAATTTTATTTTTACTTAATTTTTATTTTTCATTTTTCTATTTTTAAAGCTTTTAAATTTTTAAAAATTTGTTATTAATTTATATTTTTCATTTTTCTGTTTTTAAAGCTGTTTATTTTATTTTTCATTTAATTTTTATTTTTCATTTTTCTATTTTTAAAGCTTTTTCTTTTATTTTTTTTGTTTCTTTTTATTTTTCTTCTTTCTATTTTTAAAGCTTTTTTTATTTAATTTTTATTTTTCATTTTTCAATTTTTAAAGCTTTTTATTTTTAAAATTTTTTTTAATTTTTATTTTCATTATTCTATTTTTAAAGCTTTTTAAATTTTTTAATTTTTTTTAATTTAAATTTTTTTTCCTTTTTCTATTTTTAAACCTTTTTTTTATTTTTTATTTAATTTTTATTTTTCATTTTTCTATTTTTAAAACTTTTTATTTTTTTTTATTTGATTTTTGATTTTTCATTTTTCTATTTTTAAATCTTTTTTTTTCTTTTTTTCATTTTTCATTTTTTTTAAAGCTTTTTATTTTATTTTTTTAATTTTATTTTTAATTTTTTTTCATTTTTCTATTTTTAAAGCTTTTTTTATTTAATTTTTTTTCATTTTTCTATTTTTAAAGGTTTTTCAATTTTTTTAAATTAATTTATATTTTTCATTTTTCAATTTTTAAAGCTTTTAAGTTTTTTTATTTTATTTGTTATTTAATTTATATTTTTCATTTTTCTATTTTTAAAGGTTTTTTTAATTTGTTTATTAATTTTTATTTTTCATTTTTCAATTTTTAAAGCTTTGAAGTTTTTTTTTATTTGTTATTAATTTATATTTTTCATTTTTCTATTTTTAAAGCTTTTTATTTTATTTTTTATTTAATTTTTATTTTTCATTTTTCTTTTTTTAAAGCTTTTTTTATTTAATTTTTATTTTTCATTTTTCAATTTTTAAAGCTTTTAATTTTTTTTAATTTGTTATTAATTTATATTTTTCATTTTTCTATTTTTAAAGCTTTTTATTTTATTTTTTAATTTTTTTTATTTAATTTTTATTTTTCATTTTTCTATTTTTAAAGATTTTTTTTAATTTTTATTTAATTTTTTTTCCTTTTTTCTATTTTTAAAGGGATTTTTATTTTAGTTTTTATTTAATTTTTATTTTTCATTTTTCTATTTTTAGAGCTGTATTTTTTTTTCATTTTTCTATTTTTAAAACTTTTTTTTTTAATTAATTTTTATTTTTCATTTTTCTATTTTTAAAGCTTTTTATTTTTTTTAATTTTTTTTTCCTTTTTTCTATTTTTAAAGCTTTTTAATTTTTTTAAATTTTTTTTTCCTTTTTTCTATTTTTAAAGCTTTTTATTTTATTTTTTTAATTTTCTTTTTTATTTAATTTTTTTTTTCATTTTCCTATTTTTAAAGCTTTTTTTTTTTTTTTTTTTGGTGCTGACCAGACCAACTCAGGCTGGTGATTGTGGTGGTGTTTCAGGGTCTTGCATTACGGCACTACCTTTTATGGAACTTTTACGGCACTTTACAGGTTTTGTTTTGTTTTTGATTTATTTTGAATTAATTTTGTTATTTTAATTTTATTTAATTTTTATTTTTAATTTTTCTATTTTTAAAGCATTTTATTTTATTTTATTTGGTGCTGCCCAAACCTGCTGTAGTGCATTTTTATACTTTGTAATACTTTGAAGTAATTTTGTTTTGTATCCCCATATTTTTCCCAAATGGTTTATCCCAAACTGTACCCCCCTCCCTTTACCTGTGTTATCCCTCTCCTGGGATGAGATCATCCCCAAACCTCCACCCTGGCTCTCTGTCAATCACTCAGCCTCCCATCCCCTCCATCCAGAAGTTTCGGTCCAAGTCATCGAGTGATCAGCCAGAGGCTGGGAGTCAGCCCCCACAAGCCTTGCCCCATACGCTGTCCTGTATGTCTATCCCCCAGCATCCATCCCTTAGGATCACTTAATGGTTGGTAGGATGTTATCTACTTTTGGTTTCCACCTCCCTTTAAATGTAACCTTGGCACATCTCCCAGGGCTCTTGGCAGGAGGCCCCGGAGGTGCAGGAGCTCCTTTGGGGCTCCTAATAAAACCTTGGAAGAACCCCTGCTAAGAGTCAGCGCTTTATCTTCTACCGCTGTGTCTGGTGTCTCTTCTGCTGCAAAGGCGACCAGCCCAGGTGCCCTCAGCACCCTCAGGGCACAGAGAGTGTCTCCCCCCAGCCCAGGTGCCCTCAGTACCCTCAGGGCACACACAGAGAGTGTCTGCCCCCAGCCCAGGTGCCCTCAGTACCCTCGGGGCACACACAGAGAGTGTCTGCCCCCAGCCCAGGTGCCCTCAGCACCCTCGGGGCACAGAGAGTGTCTCCCTGCCAGCCCAGGTGCCCTCAGTACCCTTGGGGCACACACAGAGAGTGTCTGCCCCCAGCCCAGGTGCCCTCAGTACCCTCGGGGCACAGAGAGTGTCTCCCCCCAGCCCAGGTGCCCTCAGCACCCTCAGGGCACAGAGAGTGTCTCCCTGCCAGCCCAGGTGCCCTCAGTACCCTTGGGGCACACACAGAGAGTGTCTGCCCCCAGCCCAGGTGCCCTCAGTACCCTCGGGGCACAGAGAGTGTCTCCCCCCAGCCCAGGTGCCCTCAGTACCCTCGGGTGTCTCCCCGCTCTCGGCCGTGTCAGGGCTGCCGACTCGGGACCGGCCGAGGGTTCCTGAGAGGCTCGCACAAACCCGCTCGGCCGCTGATTGTGGTGGTGTTTGAGGGTCCCCAGGACGAGGGAGGAGACGAGAATCTTGACTCCACCTTTCAGAAGGCTGAAATATTATTTTATTATCTCTATTATATTAAAAGAAAATGAGAAATTAGAACTACACTAAAACAGCAAGGAGACATCAGAAAGCTGGAAAGGAATTAATAATAAAAACCTGGGACTGCTCACAGCCCCGACACTGCTGGACCATGATTGGTCATCAGGTAGAAACAATGTACAGGAGACCAGTCCATGATGCCCCTGTTGCTAAACCATGTCCAGCCCACACTCCACAGCCAGCAGATTGTTATTGGTTCCATTTCTGTTCTGAGGCTTCTCAGGAGAAAAATCCCAGCAAAAGGATTTTCATCAAACACGTCAGTGCCAGGTGATGGCACAGGCAGCATCGGCCGGCCGAGGTCACTGTGTCATCCCTGCCAGCCCAGGTGTCACAGCAAGGGGGAGAGAGTTCACCTTTAATGTGTGTGTGGTGTTGTATTGCTCTGTATTGCTCTGGATTGCTCACCCTGTGCTCAGCCTGCAATACAGAGCAATACAACACAACACACATATTAACACAAGATAATAACCTTTTTCTATTTTCATTACGTGTTGGTTTATTGTTACAGGAAACCCAAAACAACAAAAGCACACAGAAAATAACACTCATCTACCATTAACAACCCCTTCACATTAGACACAAACTCACCATCACTCTCATCACAATGCTAAATTACACCCCAGCAATCATTGCTCCTCGGGAACGTGGTTCCCGGGAGCCTCCAAAAAATCCTCCTGCCTGACGAAAACCCCGGTCCCTGGCCGGTCCGCGCCCAAACTTTGGTGATGAACGTCGCCTCGCAGACCAACCAGGTCCGAGGAAAAAAAAAAACAGTCGGGGGGGGAAAAAACCCCGGCTGGGGATTTGGATAAAAATGGGGTTAAAGGGTTAAAATTTGGGATGAAATGGGTTAAAATATGGTTTCAAAAGAGTAAAAATAGGGATTAAAAGGGGAAATTGGGGAAATATGTAGGGATAAAAATAGGGAGTAAAAGGAGTTAAAATAGGGATAAAAATGGGTTAAAAGTGGTTTAAAAAATGACCCAAAAATCACCTGAAAATCTGCCCAAAATCATCCCAGATCACCCCTAAAATCACCCTAAATCCCCTTAAAGGTCCTGGAATCCCTGGGGGGCCCAGGGGGACCCAAAAATCCCCAAAGAAATTCCCAAAATCACCCAATTCCTCCCTAAAATCACCCCCAAAATTCCCTCTTTTTCCTTTTTTTTTTCTTTTCTGTAACTTCCTCATTTTTCATCTCTCTCATTTTTCCTGTCTTTTTCCCTTTATTTTTCTCTTTTTCTCTTTCTCTCTCTCTTTCATTTTTCCCCTCTCTTTTTTTTTCTTCTGTATTTTTCTTTTTATTTTCATTTCTCTCTCCTTTTTTCATCTTTTCCTCTCGTGGTCATTTCCAGTAATCCTTTGACCATTCCCAGTTGTCCTGGGGGTCCCCTCTTGGTCATTCCTGAGGGTCTTGGGTGTCCCCAGGCCCCACTCCCCGTAAATCCATGGATCCTGGGGCTCCAGACCTTTTGAAGAGGAATTCTTGGGATCTGGAGGTGAATCCGAGACCCCTCAAATCCCACCCTGAGTGCCCCAGGTTTTGGGAACCCAGAAAACCCTAATCCCAATCCCAAAGTTACCCCATTCCTATGGAATCAGGACCCGCAAAAACCCCAAAAACCAAAAAGAAAAACCCTGGAAAAATCCCCAAATTCCCTACCTGAGCCCCACCCTGGTTTTGAAAACTGGGTGAAAACTGGGAAAATCCCAATCCCAAAGTTTCACCATTCCCATGGAATCAGGACCCGGGAAAACCAAAAAAGCCAAAAAACCCAGAAAAAAGCCCCCACCTTCCCCCCAAAGTGCCCAGTCTTTTCCAAGCAACCACAACTTCTGGGATTTAAAGCAGACAGAATTTTTTATCTTTAATACGAAAACCAGGAATTTAAAAATTCCAAGGGAATCCTGAGGGATCCTGGTTAGAGCCTCTGGGGTCAAACATGGGATTGGGGCAGTCCTGGGCCAAAATTCTCAAGAATTCCGGCCTGTGCCCATCCCCCACCTCACCCGGAGACTCCGATAATTTACAGAAATAAATACAGGGAATAAAATCCCAAAATTGCGGGAATTTCAACAATAATCATTTGGGGGGAAAGCATGGAATTTTGCGGGAAAAGCAGGGAATTACGTGGGAAAAACACAGGATTCAGCAGGAAAGACATGGAATTTTTAGGGTTGGGAGAGCATTTTCCAAGTCCAAGGGTGGTGTTGGAGGTTGACAATGTGGTGGCTCCAAGCTTTTTGGAATCTTCCTTCAGGAAAAAAGCAGAATCCAAGATTTTGATTTGGAAATTCCCCAAAAAAAGGTGAAATCCGGAATCCGGTTGGGAAAAACCTCTGGAATCCACACGGGAATGGCAAGAGCCGGAAAATCGCTGGGGAAAGGGGGAAAATTCCCGATTCCAACCTGGAATCGTGCCTGGCGCGATCCCAAACCTCTTCCCTCGGGAAGGGCTCTGAGTCCAGCTGGAAATTCCGGTCATTCCGAAGGGGAAGGATCCGGCTGGGCCCAGACCCCAAAATTCAGGTTTCCACCACTCGGATCAGGGGCAGCGGCTTCGGGCCTGGGAGGCGTTTGCTGGGAAAAGGGGAAAAAAAATAAAGGAATTTTCAGTAGGAAAAAACAGGGAAAAGGGTTTCGGGGAGATTGGGATTCCTAAAAATTCCTGTGGGAGGCATTTGGGATCTGCTGCAGACATGGAAAAAATTATGGGAGATTTCAATTATACCCAAATCTGGAAGAGCATCACAAAATTCCAAAAGTTGGTCCCTAAATCCCAAAGAGAATCCCCAAAATCCAGAAGAAAATCCCCAAATCCAGAAGAAAATCCCCAAAATCCAGACAGCACTTCCAAAACTGCAGCCCCAAATCCAAAAGTTCATTGCCTAATGCAAGGAGAATCCCCAAATCCAGAAGAGATCCTGGAGTTCCCAACCTGAATCCCACCATTCCCAACCCAGATCCCAGAATTCCTGACCCTGATCCCTGAATTCCCGCTGCACCTGCTGACGTATTCCGACTTGGAGCGCGCGCGGGCACTGCTCCCGCCCCGGCTCACTTGTTTCTCGATCAGGTGCTCAATCCGGTCATGCATCTCCAGATTCTGGGAAAAAAAAAAAAGAAAAAAATTGGGATCCGGAAAGGATTTTCCAACCCTGGAGAGCTGCCTTGGAATGGTCCGTCTGTGCCCGGAATGGGAATTTCTGGGATTTGGGGTAATTTGGAGCGTAGGAATGTGACTGGGGAGCTCCTGAGTTATTTGGGAAGGTTTGTCCCAGGAAAAATGAGGATTGGGGGAATTTTCCATCTCAAAATCCTCAATATCACTGTTGGATTGGGAATTTCCCAGGAATTTCCCAAATCCTGGCAGAAATGGTCAGACTCAGGTTGGGAATTTGGGGTTTTTTCCAGGTTTTTTTTTTGGTCTTGTGGGACTTTCTAGATCTTGATTCCCTCCCATCCTTTTCCCCACCTTTTCCTCCCTTTTTCCTGCTTTTCTCACCTTTTTCCTGCTTTTCCCCCATTCCCAGTTCCCCAGCCACCCCCACAAGGAGCCCAACCCCAATCCCGACATTCCCAACCCCGATCCCGACATTCCAAAAAGATCCAAGCTCGGATCCAGCCCCCAGAATTCCGGGCCCCACCTCTGCTTCCAGGTAGGAAACTCTTTCCTTCAGCTCCTGGATCGCCGTGTCCTTGGCCTGGATCACGCTCTTGGAATTCTGCAGCTGCAAGCCGGACATTTCCAAGGGATTGGCAATTTCCAGGTTTTTTTCCTGGATTTTTCCTGCTTTTTTCTTTTTCTTCCCTGTTTTTTCCCAGGATGATTTCCTGGTTTTTCCTGGATTTTCCCCAGATATTTTAATGGATTTTGCCTGGATTTTTCCCTGGTTTCTCCTGAGTTTTTTCCCAGTTTTTCACAGATTTTCCCCCAGTTTTTCCCAGATTTTTTCATGTTTTTCCTGGGTTTTTTCACAGGTTTTTCACCCCTTTTTTTCTGGATTTTTCCTGAGATTTTTCCCAGGTTCTTTCCCAGGTTTTTTCCTAGGTTTTCCTAGAATTTTCCTGGGTTTTCCCCTGGTTTTTCCTCCCTTTTCCCCATTTTCTCTGTGAATTTTTCCCCATTTTTTCCCCAGAGTTTTCCCCATTTTTTCCTTGGATTTTCCAAGGTTTTTCCCAGTTTTCCCATCACCTGCTCGATCATCTGGCGGACTTTGCGCTGCTGGCTCTTGAGCATGTCGTCCAGATGATGGATTTTCTCCCGGAGCCCCGCCACCTCCTTCTCCAGCTGGGATGAGCTGAGAAAATACCGGGAAAAATCTCCAGGAACACTCTCCAAAAAAACTAGGAATGTCCACATCAAAAGAAACCCAGAATTCCTCCTCCAAAAACAGCCTGGGAATGGTCACATCCAAAAAAAAATTGGGGGTGTTCAGCTAAAAAACTGAGACTGCTCACAGCAGAAAAACCTGGGAATGTTCATCCCAAAAAAAAAAAAAGGGAATGTTCACCTAAAATAAACTGGGAATGTTCACAGCCATAAAGCTCTGGAATTCCCACTAAAAAAAAAAAGGGAATGTCCACCACAAAAAAGCCAGGAATGCTCACCCCAAAAAAACCCTGGGAATGCCTGTCCCAAAAAATGTGGGAATGCCCAGCCCAAAAGACCCTCGAATATCAGGAACAAGTCGGGACATCAGGAATTGGACATTCCTCGGATTTTCTCATTCCCAGGATTCCCCCATTCCCACAATTCCCATTCCCAGCTTCCCACACTCCCGGAATTCCCATTCTTGAATTCCCACCGCTCCTGCTGCGCCGCTCTCTCCCCTTCCGCCTTCCGGAGCCGCTCCAGCTCTGCCTGTCCCGACTCCATCCGCGCCAGGAGATCCCGGTGATCCTGCGGATTGGGGAACGGGATATGGGATAATGGGATACAAACGGGAAACCAGGAATGGGTCAGGATATCAGGAATGGGGTGGGATATCGGGAATGGCCTCCGACTCATGCCAATCCCAAATCCACTCATCCAAGCGCTGGTTCCTGATCCCAAACCCCCCGATCCTGATCCCAAATCACCTTTTCCATGCCTGCTAGGAGCCTCTGGAGCTGCTCCACCTCTGTCTCCGCTCGGCTGCGGGCGGAATCTGCCCGCTCCACGTCCTCCTGGCACCGCAGCAGCGCCCTCTGCAATGGGAAATCCAGGAATTCCAGGAATTCTGGCTCTCCCGGGATCCCAGGACACATTCCAGGACTTTCCTTGGCAGGAGGATTTTCCTGGAGATCCCTCAAAAACCCCAAGGGGAATAGTTCCTCAAAAACCCCAGCATCTCCTCTAAAATTCCAGAATCTGGACAAAATTGCCCCTAAAATTCCAGAATTTGGGAAAAATTCTCCTCCAAGATTGCTGAATTTGGGTGATATTCCGGGTTTTTGGGAATTCCAGGCTCACCTCGAGGCCGCTCCGCTCCAGCTGGTGCCGCTTTTCCGCCTCCTGGAGCCTCCACAGGAGCCGTGGGGCCTCGGGGTCCTCCTGCGGGAACGGCCCCAAAAGGCCCCAGTGTCCCCCATACATCCCAAAACTCCCAAATTTTGTGTTTTCCAAGTGCTCAAAAATTCCCCAAATTTGGTGTTTCCAAGATGTCAAAAATTCCCACATTTTTGAGTTTTCCCAGAGGTCAAGAATCCCAAATTTTTAATTTTCCAAGAGCTCAAAAATTCACAAAATCTGAGATTTTTGGCTAAAAACCAAACTTCCCAAATCCCAATTAAAACTTGGAATTTCAGGACTCAAAGTTTGGTGGGAAACACCAAATATTCCCAAATTAACCCCAACTATTCCCCATTTTTGGGTGGAAAACGGGTTTCTTAAATGTTTTCACCCCGACCCAAATCCTGTCCTGGAAAATTCCAGAATTTTTTTCTGTTCCCTACCGGATTATCCTGGGAATTTCCCCGGCAGGAGCAGCTCTGGTTCCACTTCTCCAGCACCATCTGGAATCCAGGGAAAAAAGGGGGAAAATCGGGATTTATCCCAAATTTTTCTAATTCCCCAATTCCCTTTTCCCAAATTTCAATTGATGTATTCCCAATTTAAATCAATTTATTCCTAAATTTCTATGGATTTATCCCCATTTTTCCCCCTTTTTTTTATTTCCAGGACCTGCTCCTACTTCCCAATTTGGAGCAAAATTTGGGAATTTTGGCAAAATAGCAACTCCAAAATTCCAGGATCATCGCTGGGAGCTGTGAAATCCCTCCAGAAAATCCCAAATTTCACATTTTTCACCCAAAACCGGTATTTTCCTGTTTTCCCTACTAAAAAATTGGAAATTTTCCCTTTCACTGCCCCAAAAATGGGAATTCCTCCCTTTTTCCCTGAAAAAAATGGGAATTTCCCCTTTTCCCACCGGAAAAATTTGGATTATCCCCTTTTTTCCACCCAAAATCCCTCTGGAATGGTTTCTCCAGGGGAAAATTCCACTTTTTTTTTTCTTTTGTAATTCCCTAATTTTTTACCTCAGAGCTCTCCTGGAATTCCCGGAATTCCAGAAATTCCGTCCGGGTCTGGAGTTTGGTGCTCAAATCTTCACGGAGTTTTTTGAGGGCACTCCCAGCCTGGGGAAAAAAAGGGAAAAGTTGGGGTTTTCTTGGGATGTGGGAATTTTCAGGGAATTGGGAGGGGGAAAAAAGGTTAAACAGTCCAAGTAAAAGTGGGGAAAAATCCAATGAAAAGAAAATAAATGAAAATAAAAATTGGAAATCTGGGGAACTTATGGGGAATTTTGGGATAATTCAGGGAAAATTTGGGGTAATTTTGTGGGAATTTCAGGGGAATTCGGAGACATTTTTGCGGAATTTTGAGTGAATTTGGGTGGAATCTGTGGAACTTTCAGGGTAAATTTGGGGAAATTTTGAGGGGAATTTTTTGGGAGTTGTGGGGGGAATTTGGGCCGAGATTTGGAGAATTTTGGGAGGATTTTTTGGGAACTTCATGTAAACTCAGGGACTTTTGTGAGAAAATCAGGGAATCTTACAGGAATTTGTGGGAATTTTGCAGGATTTTCAGGGAATTTCGTGGAATTCTGGGAATCTCACCTCCTGGATGTGCCGGACTTCGCTCTTGAGTTGTGTCACCGGCTCCTCGTGGTCGGCGCGAGCCTTGAGGTAAACCTGGAATGGAAACGGGAATGAAATGGGATTGGGAACGTCCCAAATCCCTCCGGGAATTCCAACGGATCCAGAGGGGTTGGGGCAAGGCTTCCCAAAATTTCCCGGAATTTTTTGTCTCTGAATTTTCCTGCTAAATTTTAATTTTCCAGGGTTTGTTTTGGGAGGGGTTTCCCCATCTGTGCTGTTCCCAAGGAGTGGAATTCCCTGAAATCCACAAGGAATTCCCAAAATTCCACCTGGAGTCCCTCAAATACACACTAAATCCCAAAAAAATCCACGCTTTATCCCTAAAATTCCACACGGAAATCCCAGGATTTGGGGCACCTTGATGATCTCCTCGTCGCCGTCCTTGGATTTGACGCACTCCGAGGCCAAGGAATTCCCGTCGGATCTCTTGGCCACCATGGCAAAGGCTCTGCCCACCGGCTGTGGGGGAAAACACGGCGATTTCAGGAAAAAATTCCCAGGAAATGCCCAGAATTGGGATCAGCCACCCTCAGGGTGGTGGCCGGGTGGGAATTGTCCCGAAAATCCCACATTTGGAGGGAAAAATACAGGATTTTAATGGAAAAACCCAGGATTTTCAGCTGTTTCCTGCTGCGAATAAAGCTGGGAAAACCACGATCCGATTCTCTCTCCCAAAATGATCCCAAAAATCCTGGATTTTACCACAAAAGCCAAGACTTCCCCCAAAATCCTGAATTTTCATCTCCAAAATCCCAGAATTATCCCAAAATTCCCATTTTCCTCTCTCAAATGCCTGGTTTTACCCCACAAAATCCCAAATTTCCCCCCAAGACCCCAAGTTTTCCCCAAAATTTTCAGATTTTCCCCCCAAATTCCCAGAAAAACCCCAAATTTCACTTTCTCCCCCCAAAGTCCTGAATTTCCTCCCAGAATTCCCCCCAAAATTCCCCTTTTTTCCCAAAAAAAATTCCCATACCTCCAAAAATCCCTATTTCCTCCCAAAACCCACAGTTTTCCCCAAAATTCCTGGAATTTCCCCCCAAAATTCCCATAAAAATCCCAGATTTCCCATTCCCCCCCAATCCGAATTTTCACCATTAATCCCCAAAAACTTCCCAGAATGATGCCAAAACCCACATTGTTCCTCCCCAAAATTCGCCTTTCCCCCCCGCAAACACCCAAATTTTCCCCTAAACTCTCAAATTTCCCCCCCAAATTCTCATTTTTCCCTGAATTTCCCAGAATTTCCCCCTGAAATTCCCAAATTCCCCCCCCCATTCCCGCTTTTTCCGCACCTTCTGTTTGGGCCGGGGCTCCCCGGGGGGGTCTCGGGGCAGGCGCAGCCTCAGCACCGGCCCGGCCTCCTAAGGGTTAAACCCAGTTTAAAATCGGGGCTAAAAATCAGCATTTTGGGCAAATGAATAGCTCAGGATAAATTGGGAAGAAATCCAGTAAAAATCCGGTAAAAATTTGGGATGAATCCAGAAAGAATCTGGGATAAACTGGGAAGAAATCCAGGATAAAACTGGGACAAATCTGGGAAAAATCTGGGAAAAATCCCACCCTTCCTGGATTTCTCTGCTGGGATCGGGAATGAGAAAGGGAAGGAAAAGAGACACTAGATCCGGATTTTTTTTGGGGGGGGGGGAATTTTCCAAAAATTCCAGGACTCACCTCCGGGTTCCAGGCAGATTTGGGGCCCCCTCCAGAATCTTCCAGGGATCCGGGGGAGTTTTCAAGGCTGGGAAATTCTGGGAATTCCGTGGGGCGCCTCATGCTCAGCTCCTGCTGGGAAAAGCCTGCCCTGAACTGGAAAATTCCCAAAATGCCCAAATTTTCATTCCTAGGGAGTTTTCCAGCCCAACCCCAGGGGGACTTTTTGGGGGAATTCACTGGGAATGGGAATTTTGGGAATCACAAAACTCCTGGGATGGGGAATCCCAAAATCCCAACCCCATCCCAGAATTCCCAAGGTAAGTTTTCCCATTTTTCCAATGTTTTTTCCATCATTCCAAAGGATTTTTTGGGAAAAGCCTCGAAGGATGGGGAGGGAACTCCAAAAATCCTGGAATGGGGAATCCCAAAAAAACCCCGGGAATTTGGGAATTCCCAGCGATCCCAAACTGCTCCTTAAAAGGCTGGGAATGAGGAATTTCCCTCTGGAAAACTGGGAAAAGCAGCCTGGTATCCCGGGGAAAATCCCAGAGTTCCCCAAATCCATAAAAAAAACTGGGATCGTTGGGATTTGAGACACAAAATTCCCAAATTCCCTGGGATTTGGGGCGGGGTTGGATTTTTGGGAATGCACCAGCCCCGCCCCAAGGCCCGGCTGGGAAAAGCGGGAAAAAAACCCGGGAAAAAAAAATGGGAAAACGCCTCAAATCCCAGCTGGAAAATTCCAGGATGCCCCCGCCCCCTGGGTTCGGAATTCCCAAAACAATCGTGGTTTCGGGAGAGGATTTTGGGGAGAGATTCCCGGGAATTCCATTGGAAAACGGAGCCGGGAAAATCCCGAAAATGGATGGTTTTGAGGTTGGAACGCGGGAAAAAGGGATTTGGGATCGCCCAAAAAATCATCCCGGAAATTCCGGGAATGACAAAAAGGAGGAACCGGGGAATTTTGGGGACGGGTCCCGGGGATTTTAGGGAAAGGATCCCGAGGGAATTATGGGAAGGACTTGGGAATTTTGGGAGGGGTCCCGGAAATTCCAAGGGGGTTTGGGATCCCCCAAAAGTCGTTCCAGTAGGGGGAAAAAAATCCCAGGAATTCCGAGAATTCCGGGAATGAGGACAACGAGGGACCCAGGAATTTTGGGGAGGTGTCCTGGGGATTTTAGAGAAGGGATTCGAGAATTTTGGGAAGGATTTAGGAATTTTGGGAATGAGGTCCCAGGAATACCAAAGGGATTTGGGAACCCCCAAACTCCTCCCAGGAGGGCGGGAAGAGCCCGAGAGTTCCGGGAGTGGGGAAAAGAGAGGCCCGGCAATTTTGGGAAGGGGATCCAGGAACTTCGGGAAAGGGTCCCGAAGTTTTTAGGGAAGAGATCCAGGAATTTTGGGAAGAGTCTGGGAATTTGGAGCGGGATCCTGGGAACGCCAAAGGGATCCCAAAACGGAGGAAAAAAATCCCGGGAGTTCCGGGAAGAGCCAAAGGAAAGGAATTTTCCCGGGGATTTTTGCGGAAGATCCAGGAACTTTCTGGGAATGCCGCAGGAATTTGGGGGGGGGGGTTCGGGGCAGGATTTCGGAATGCGGGGAAGGGTCCCGGGGGGTCCTTACCGGGGATTCCGGGAGCGCGGCCCAGCCCGGGAGTCCGTTCATGGCCCCGCCGCCACTTCCGCCTCACCTGAGCCAGGTGGCCACGCCCACGGCGGCCACGCCCCCCGGGGTTTGGCTGTTGTTCGCGGTGTTTGGCCACCCCCCCCACCCCCGGGTCCTGCCCATGTTTGGGCATGGCTAAATTTGGTAATGAGGCAATGTGGGCACGCCCACAACGCGGAGGCCACGCCCACAATGGGGAGGTTGGGATAATTGGGAAAAAATGGGGAGAATTGGGAAAACAGAGGGGAAAAGCTGCTGGGAGAGTTGGGATAGAATTGAGGGAAAATCGGGATAAAAGTTGGCAAAAAATGGGGGAAACTGCGATAAAACTGGGGGGAAACTGGGGCAAAGCTTTGCCGAGCCGTGCCCAAGGTGACCCGAGCCGTGCCGGGCTGTGCCAGTGTCACACCCGGGTGTGCCCAAGCCGTGCCAACGTCACACCCGCGTGTCCCCAGCGGTGCCAAAGCCCCGCCCTGGCCGTGTCCTGCCAAGGCCGGAGCCGTGGCAAGCCTGGCCCGGGCGTGTCCCCAAAGCCGTGCCAGGCGCTGTCCCCACCCCCCGGTGCCACCGCGGTGTCCTCCGGGCGTGTCCCCAGCTGGGGACACCTTGGGGACATCCCCGGGGACAACCCCGGCAACGGTGGCACAGCGGAATCCGAGGCAATCCCGGGGAATTTCAGGCAATTCCAGAAAACCGCGGAGATCGGGAATTCCCGGGAAATTTCAGAGATTGGGAATTCCGGCCGCGCTGTCCCCGGGATGTCCTCAAGGCTCGGGGGAAACTGAGGCACAGAGGGGTGGGGACAGCGCGGGACCGGTCGGGCCGGTCCGGGGGCACCTCCGAGGGCACCGGGCACGGCCCTTCCGGGGTGGGGACACCGGGGGACAGCAGGGGGACAGCGGTGGCACCTGCAGGGGCTGGCACGGCCCTCCCCACGTGGTGGCCACAGGGGATACCAGAGGTGGCACCTGCAGGGGACACGAGGGGACACAGGGGGACAGGGGTGGCAGCGGTGGCACCTCCCTGGGCGGTGACCACACGGTGACCGCAGGGGACAGGAGTGGCACCTGCTGGGGACACGCCGGTGCCACCCGCGTGGGCACGGCCCTTCCGGGGTGGGACAGCGGTGGCACCTGGGGGGACAGCGGGCGGGGCCCTTCCGGGGCGGCAGGGGACACGGCCGGAGGTGGCCGCAGGGGACAGCGGTGGCTCCAGGGGACATCCCGGTGTCACCTGTGCGGGCGCGGGGCGGGCCCCGGGCACGGCCCTGCGGGGGTGGTGGCACAGGGACACCGGGGGACATCGGGGGACAGAGGTGGCACCTGAGAATTCCTAAGAATTCCCACCCAGAATTCACAAATACCACCCAGAATTCCCCAAAATTTCCAAGAATTTCCCACCCAGAGTTCCTGAAAATTCATGAACATTCCTACCTAGAATTCCCATCCAGAATTCCCAAAAATTTCAGACCCTGCTGCCCTTAAACTGCTGGATTTTATTCCAAACATCTTCAGGAGCGAGTGGGAACAAAAATTCCTGGAATGGGGAAATCCCAGGGTTCCCCCAAAGTGTCCTCAGGAGATGGGAAATCCCTAAAAATACCCGGAAATTCTGGGAAATCCTTGGAAATCCCAGGATTCCCACAGGGGTCCCGGCTGTTTTTCCTTCATGTCCTCGCTTTGGGAATTTTTTCCTATGGAGCAGCCGCAGCCCAGGGCTGATCCTGGCCGGAATTCCAGGGCTGACCTCAGGGCTGATCCCGGACTCAATCCCAGCTCTGGAATTCCCAGGAATCAGCAGGAGGGGGCTGTCCCAGGGATGAGCCCGGAACCGGTCCCGGCCTCGATGATGATGATGACGATGATGATGATGATGACGATGACTCCGGCATTCCCGGCATTCCCAACGTTCCCTCCCAGCCTCAGCAGGAGCTGGCCTGCAGGTTGGCCTCGCTCAGGAGGGAGGCGATGGCTGCGGAGCCGAATTCCTCATCCGAGCTCAGCCGCTCGTCTTGCAGCGCTGAGTCCACGGCGCGGCGCCTGCGGGTGAGAATTCCCGGCCTTTTCCATGGAATTCCCAGCCTCTCCCATGGAATTCCCGGCCTTTTCCATGGAATTCCCAGCCTCTCCCATGGAATTCCCAGCCTTTTCCATGGAATTCCCGGCCTCTCCCATGGAATTCCCGGCCTCTGCCATGGAATTCCCGGCCTCTCCCATGGAATTCCCGGCCTTTTCCATGGAATTCCCGGCCTCTCCCATGGAATTCCCAGCCTCTCCCATGGAATTCCCGGCCTCTCCCATGGAATTCCCAGCCTCTCCCATGGAATTCCCGGCCTCTCCCATGGAATTCCCGGCCTCTGCCATGGAATTCCCGGCCTTTTCCAAACCAGAATTCCCTTACCAGGCCTCCTTTTCCATGGATTTAGATCCTTTCCCATGAATTTAGGGCTTTTTCCTTGGGATTCAGGGTTTTCCCATGGGCTTCAGACCTTTCCGTGGGTTTAGGGACCTTTCCCATGGATTCTGGAATTTTCCAGCTGGGAATTCCTTACCAGGCCTCCTTTTCCATGGATTTCAGGCGCCGCTGGAGCTGCTCGTTGAGCTCCTGCTGCTCCTCCAGCTCCCGCTGGGATTTTTTCCGGGCGTTTTCCAAGCGCTCGATTTCCTCCTCGGATTCGTCCACCTGGCGCTTCAGGGCCTTCACGCGCAGGCTCAGCTGGGAATTCCCGGGATACAGGGTCAGATTTGGGATTTGGGAATTATGGGAGAATCCTGAGGTGCCCAGGCCTGGCCCTGGCCTTGGAATTTTAAGGATTTTAGAGCTTTTTTTAGGGATTTTAAAGGAATTTTTAAGGATTTTGGGGTTTTTTTTCCATCCCAAATCACTCCAGGAATTCCTTGGCTGGGATTTTAGGGATTTTCAGGATCCAAGCTCCATTTTTTCCATGGATTCCCCACCCCTGAGATGGTGGGAATGTCACTGGCCTCAGATTTTTATGGAATTTTTAAGGATCTTTGGGATCTTTACCAGCCCAAACCATTTCAGGGTTCCCTGTCATGGCTCAGATGGGATTTTCGGGATAAATCCTGGATCCTAGCCCAGGTTTTTCCATGGAATTCCAGGAATTCCAGCCCCACCTGGTCCCTTTGGTTGCTGCTGCTCTGCCGCTCCTCGTCCAGCTGCAGCGACAATTCCTTGATTTTCCGCTCCAGCTTCCGGTTGGACGAGAGCAGGACGCTCTTCTCCCTGTGGAAAAATGGGAATTCCATGGATTCCCCACCCTTTGGAGCGTCCTGGGAGTGGGATTTGACGAATCTTTACGGAATTTTAAGGAATTCCAGGGATGTTAAGGGATTTTTAAGGAATTTTTAAGCAATTCTCAGGAACTGGCAAGGAATTTTCAAGGATTTTTTGGGGAGATTTTTAAGGGATTTGGGGTTATGGAAAAATTTAGGAATTGGGATTTGGGATTATGGAAAAATTTGGGAATTGGGAATTGGGAAATGGGATTTGGGATTATGGAAAATGTGGGAATTGGGATTGGAAAAATTTGGGATTTGGGATCGGGCACCTCTCCTCGGCCTGGAGCTGCTCCCGGAGCTCTTCCAGCTGCGATTCCAGCTGGGAATTCCGGCTGCTCCCGGGTCGCTGCTGCCCCTCGGAAGCGGCCAACCGGTTCTTCAGCTCCTTGTTCTGGGAAAAATTCCCAAAAATCCCCCTGATCCCAGGGCTCTTCCCGGTTTTGCCAAGTTTCCCAATGGGGAGGAATTCCAGGAATTCTTTGCAGGATTCCAGGAGTCGGGAAGGTGGGGAAAAGTGGGAACTCTGGGACTTGTCTGTGAGGAAAAGTGGGAATTCTGCACAGGAAAAGTGGGAATTTTGTTGGAATACTGCAGGAAAAACACCCTGGGAGAGGGCAGAGAACCCCAGAAGTTGGGACTGGGAATAAAAGGAAAAGCAGGAAAAGCTGGAGAAAACAGGAAAAAAACAGAAAAAAAAACCCAGAAAAAGCAGGGAAAAAGCAGGAAAAAACTGGGAAAACTCTTTGGAATCATGACCCCATTCCCAAGGATCCTTTTCCCAGAATTCCTCATGGAATCTGGGTTCCCCCATGGCCTTTCCCACTAGGATTCGAGGCTGGATCCCGGGATTTTTCCTGGGATTCTTCCAGGATTTTCCTGGGAATTTTCCCAGGATTTTCCAGGGATTTCCCGCACCTGGCGCTCCAGGGAGGATTTGTCACATTCCAGGTCCTGGCGGCTCGAACGTTCCTGGAGCAGCTCTGCCCGCAGCTGCTCGATCTGGGAATAAAACCGGGAAAATCCACAAATTTCCAGGATGTTCCATGTATTTTCCCATGGATTTCAGGAATGGGATCAGCAGATGCGCTGGGATTCTCCAGGAATAGTGGGAAAAGGATCCCTAGGATTATTCCCAGCTGGAAAAATGGGAAAAAATTGGAAAAAATTCCCATTTTATGCCCCATTTATGCCTTGGAATTTTTGCGGAAAAAGGAGGGAATAAAGTTTGGGAAAAGCCCAGAATCCATTGGGATTTAATCCCCAAATTCCCACCCAAACATCAAAAATTGGGAATTCCTTTGGGAATCTTTATCCCTTTTCCCAACCTCTTTAAATGCCATCCCCATTCCCGCCCCAACAATTCCCAGCTGGAATTTTCAGATGGGTCCTTGAAGGCGGGGGCGGGGGTTGGAATTCCGGGAGAATTCGATTTTTGCCAAGATGAGAATTCCCAAAATTCCCTGGATTTTACCTGATCCCGGCTCCGGGTCACCCTCTCGCTCAGCAGCTCCACCGAGCTCCGCTCCTCGTCCAGCTCCAATTCCAGACGTTTGGATTTTTCCTGATGGGAATTTGGGATGGAATTTCTAGGGAATTTTCTGGGAATTTTGGAAAAATTTTTGGAGGAATTTTTGGGGAAATTTCTGGGAATCTTCTGGGAATTCTTTAGGAATTTTTCCATTATTTTTTAGGAGGAATTTTCTGGGAGTGATATTGGAAATTTTTTTCCATTTCTTGGATAATTTTCCGGGATTTTTTTTTTTTTTTTTTTTTTCAGGAATCCCCACCTCCAGCGCCTTGGAATGCCGAGCTCGCTCTTCCTGGGATCGCTTCCGATTTTCCAGGTCCTGCTCCAGCTCCTGGAGCCTCTGCAGCAGGAGCTCCTTGTCCAGCAGGATCCGATCCCGCTCTTCCCGGTTTTCCTGGATTGTCTCCTTCAGCCGGGAAACCTGCCGGGAAAACCCCAACATTCCTCAAACTCCCGGACGGATTTTCCCAAAAAATCCGCAGAATTCCTGGAAAACTCAGCTCCGATTCCCAACAAACCTCGTCCTGGAGCTTCCCGAGGTTCTGTTGGAATTTTTCTGCCTCAGCCTCGCGGTCTTGGGCGATTTTTTGGGAATCTGTGAGTTCCCGACGGGATTTTTCCTGGAATTCTTCCAGCTGGGATCGGAGCGAGGCCAGGGAGCTCTGGGATTCCGCCGTCATCTGCTCCAGCTGGAAAACAGAAATTTTGGGATTGGGAATTTTGTGGGATGGTGCCAAAACTGGGATCTGGGTGGAAATTTTGGGGGGGTGGAAATCCCAGCATTCCATGAAAAAAGCTGAAAATTCCATGGAAAAAATGGAATTCAATGAAAAAAAAAAAAACAAACTCCCCCCAGATTCCCCAAACAAACCCCACCCCAAAATGCCACCAAAAAACCTCTGAAATTCAGTGAAAAACCCCCGAAATTCCATGAAAATCCCTGGAATCTTTCCGCACACCTCCTGGCTGAGCCGATCCCACCGGAGCCGATCCCAAATCCCGCAAGGAAACCTCACAAGTCCAGGAAAGAACCCCTCCAAAAGAACCCCGATAATTCACAAAACCCCCCAAAATCCCACGAAAGCCGCTGGAGTTCTGGGAATTCCCGCACCTCCTGGCTGAGCCGATCCCGCCGGAGCCGCTCCTCGCTCAGGGCCGATCCCAAATCCCGCAGCTCCCGCTGGGAGCGCTCCAGGCGCGACACCAAATCCCGCTCCCGCTCCGCACCGGATCCCAGCGACTCGGCCAGCGCCGCGCGCTCCGCCTGCCGCAGACCCCGGCGCGTTTTGGGGGATTTGGGGACGATTTGGGTTTTTTGGGGATTTTTGGGGGATTTTTGGGGGGGGTTTTTTTGGGTTTTGGGGGGATTTTTTGTGATTTTTTGGGATTTTTCTTTGGGTTTTTGGGAATCCCCAGCACCTCCAGTTCGGCCACTTTCTCCCGGAGCCTTTCCCAGTTTTCCCGCTGTTCCTGGGATTCCTCCAGCCGCGATTCCAGAACTTTCCGCGCCTCCACCGATGCCTCCAGCGCTGATTCCAGGGAAATCTGGGCCTTGGGGCATCCAAGGGGGATTTTGGGGGATTCTTGAGGAATTTTTTTTAATTTAAAGGCTTTTGGGGGGGATTTTGTAGGAATTCTTTTTAATTTTTTGGGACAACTTTGGCTGAGCCCACAATGAGAAAATCTGGACCCCAAATTCCAAAGAAGTCCCAAAAATTTCCAAAAAATTTCCAATTTTTGGGATTTCCCCCCCTTACCTGAGCAGCCTCGTCCCGCTCCCCCCGGAGCTTTTCCAGATCCTTCCGGGCCTGCTCCAGCTCCTGAGAAAAATCCCAAGTTTTAGGGGAAAAAAAATGGATTTTTGGGGAAAAATCCCAAATACTGGGGGGAAAAAAATCCCAAATTTAACACAAAAAAAGTCACAAATCTGGGGGGGAAATCCTGAATTTTGGGATAAAACTTCCCGGATTTCTTGCACCTTCCGGAGCTTTTCCATCTCCTGGGGGTCGCTCCGGGCTCGATCCCGATCCTCCCGCGCCGCCTGGAATCGCTCCTGGAGCTCCCGGAGTTCCTCCTCCAACTCCTCTCGCTCCAGCCGCACCTGCAGCAGCCTGGAAAATCCCAACATTCCAACATTCCCTCCATCCCAAAATCCCCGACCCTGTTTTGTTGGGATTTGGAGTGGAAAATCATGAAAATCCTGGAAATTCTCAGAAAATCCCAGAAAATCCCAGATTTCAGATCACCCCCAGCTCTGGGACTCACTCCTGCTTGGAATTCCGGAGCTCTTCCTTGTTTTTCTGGAACATTTCCCGCCACTGCTCCGTCTCCTCCGCGCTCTCCTCCAGCTCCCGCCGCAGATTCCGGAGCTGCATTCCCAAATTTTCCCGTTCCTGCTCCAGGCTGGATTTCTCCTGCAAGGAATTGACAAGATTCCCCCAGGAAAAAAAAAAAAAAATTCCCCGTGAATTCGAGCCAAAATATCCATGGAATCGGCGCTGAGTCTGTGGAAATTCCAGAGGGATTTTCCCCAGTTTTTCCCATGTTCCACTGGGGATTTTTTTTTTTTCCCGTTTTTTTCCCCCATTCTAGAGGTTTAGAATATGGGGAAAAGCCTGGGATTCCCAGCGCCATCCCAAATTCCAATCCCAAATTCCCACCCCAAATTCCTGTCCCGAATTCCCACCTCCGAGACCCGCTCCATCTCCGCCCGGATCGCCTCCATCTCCCCCCGGAGCCGCTCCAGGTCAGAATCGTGCGTGGCCACCTCGGCCTTCAGGGCCCCCTTGAGCGCCTGCAGCTCCCGCTCCTGGCGCCGCCGCGACCCCAAAACCTCCTGCAGCTGCTCCCGGCACTCCTGCAGCTCCTGGCAATGGGAAAACCGGGATCTGGGACATGGGGAAACCCCAGAACATCCTGGGAACGGGAAATTTGGGATTTGGGGTTTTTTTGGTGGTTTTTGGGGTTTTTTTGTGTGGTTCTTACTGGGATTTTTCTCATTTTGAGGTTTTTAGAGCTTTTTTTTTTGTGGTTTTTTTTTTTTTTTAATTTTCCCCATTTTTGATGTTTTTAGAGGTACCTGGTAGAGGTCCTGTGTGTCGGGGTCACTTTTGGGGTCGGTGGCCAGCAGCTGCCCCTCGAGGTGGCCCAGCCGTGCCTCCAGCGCCTCCTTGGCGGCTCTCAGCTCGCTCAGCCTGGGCAATGAAGAGTTAACGGGGCAAATCAGGAGTTAATGGGGGAAATCGAGGCTTATTGGGGTTTTCTGGGGGGAATAAACGGTTCCTGGGTTTTTTTGGGGTTCAGAGGGGATTCGGGGGGGTTAGGTGGAATTAGGGGAGGTTTGGGGGTGTTTGGGGGGGATTAAGGGAGGTCTAGAGGGTCTTGAAAGGGTCTTTGGGCCCCAAACCCCGAAAGGGACAAAGGGGGACCCACAGTGACCTCAAACCCCAAAGTGCCACCCAAGACTGCCCCCGACCCTTTGGGGGACCTCAAACCCCAAAGGGACACCAGGGGTGACCCCAAACTCCAAAGGGCCACACCAAACCTGCCCCCAACCCTTCAGGGGATTCCAAATCCCTGGGGGTGACCCCAAAGGGACAATGGGGTGACCCCAAACCCATCCCCCCACCGGTGACCCCATTACTGGGCCTGGCTCCGCTGCAGCTCCTGGGATTTCCTGTCCAGGGCCTCCCGCAGGATTTGGGATTGCGGTGAGTCCGGAGCCACCATGGAACTCTGGGACATATGGAAACATTTGGGATGCTGGGGACATCCCGTCCTAAAATCCCAAATCCATCCCAAATCCCAAACCCATCCCAAATCCATCCCAAATCCCTCCCAAATCCCAAACCCATCCCCCATCTCAAAGCCACCGCAAATCCTAAATCTAAATCCTAAATCCCAAATCCCAAAACCCAAACCCATCCCAAATCCATCCCAAACCCAAACCCATCCCAAATCCATCCCAAATCCCTCCCAAATCCCAAACCCCAAACCCATCCCAAACCCATCCCAAACCCAAACCCATCCCCAATCTCAAAGCCACCGCAAATCCTAAATCTTAAATCCTAAATCCCAAATCCCAAAACCCAAACCCATCCCAAATCCATCCCAAACCCAAACCCATCCCAAATCCATCCCAAATCCCTCCCAAATCCCAAACCCCAAACCCATCCCAAACCCATCCCAAACCCAAACCCATCCCCAATCTCAAAGCCACCGCAAATCCTAAATCTTAAATCCTAAATCCCAAATCCCAAAACCCAAACCCATCCCAAATCCAGCCCAAACCCCAAATCCATCCCAAACCCCAAATCCATCCCAAACCCCAAACCCATCCCAAACTCCAAATCCCAAACCCCAAACCCCTGGAGTTTTCCCACTCACTGCCAGCTCCTGGAATTTTCCCAGCAGCCTCGAGGTTTTCCTTTTCAGGGAAATTTCGCTCTCGGAGCTCCTGGATTTGGGGTCGGATTTTGGGGGAAAATAATTGGGAACGGGGTCATGGGAAAAGGGAAGGGCAGGAATTGCTGCTGGATTCCCCCAAATCCCAAATCTGGGGGAATTGCGGTCATGGAGTGGGAATTTTAGGGCACTTTCGGGGGATTTCGGTGAATTTTAGGGAGGTTTCGAGGGGATTTTGTGGCATTTGGGGGAAATTCGGGGGGATTTGGGGGCCTTTTGAGGCTATTTTTGGGATGTTTTGGGGGCTCACCCCTCCTTTAGGATGCTGTAGATGAGCTCGGTGGGGTTTTCGCCGCCCCCCAATTCCCGCTGGTCCCGCAGCAGGTCCGGGGTGGATTTCAGCTTCAGCAGGGAACAAAAACCCTCAATTCCAACAAAAAACCCCAAATCCCGCATTCCAGAGGGGGAAAAAACCCCAAATTTTATAGGAAAAAAACCCATTATTTCATAGAGGAAAACCACAATTTCATAAGAAAATAACCCATTATTTTATAGGGGAAAACCACAATTTCATAGGAAAATAACCCAAATTTAATGGGGAAAAAGCTCCCAATTTTATAGGTAAAACTCCCTAGTTTCATCGGAAAACCCCACAAATTTAATGGGAAAACTCCTTAAATTTTATAGGGGAAAAAAAAATTTAGGAAAAACCCCAATTTTCATGTAAAGCCCCCATTTTTTAGGAAAAAAAATCCCCATTTTTTGAGGAATTCCCCCCCCCAGATACCTGCATCTCCACGCTCTGCTCCTCCACGCCCCCAAACCCGCCGGGAATTTGGGGAATTTGGGGCGGGACCGCGGCAGATTCCCGGGAATTCCGCGCATCCAAACTCTGCGAGCGCTTCCTCGGAGCCGCGCCGGGGCCGCGGAACCTCCGCGCCGCTCGCCCGCGGGGCAAATTCCCGTCGAATTTGGTGATCAAGGAATCCACGGAGCGCAGCGGCTCCGTGTCCACATCCCCAGGAATTTTGGGAATTTCCGCATCCCTTTTTCCCGGCTTTTCCCCGCTCTTGGGAAAAGGCGCGCTGAGGTCCCCGTGCGATTGGGATCGGCGCAGCTCCTCCGCGGGTTTGGCGATTTTCAGGTGCTGATCCGAGGATTTTGGGGCACCCCGGGATCCTCCCGGGTCCTGATCTGAGAATTTTGGGATCCCCCCAGGCCGCCCCGAAGTTTCTTCATCCCAAGATTTGGGGACCCCCCTGGATCTGCCCGAAATTTCCTGATCCGAGGATTTGGGGACCTTCCTCAGTTCCTCATCCCAGGATTTGGGGACCCCCCGCGACCCCCCTGAACCTTCCTGCTCTGAAAATCTTGGGACGCCCTGAACTCCCCCCAACTCCTTCTCCAAAACTTTTGGGACCCCCCCGAGATCCCCCTGAATCCTCCTGCTCCGAAAACCCGCGCCCCCCGCGCGCCGCCCCATCCCAAATCTGCCCCTCGGCGCCCCCCGCCTCCTCCTCCTCCTCCTCCTCGGAGCCGCTGTGGGGCCGGGTTTTGGGGGCGCTCGGGGGGGGCTCGGGGTGTCCCCCTCGGATCTGCACGCCGAAGCTGTCTCGGCCGCGCTGGCCGCTGTTGAGCACCACGAAGGGCTGCCCGGCGATGCCCTGGACGCGCACGGCCACGCCGTAGGAGCCGCCGCGGCCGCGGGAGGAGCGCGGGGGGCGCCGCGGCTCCCGCAGGTCGCTGATGAAGCGGATCTGGACGCCGTGGTCCAGCGGCTGCTCCGCCATGGAGCCGGGCCGAGTTCGGGCTCCTTAGGGGGGGAAAAATGGGTTTCCCTCGGTTTTCCCCGGTTTTTGGCATTTTTCCCCCATTTTCCCCCCGGTTTCCCCGTTTCCCTCCCCCCCCACCCGTTTTTTTTGCGTTTTTCCCCCCCAGTTTCCCCCTTTTCCCCCCATTTTTTGCGTTTTTTCCCATTTCCCCCCCCCCGTTTTGTGTGGTTCTTTCCCCGGTTTTCATCTTTTTCACCCCCGTTTTTTGCGGGTTTTCCCTCATTTTATCACGGTTTTTTCCCCATTTTATCGAGGTTTCTCCCCTGCTTTTCCTCTTTTTTCCCGCTTTTTCCCCCCGGTTTTCCCAGTTTTCCACATTCTATTTCAGGTCTCCCTCTTTCCCCCCATTTTTTCCCAGTTTCTCGGCCTTTCCCATTTTTTACCCGCTTTCCCCCTTTTTCTCCCCGTTTTTTCCTGTTTTTTCTCCGATTTCCCTATTTTTTTCCCCGGCGTTCCCCATTTTCCCCCTTTTTTCACTTGTCTTCCCCTTTCCCTCCCCCCTTTTTTCCCGATTCCCCTGGTGTTCCCGGGTGTTTTCCCAGTTTTTTCCCGGTTTTTCGGACGAGCGGTGACATTTTGGGAACAGCGCGAGGACGGAACCTCCCCCCGCCCTCGATCCCAGAAATCCTCTGGAAGCCCCGGGAAAAAAAAATCGGGAATTTTGGGACGGAGAAGCCGCGAGCCCGCCCCGAATCGGCCCCAAATCCCGGGATTTTTTCCCGGGAGCAGCCGCGGCTGGGAAAAAATCGGAAATTTCGGGTTGGAAAAGCCGCGATTCTACCCCAAATCCCGGTTGTTTTTTTTTTTTTTCTTCGCGGGAATGACGCGAGGAGCTGCGGAATGAGAGGGGGAAGGGGATTTGGGGATGTTTGTTGGGATTTGGGCATGTTTGTTAAGGATTTGGGGATGTTTGTTGGGATATTGGGGATTTTGGGATGCCAGGATGGGTCTGAAGTGTCAGGAGAATCCCAAAATCCCCAAAAAAAAATCCCAAAGGGATTGAGCTGAGCGTGGGATGGGAGTGGGGAAAAGGATCCCGGGCCAAATCCTGCTGCCCCTCCGGAATCCCCACAAATCCCTGAAATGGCCGGGGAAGGATCCTGGGAGCGGAATTCCCGAATCCCTAAATCCCCAAATTCCCGAATCCCTAAATTCCTGAATCCCCGAATCCCTTTGGAATCACCACAAATCCCAGGAATCTCAAAATCCCTGGAATTTCAGGGGAAGGATCCCGGGAGTGGAATCCCCAAATCCCCAAATCCCCGGGATCCAGGAAATCCAGGAAATCCAGGCACCGACCTGAGCAGGGAGCAGCGCCGGCGGAAAATCGGGAATTTTTCCAGGTGGCCAAAGGGCAGCGGGGGCGGGGCCGGGGCGGGGCCGGGAGCGATCCCGATGGGAATTCCGGGATCCAGGGAAGACCTTTGGAAAGGCCAGGAGGGGTCAGGATAACCGGGAAGGGCTGGGATCCACCACGAACCCTTGGATCCTTCCCAGATCCCAGGATCCATCCCCAGCCCTGGGATCCATCCCAAATTCCCGAATCCATCCCAGCTCCATCCTGGAGCAGGTGGAGAATCCATGGGGGGGAGGGGGTTGGGAATGTTCCCAGATGGCTCCGGAAAAACCGGGAACGGGAGAGGGTCGGAAAACTGGGAGAGGATTTGGATTTTCCAGAAATTCGGGAGAGGATCGGATATTCCCGAAATGAGGAAATCTGGGACGGGAATTGCTCCTTTGCTCTCCCAGGATTTCTGGGGTTTCCCTGGGAAACTGGAAGGGAAAAAAAAACAGGAAAAGGGAATTTTGGGCCTGAAAAAATGGGGAAAAAGCAGTAAAATGCAAATTTTGGGGCTGAGAAAAACCAGAATTTTGGGGATTTTCCTGGAAAACCAGAGGGAAAAAAAGCAGAAAAGGGAATTTAGGGCCTAAAAAAAACCCCAAAATGGGAATTTTCCCTGGGAATGGGGTCGGGAAAAATCAGGAGGGGCCATCCCGGCCCCTTTGGAAGGGTGGAATTTTGGGAATTTTCTGGCTGGCCAGGATCCAGGGAAGCACAAAGAGCCTTTGTGGCTCCGACCCAGAAAAAGCCGTTTTGTAATTCCCAGAGTGGCCAGAAAATCTGGGGAAAAAAAATGAAACTGGAGTTCCTTCTCCAGGATTTTTTTCCCTTTTTTTTTTTTTTCCCTCTTCCTGAAAGAGGAAAAGGGAATTTGGGATTTTGAGAATGGAGAATGGGAGGGAAAAATCCAGCTGCTCAAGGGTGGGAAAGGAAGGAAAAAAAAATCCCAAATTTTCCCAAAATATTCCCAAAATTGCTGGTTTGGGATCTTCCCAATACTTAGAATGGTCCCAGTGAGGTTTTCCCAAAATTCTGCCCCATTCCCGAGTCCCTGGGGCCCAAATCGAGTTCCAAATAATCCTAAAGAATTCCTGAATTATCCCAAATGATCCCAAATGAATTATCTCAAATGATCCTAAATGATCATAAATTATCTCAAATTATCCCAAATTATTCCAAATTAATTATCCAAAATTATCCCAAACCATCTCAAATTAATTATCCCAAACCATTCCATTTTTTTTTTGCCTCCAGGGGGATTTTTTTTTGATCTCTCCCAAAATTCCACCCTCGGCTCCTCCCCCGGGCGTTGTTTGGGGCCAAAGTCCGGGAATTTGGAGCCGCGCCCAAAAACCGGGAGCGGCTTTTCCGGATTTTCCAGTTTTTCCCGTTTTCCTGGGAACCCGAAACCGGGCAGGGGCGGAGATCGAAGGGGGAGAGGGAATTACAGCTGGAAAAATGGGAATTTTCACCCGAAAAAAGGGTCGGGAATGGGATCTTTCCCCTGGGAAAAGGAGAGGGACTGGGAGAGGGCTTTCCATTTGGGATCGGGACATTTGGGATCGGGAATGTTCAGGATTGGGATCATTCCCCAGGAGCTGCTCCCGGGGCTCCCTGCGGAGCTGAATTCCAGGAATTCCAGCCCAGCCTTGGGCAGAGCTCCCAGGTCAACCATCGACCCCAAATCCTGGGAACCATCGACCCCAAATCCTGGGAAATCCCATCCCGGCCGCGCCCGGGGCAATCCCGACCCCGCTCCCAGCGTGGGATCAGGTGTCGGTTTCCAGGGAAATCGAACCCTTGGAACCAGAGCCCGCGGGATAAAATTCCCGAGCACAGAAAAGCGGAAAAGCCTCAGGATAACCGGGAATGATTCCGTTCCTTTGGGATAACCGGGAATGATCGTGTTCCCCAGGATAACTGGGAACTGGGAATGATCCCATTCCTTTGGGGCAACCGGGAATGATCTCGTTCCTTTGGGATAACCGAGAATGATCCCATCCCCTCGGAATAACAGGGAATGATCCCATTCCTTTGGGGCAACTGGGAATGATCCCATTCCTCAGGATAACCAGGAACGATCCCATTCCTTTGGGATAGCCAGGAATGATCCCATTCCTCAGAATAACCAGGAAAGATCCCATACCCTCAGAATAACCAGGAATGATCCCATTCCTTTGGGATAGCCAGGAATGATCCCATTCCTTTGGGATAACCAGGAATGATCCCATACCCTCGGAATAACAGGGAATGATCCCATTCCTTTGGGATAACCAGGAATGATCCCATTCCTTTGGGATAACCAGGAATGATCCCATACCCTCAGAATAACCAGGAATGATCCCATTCCTTTGGGATAACCGGGAACGATCCCATTCCTTTGGGATAACCGGGAACGATCCCATTACCTGGACACCAAAATCCCTGCGGGGTTTGGGGTCACTCTGGGCTTGCCCTGAGTTCCATCCCAGATTTCACCCCGAAATTCCTGCCCCGAGGAATTCGCCCCGAGTTCAATCCCACACGTTCCCCCCGGGAATTCCCTCCCTGGCCCCAAAAAGCCGCAGGGAAAAGGTGAAACCCCAAATCCTGCCCAGGGAAAGGGAATTCTGATGATCCCAAACCGGTCTGACCAGTCTGGGAATGCCCGGAGCGATCCCAAAAACCGGGAACAAAAAGGAACAAAACCCCTGGATTTGGGATCCCTTGGACTGGGGATCCTCTGGATTTGGGGAGAGGCTCTAAAAATCCCCCTGGATTTTTCCCAAAATATTGAAGGGATAAAAGGCGGAAGTTGCGCTGCCCTGAAAGGTCGGGAAGGGTTTTCTGAGGGGATTCCACAGGACAGGACCCCAAAAAGGGACACTGGGACCCCATAGAGGGACACTGAGACCCCATAGAGGGACACTGAGACCCTACAAAGGGACAGCAGGACCCCATAAAGGGACACTGGGACCTCAAAAAGGGACAATGGGACCCCAAAAAGGGACACTGGGACCCCTTTCCATAGGGCAGGACCCCATTAAAGGACACCAGGACCCCTTCCTTGAGGACAGGACCCCATAAAGGGACGGCGGGACCCTGTCCCACGTCCCCAGGCCCCTCTGCGTGTCACCCGAACCCCCTCCAGTGTCACCCGGACCCTGTCCCGTGCCACCAACGCCCTCTGCGCGTCCCCAGGTCTCCTCCCGGTGCCACCAGTGCCCTCTCCCGTGCCTCCACGAGCGTCTCCGGTGTCACCGGCGCCTCCTCCGGTGTCACCGGCACCTCCTCCGGTGTCACCGGCGCCCTGCCCGGTGGGACAAGACCCTGTCCGGTGCCACCAGCGCCCTCTCCGGTGTCACCGGTGCCCTGTCCCGTGCCACCAGCCCCCCCCTCTCGTGCCACCAGCGCCCTGCCGGGTGCCCCCAGCGCCCTGTCCGGTGTCACCAAGGCCCCCGCCCAGGGGGCAGGACCCCTTCCCGTGCCACCGGCCCCTGTCCGGTGTCCCCACACCCCTGTCCGGTGTCCCCAGCCCCTGTGCGATGTCCCGAGATCCCTCTGCGATGTTCCCACAGCCCTGTCCGGTGTCACCAGGCCGTGTCCGGTGTCCCCAGCCCCTGCCCGGTGTCCCCGGCCCGGGTCCGGCGTCCCCAGGCCCCGTTTCCCGGTGGTCCCTCCCCGCCCCCCCCCGCCACTCACCGCCCGCTCCCGCCGCAGCCACCGCAACCTGTTACCTTCGCTCAGGTCCCGCCCCTCGCCACTGATTGGCCGGCGCAACCACAAACCCCGCCCAATGGGCACGGCCCCGCACGACAAACACCGCCCACCACCGCACCGGTGCTGCGTCACGTGGTGGTGCCGCCATCTTGAGGAGGGAACCTGCTGGTGTTTTCGCCGCGCTCAAGATGGCGGCGAAGCCACGCCCACTCTACGGCGGCGGGGAGAGGCCGCGTTTCCTCAGCGCAGGCGCAATCGCGGCGTGACTAAGATGGAGGTCGGGGCAGCGCCGCCGCCGTTCTGGGCCGGGGGCCCGGCCCCGGGACAAACGTACATCCCCCGGGCTCTGGGACACACCGACATCGCCCCCCGGGGCACCGGCACCGGGCCCGCCGCACTGCCCGCCGGCCGCACGCTGTGAGGGCAGCGGGGGCGCGGGAAGGGCTGAGGGGGATGGGGGGGGGTCCCGGGGGGGATGGGGGGAGGAATGGGGGGGAACTGGGGAGGCTGGGGGGGGGGAGTCCGTGAGGGGGCAGGAAAATGGGGAGACTGAGGGAATTTGGGGAGGGGGAGCGGAAGTGGGGGCATTTGGGGAGTGTCTCTGAGGGCTGGGGAGGCGAACTGGGAGCAGAACTGGGGGGTACTGGGGACGGGGAAAGGGAAGGGGCAGAAAATCCGGGAATGCCGGGGAGACTCCAGGGGCGCAGAACGGACAAACTGGGACCCAAACTGGAGTGACTGAGACCAAGATTGGTGTAACTGGGACCCAGACTGGGGTAAATGGGACCAAGACTGGTGTGATTGGGACCCACACTGGTGTGACCCCGATCTCGGTGTGCCAGGAGCCCGATGGTGACCGGGACGTCGGTGCTGGGGCTGAAGTTCTCCGGTGGGGTGATGCTGGCCGCGGACACGGTGGGATCCTTCGGATCCCTGGCACGGTTCCGGGGCATCTCCCGGCTCCTCAAGGTCAACGACTCCACCGTGCTCGGAGCCTCCGGGGACCTGGCAGATTTCCAGCACCTGCGGCAGCTCCTGGAGCAGATGGTGTAAGATTCCCGGGAATTCCCAGCCCAAAATGCCTTGGGAATTCCAAGATTCCCCATCCCACAATCCCCAGCTGATTCCCGGGGATTTGGGAATTTCCCATCTCCAAATCCCTGACTGATTCCTGCAAAGTCCCCACCCCAGAATTCCAGGGGAATATGGGAATTTCGCATCCCCAATCTTTTCTGTGCGCCAATCCCCAGAATTCCTCTGCTCCAATCCCGGAATTCCTTGAGAACCAATCCCAGAATTCCTTGAACACAAATCCATGAATTCCTCTGAAGTCCTTGGGCACAAAATCCCCGAATTCTTTGGAATTCCTTGAGCACAAATCCCTGAATTTCCTGGCATTCCATCCCCAGATTCAGCGGCGTTTTTTGCTCTGCTGCAATACCCGAATCCCTGCTCTCCAGTCCCCAAATCCCTGCTCTCCAATCCCTGCTCTCCAATCCCCGAATCCCTGATCTCCAAGGCCGGAATTCCCTGGAATTACAGGATCGACGAGGAGCTGCTGGGGGACGGGCATAGCTACAGCCCGCGGGCGCTGCACTCGTGGCTGACGCGGGTCCTGTACAACCGGCGCTCCAAGATCAACCCGCTCTGGAACACCGTGCTCATCGCCGGCGTCTACGGCGGGGAGAGGTGAGGAGCCGGGCGCCGGCAGCTCCGGGCCTTTCTCCTTCTTCCCAGGGAAATTCCTGCTCCCTTTTCCTGCAGCGGTCCCCACTGCTTCACAGGGAAATTCCTGCTTTTTCCTGGGCTGCTTCCTGCTCTTTCCCCAAGGGAATGCCCGGTTCCCGGGGTGATTCGCGCTGTCCCGTTGTTCCGCAGTTTCCTGGGATACGTGGACATGCTGGGCGTGGCCTACGAGGCGCCGTCGCTGGCCACGGGATTCGGGGCTTACCTGGCCCAGGTGAGCCCGGGCTCGGGTCTTTACTTCATCATTCAATTATTAATTGATTCTTTTCTTTTTTAGCTCGTTATGTTTTAATCGATATTTTGATTTTTTTGATCTGATTTTAATTGTTCTTTTTCCTTTACTCCCAATCCGTGTGCAGCCGCTGCTGCGGGCGGAGCTGGAGCGGGACCGGGAGCGGCTCCCGACGCGGGAGGAGGCGCGGGAGCTGCTGGAGCGCTGCCTGAAGGTGCTCTACTACAGGGATGCCCGCTCCTTCAACAGGGTTTGTATCCCAAATCCATCCCAAAATCCCGGGAATTCACCCCAAAACCCATCCCAAAATCTGTGGGATACATGGGATCCATCCCAAACCCATCCCAGTCCTGGGAGCTGCTGGAGCGCTGCCTGAAGGTGCTCTACTACAGGGATGCCCGCTCCTTCAACAGGGTTTGTATCCCAAATCCATCCCAAAATCCCGGGAATTCACCCCAAAACCCATCCCAAAATCTGTGGGATACATGGGATCCATCCCAAACCCATCCCAGTCCTGGGAGCTGCTGGAGCTGCCTGAGGGTGCTCTGCTGCAGGGATGCTCGCTCCTCTAATAGGGTTTGTATCCAAAATCCATCCCAAAATCCATCCCCAAATCCATGGGATCCACCCCAAACCCATCCTAATCCCAGGGTTTTTCCCATGGAATCCCAGGGCTGGGACTGAGGAATTCTGGGGTTTTTCCTGTGGGATTCCGGGTGGGGATTGAGGAATTCCGGGGTTTTTCCCGTGGGATTCCAGGGTTTTTCCCGTGGGATTCCGGGTGGGGATTAGGGGAATTCCAGGGTTTTTCCCATGGAATTCCAGGTGGGGATTGAGGAATTCCCGGCTTTTCCCACAGTACGAGGTTGCCACGGTGACGGAGAAGGGCGTGGAGCTGGAGGGACCCCTGACCCTGGAGGCCAACTGGGACATCGCCCACGTGGTCAGGTAGGGCTTTGGAATCCCGGGGGCTCTGGGGGCATCCAGGTGAGATCCAGGTGTTCCAGGGAGACAATTCCTGCTCCCTGAGGAACATCCAGGTGGTTTTTCTGCCCCTCTATCCCCCATTTTTCCCTTTTTCCCCCCATTTTTCCCTTTTTTTTCTGTTTTTCCAGAGGTTTCGAGTGATGTCCAGGAGCTGCTCCGGCCTCATCAAATCCCCGTTTTTATCCCATCCCTTCCTTCCCTCTGGAATGGCAAATCTGGCGTTTTTTGGGAATAAAATTGATCATTTAAGACCAATCTGTGTGTTTGTGCTTTGGGAATCCTCAAAAAAACATGGGAATTCTGGGAAACGCAGATTTCAGGAAGTTCTGGAATTCTGGGTGGATGCTGTGGCCCCAGATCCCAATTTTTACCGAAATTGTGGAATTTCTGAGGTGGGAAAAGCCCTTCTGGGATGGAGCACAGGAATCCCTAAACCCTGTCCACGATTTTGGAGCATCCCATGGGATTTTTCCTCAAAATCCCAAACCCGGAGGGATTTCGAGGCCACAAAAATCCAATTAAAATGGAATTTTTCCCCTCCCCATTCCCAAAATTCCTCTGGCAGCATTTTCCCAACTTTTCCTTAAAAGAACCCAGGAATTCTCCACGGAAAAAACCAATTAATTAAATCCAGGATTTTTCCACCCAAATCCCATGGGAATGAAGGAATTTTTTCCACAATAAAAACACTGTTTATTTATAAATCCATTTCCCTGCTTTTATTCCACATTTTCCACTCCTGTACAATTCCATGATGATCCATATTTTTTTTTTATTTTTAAATTTTATTTATTTTGAATATTTTTTTAATTTTTTTTTCCTGTTTTTCTTCCGGGAAAAAACCCAAAAAAAAAAAAAACTCCACAAATCTTATGGAAAAACAGGTGCCAGGTGCCTCTGGAATTTGGGAATTCCAAGAATTTTTAAAATAAAAAAACAAACAAACAAAAAAAAAAAAATTTCCCAAAAAACATGCAAATTCCGGTAAAAAATCGGAGCTGGCAGTGAAAAATCAACCCAAAATCTTTTTTTTTTTCATGGATTTTTTTCGGGTTTTTCGTCACAGTTTTAGTCACAAATCCCAGATTTTTCGACCCTAAGGAAGGTGGGGTTTTTCCAGGATGGTTATTTTTTAAATAAAGTTGATAATTAACAATCCAAAAGGGGGGGATCCAAGGAGAACTTGGGGTTTTCTACCCCTCCAATGGGAAGGTTTTGGGGAGAAATTGGGAAAATTTGAGTTCCTGGGGCAGGAAATTGAGTTTTCCTGGGCAGGAAAAGCAGCGCCAATCCCAAAAACTGCTGGCGTGGATGGTGGCTCCACAATTCCCAAGCCAAATTCCCTCAAAACTCCCTAAGGTTCCACCAAAATTCCACCCAAATTCCCAATTTCCATTAAAAAACCCCAAAGTAACGGAATCTTCGCAGCCAATCTGAAGGAATTTTCTGTAAGAAACAGGGATTTTTCTGGGTTAAATTCCAAAAAAAAGTCAAGGAAAAAAGAAAGAAAAAAATTCCCCCCATTTTTTTGGGAGTTAAATCCAGGGACTTTTTGTCTTCTTGGAAAGAAAACTGGGCACAAACGACGTCAAATTCCCACCGCTAAAAACCAGGAATTATGGTACAAGTGAGGTAAAGAAAATTCCCAAAAAATATCCACCCACGAGAGAGAATTCCAAGGAAATACCAACACAGTGAATCCAAGTTTGTTTTTTTGTTTTTTTCAGTTTTTTTTAAATTTAAAAAAAAAGAAAAAAAAGTCACGAAAATCCTCCCAAAAAATCGGCGGAAACAGCAAATCCGGAAAAATCCCAGAAATCCGCTGGGAACTGGGATCTCATCTCTTTGTTCCAAAAACTGGGAATGTCCTTTGTTTTGGGGCCAAAAATTTGGGAATATGCTTGGGTTTTTGGGGCTAAAAAACGGGAATATCCTTTAATTTCTGAGGTGGGTTTGGCTCTCCGAAAACGGGGAACATCCTTTAATTTTTGGGGCCAAAACCAAGGATTTCCTTTAATTTTGGGGGCCAAAAATAGGGGATATCCTTCAATTTTTGGGGCGGAAAATTGGGAATAGCCTTCAACTTCTGGGACGTGTTGGGATCTCCAAAAAACAGGGAATATCCTTTAAGTTTTGGGGGCCAGACACTGGGAATATCCTTCAATTTCTGCGGCCAAAACCTTGGAATATCCTTCAATTTTCGGGCCCAAAACCAGGGAACACCCCTTCCACTGCTGGCGCTCCTCGGCCTCTCCAAACCCAGGAATTTCCGGGATGAATCCATCCCATTTTTTTTTTTCCTTTTTTTCTGGGAATTCTCAAATTTCCATCAACTCCAAGTCCGCCTCCTCGAAGCCGTAGAAGGACTCGGCCTCGCTCTCCCCCTCGAAGAGCCGGTGCAGGATTTCGGGGTCGGCCTCGGGGTCGTCGTTCTCCGGGAATTCCGGGGAGGATTCCCGGGTTTTGGCGATTTTCAGCCTCTCCTCCATGGCGGCGATCAGCTCCTCCTGCTCGTCGCCGTTGCGCCGCGGGGATCCCGAGGCCCCGGCGGGCCCTGGCAGGACGCTGGCCACCAGGAAGGATTTCCGGATCAATTCCGGGCAATTCCCGAGCACTTCCAAGGCTTCTCCCAGCCACCCCAGCAGCAGCTGGAGCAGCGCGGAGGAGTCGGAATCCGCCAGGTCTCTCGCCCGCTCTCTCCATTTTTTGTGGAGGAAATTTTTCAGGGACCTCTTGACGCACACGTCCAGGGGCTGGGCGCGGGAGCTGCAGCCCGCGGGGATGACGGCCGGCAGCGCCCCGGCCGCGCTGAGCACGGCCAGCACCTCCTCGGACAGGTGCGTCCGGTGGCAATCCAGCACCAGCATCCCTTTGGAGGCGCCGCCCCGGCACTCCGTGTGCTTCCTCCACACCCGGGCCGCCCACAGCTCCATGATCTCGTCGTCGCCGCAGCCGCTCTCCTTGGACTCCAGCAGGATGGATTTGGGCAGGGCGGTGGGGCAGGGCGGGCGGCCCCTGGAGATGACCAGGGCCGGGAGGACGCCGCCGTCGGCCAGCAGGGTCAGCACCAGCTCGCACCAGGGCTCGCCGTTGCCCACGGTCTGCAGCGCGCTCTCCTTGCGCTCGTCGCTGCCCAGCACCTCCGCGTCCAGGAACAGCGAGATCTCGTCCACGGCGGCGATCATGGCCGGGGGCAGCTCCTGCGCGTGGATCTGGCGCTGCACGAACTCGATGAAGGCCCCGGCGTTGCCCTGGATCTCCTTGGGCAGGGGGTGGGCGACGCCGCGGCGCGTGTGGGTGCTGAGGTGGTGCCGCAGCATGAACCTCACGGCCCACTCGTAGGAGATCTGGAAGCCCCCCTCCAGGGCCCTGCCGATCTTGGTGGCCTTCTGGAAGAGCGTCTCCTCGTTGACGGGCAGCTGCTGCTCGCGCTGGGTCAGCACCCACTCGGCCAGCTTCTCCTCGGCCTCCAGGCTGAGGTATTTGCCCTCGGGCAGCTCGGGGCGCTCGTCCTGGAGGGCCCGGCAGCGGCGCAGCCAGCGGCGGATGCGGCGGGGGGGGCTGCGGAAGTGCCGCGCCGCCTGCTCGGGGCTGGAGCACAGCGCGAACAGCACCACGCGCAGCTTCCGCACCGACAGCGCCTCCTTGCGGCCGGGCTCGGGCTCGCGCTGCGCGGGCTCCGGCGGGCTCGGCGCGGGGGCGGCCTCGGGCGGCGGCGGGGCCGGGGCCGGCGGAGGGTTCGGGGCCGGGGCTTGGGGCTTCTGGGGCGTCTGGGGCTTGGGAGGCGGAGGAGGGGAGGGCGTTTGGCAGGGAGGGGGCTGAGGCGTGTCCGGGGGGTGCCTGGAAAAAAGGGCGAGTGGGAAAAGTGAAATATGTGGGGTGTTCGGGGATTGGGAAAAAAGGGGGAGTGGGAAAAGTGAAATATTTGGGGTGTTCGGGGATTGGGAAAAAAGGGGGAGTGGGAAAAGTGAAATATTTGGGGCGTTTGGGCATGGGGAGGAAAGGAGGAGTGGGAAAAGTGAAATGTTTGGGGTGTTTGGGGATTGGGAAAAAAGGGCGAGTGGGAAAAGTGAAATGTTTGGGGTGTTCGGGGATGGGGAGGAAAGGGGGAGTGGGAAAAGTGAAATATTTGGGGCGTTTGGGGATGGGGAGGAAAGGGGAGGGAAAAAGGAGAAAATGAGAAAAAAGGGGAAGAAGGGGAAAATGAGGGCAGAAAAAAGGAAAAAAATGGGAAAGGGGGGAAAAGGGAGAGAAAGAAGAGGGGGGAAAGGAGGACAAAAGGAGGGCAAGGAAAAAATACAGGGAACAAAAGGGGGAAAAAGGAGAGAAAAAAAGGGAGAATAAGGAGGGAAAGGGAGAGGGAAAAGGGGAAGGAAAAAGGGAGGGAAAAGGAAAAACAAGGGGAGGGAAAAAGGATGGAAAAGGGAGGAAAAAAGATGAGAAAAAATTCCCAATCCCATGGACTGGGAGGGATGAGGATAAACAGGAATTTTTGGCTTACCTGGAATGTGATATCCAAGAAGGCCCTGGAATAAAACAGAGTATTCCCAGTTTTCATTCTGATTCATTTGAGGTGTTTTAGGTTTTTACTTCTATTTAATTTTATTTAGAGGAATTTGGGAATTGTGGGAATTCCTGGAAAAACTGGAATCAAACCAAGCTCCCTCAGGAATGAATTCTGAATTTCCATCCCATTAAAAAAAAGTAAAATTAATTCAGTTTATTCCCAACCCAAGCTCCAGAATATGAAGGTTTCTTGGATTTTGGCCAGAATTCCAGGTTTTTCCCATTTTCCCGGTTTTTTTCCCAGTTTTACCTTGGACAATGATGTTGCTGGACTCGTGGGAGGGGTTGAACACCAAATGTTTGGCCATGGAGTCGCCCTCAGAGGTGACGAAGAGGCAGGAGGAGCATGAGAGCCTCACCCCGCTGGGAAACGGGAAAAAAGAGAGAAAAATGGGGGACAAAGGGGAAAAAAGGGAAAAGAGGGGAAGGAAAAAGGGAGGAAAATGGGAGGAGGAAGAAAAATAAATAAACTTTATTGTCAGATATAAAAATGTGTCCAACCCCTCATTAATAATTAAATCATTGATAACTAAATCATTACTATCAATTGTTTCTTGCTAGTAATTAAACTAATAATAATTAAAATATTGACAATAATTGAAGATTAAATAATAATTATTAATAATTAAAATGTAAAATTCCCCCCCAGTGGGAATGGGACCCATAAATCCCAAAATCCCTGGATTTTCCCCCAGAGTGAAAAAGGTCAGGAATTCCCGGGGGCTGGAATTCCCCTGGAATGGGGATTTGGGGAATTTTTTCCATACCTGGCCGTGTAGTTCTTGAACAAAGCCAAATATTTGGGGCTTTTCCGGGGAACGTGGTTGCTGGAGAGGGAAAGAGGTGGGCAAGTGAGGGATAAGCAGGAGAAACGGCTGTAAAATCACAGAAAACACCCCACAAATAATAAAAAATCCCCCATAAAACACTGGAAAACTGCTCAGGAGCCCAGAATTGTTCCCAAATCCCAGATTTGTCCATCCTTGATCATGTGGTTGGCATAGGCATGGGAGCAGGAATTCCTCTGGTTTTGCCCCGTTTTTGCCCATTTCCCCCCGTTTTTGCCCATTTTCCCCCCATTTTCCCCCAAACCCCGTACTTGATCATGTGGTTGGCGTAGGCGCGGGAGCAGCAGGAATTCCTCTGGTTTTGCCCCATTTTGCCCCGTTTCTCCCCCGTTTCTCCCCCGTTTTTGCCCATTTCCCCCCATTTTTGCCCATTTTCCCCCCATTTCCCCCCATTTTTGCCCATTTTCCCCCCGTTTCCCCCCAAAACCCCGTACTTGATCATGTGGTTGGCGTAGGCACGGGAGCAGCAGGAATTCCTCTGGTTTTGCCCCGTATTGGCCCATTTCCCCCCCGTTTTGCCCCGTTTCTCCCCCGTTTTTGCCCCATTTTTGCCCATTTTCCCCCCATTTCCCCCCATTTTTGCCCATTTTCCCCCCATTTCCCCCAAAACCCCCGTACTTGATCATGTGGTTGGCGTAGGCGCGGGAGCAGCAGGAATTCCTCTGGTTTTGCCCCGTTTTGGCCCATTTCCCCCCCCGTTTTTGCCCATTTTCCCCCCATTTTTGCCCATTTCCCCCCATTTTTGCCCATTTTCCCCCCATTTCCCCCCAAACCCCGTACTTGATCATGTGGTTGGCGTAGGCGCGGGAGCAGCAGGAATTCCTCTGGTTTTGCCCCATTTTGCCCCGTTTCTCCCCCATTTTTGCCCATTTTCCCCCCATTTCCCCCCAAACCCCGTACTTGATCATGTGGTTGGCGTAGGCGCGGGAGCAGCAGGTGCTGTAGCGGCACAGCGAGCAGTGCACGTAGGTGGGGAAGTGGTTGGGGAAGTCGGGGATCTCGAAGCTGCACTCCAGGCACGTCTGCCGGCCCAGGCCGCTCCTGGGGCAAAACACGGCAAAATCCATCAAAAGCAGCACTTTGGGAGGGCCTCGGTGGGCGGGAGAGGGCATGGGAGGAGTTAGGATGGGCGTTTGCTACAAATGAATGATTATTTAAAACCAATCAATATTAATGAACTGATTTTAAATTATCAATAGTGTCAATATTCCAGGACAGAATTCCAGCTTTAATTCCCTGTTCTCCAGCTGCACCTTTCCAAACCAACCTCAGAAATCCTGGTTTTTTCCCAGAATGACACAATTTTCTCCTGAAATTTCCCCTATTTTTCCCAGAAAATCACTGATGTTTTCCTGCCAGCTCTCTTGGGGATGCTTCACTGGCTGGGGAACCCCGAAATCCCCACTCTTTCCCCAAAAGATTCCTGTATTTTCCCTGTTTTTCCCTCGAGTTTCCCCAAAATTCCTATTTTTTCCAGGAAAAGCACTGACTTTATCCTTGGCTGGCTCTCCTGAGGATCCCATGGTGGCTAGAGAATCCCAATTTCCCGTTTTTTCCCCCAAATCCCCGTTTTTCCCCGGAAAAGCGCTGACGTTTTTTTGCCGGCCCGGCGGGGGGCGTTGCGGTGGCACAGGAACAGGGGCTGGGGGTCGGACGAGGCTCCCAGGGGCGCCGGCTCCGGGCCCATCCCGTGGGGCGGCTCCAGCGGCAGCGAGCGGGGCTGGCCCCGGGACGCGCGGATCGTCACCTGCGGGAGCACCAAAAATCAGGGAAATCCGGATTTTCCACAGGGAATCTGGGCCTGGGACGGATGCCCAGTCAATGCCATGGAACACCCAACCAGCCCCATTAAAAAATCAATTAACTCCAGGAAATACCCAATTAATCATAGGAAATACCCCGTGAACCCCAGCAAGTTCCTAATTAATGCCATTAAATTCCCAATTAATTCCACAAAATTCAATGAATCTCATTACATTCCCAAGGAATCCCAATAAATTCCCAATGAATCCCACCACACACCAAACTCCGTAAGAAATCCACTCAATCCCATAAACCCCTCCCCAAATCCCCCCCTTAATCCCACCCCTTTCCCCATCCCCACCACCCCCAGCCAACAAAAGCCACGGGGATTTTCCCAGGAGTTTTTCCCGGGAATTTTTCCAGGAATTTTTCTGTGAATTACGGGAATTTTTCTGTGAATTTTTTTCAGGAATTTTTCCATTAATTTTTCTGGGCATTTTCCCAGTAATTTTTCCGGGAATTCCAGGAATTTTTCCGGGAACTTTTCTGGGAATTTTTCCGGGAATTCCAGTAATTTTTCCAGTAATTTTTCCAGTAATTTTTCCGGGAATTCCAGGAATCTTTCCAGTAATTTTTCCGGGAATTCCAGTAATTTTTCCAGGAATTCTCCAGGAATTTTTCCATGAATTTTTCTGGGCATTTTCCCAGTAATTTTTCCGGGAATTCCAGGAATTTTTCCGGGAATTTTTCCGGGAATTTTTCCGGGAATTATTTTTCCAGGAATTCTCCTGGTCAGGGCGTGCCTTGGTGCCGGGTTTGAGCCCCTCGAGCTGCTTGGGCTTGCGGAAGGTTTTGTGGTGCTGCAGCTTGTGCTCAATCTTGTCCTTGGCGAACAGGAACTGCAGGCGGCACTTGTTGCAGTGGTACACGCTCTTCTTCTGGAAAAAACCATCAGCATTAATTGATCATTAATTGGTCTGCTAGGCATTATTGTTCATTAGTTAATACCTGTCGTTAAATAGGTATCAATTATATATTGAGTACTGAATGGATATTAGGACTGAAAACTGCACTGGTTGCAGTGGTACACGCTCTTATGGGAAAGAGCAGTAATTAGTATTAATTATTATTTAGTTTTTATTTATTAATTATTTAATAGTTATTAAGTAGCTATCAATTGTTTATTGAGTATTGAACGGGTATTAGAACTGCAGGCGGCACTTGTTGCAGTGGTACGTGCTCTTCTTCTGGAAATAATTTTTTTTGTTATATTATTAATTTGTTAATAATTATTAAGTAGGTATTAATTATTTATTAATTATTAAGTAGGTATTAGTTATTAAGTAGGCACTTTTCCCAAGGAGTTCCCTGGAACTGGGGCTCACCTGGTGCCTCATGAAGTGCTGCTGGAAGGCGCTGCTGTTCTTGAACACCTTGAGGCAATTCCCAAATCCCATTTTTCCCAAACTCCCCAATTCCCGTTGTTCCCAGGAATCCCAGCTCACCTGGTGCCTCATGAAGTGCTGCTGGAAGGCGTTGCCGTTCTTGAACACCTTGAGGCAATTCCCAAATCCCATTTTTTCCCCAATTCCCTCCCCAATTCCCATTGTTCCCAGGAATCCCTGCTCACCTGGTGCCTCATGAAGTGCTGCTGGAAGGCGTTGCCGTTCTTGAACACTTTGAGGCAATTCCCAAATCCCATTTTCTCCCAATTCCCACCCAAACTCCGTTAATGTTCAGCATTCCCGGGAATTCCCGTTGTTCCCAGGAATTCCCGTTGTTCCCAGGAATCCCAGCCCACCTGGTGCCTCATGAAGTGCTGCTGGAAGGCGTTGCCGTTCTTGAACACCTTGAGGCAATTCCCAAATCCCATTTTTTCCCCAATTCCCTCCCCAATTCCCATTGTTCCCGGGAATCCCAGCCCACCTGGTGCCTCATGAAGTGCTGCTGGAAGGCGCTGCTGTTCTTGAACACCTTGAGGCAATTCCCAAATCCCATTTTTTCCCCAATTCCCTCCCCAATTCCCATTGTTCCCAGGAATCCCAGCCCACCTGGTGCCTCATGAAGTGCTGCTGGAAGGCGTTGCCGTTCTTGAACACCTTGAGGCAGTAGGGGCAGAGCAGGTGCCGCGTGTCCTCGTGGATCAGCCGGAAGTGGCTGTCCACCTCCGAGTACAGCGACGAGCGGTACTGGCACACCTGCAAAACCCGGGAAAACAAACCGGGAAAACCGGGATGGGGCGGGAAATCCAGGGAGCCGGGGTGCTTGAACAGGATGGGGGAAAATGGGGAAAAAATCCCGGGATCTGGGGCATTTCAGCAGCAGGGTGTGGGAAAATCCCAATTAACAGGGGAAAATTCCATCTTTTTTCATACCTGGCACACACAGGGAATAACTCTAGGATTTTTGGGGTGGGAACTGGGAATTCCAGGCGGGAATTCCGGGAGTTTTCCATACCTGGCAGACGTAGGGCATCTCCCCGGGTTTGTGGGTGTCCTTCATGTGCTGCAGGAAGAGCGGCTCGCTCTCAAACGCCCACTCACAGATCTTGCACTTGGCTGCACCAAAAAACAGGGGAAAGCGGGCAAAAGTTGGGAAAAATGTGGGAGTTGGAGCTGTGGGGGGAAGGGAGAAGGGGAAAAAGAGGGAAAAGAAGAGAGAAAACCAGGAAAAGGGGAAAAGGGGGGAAATGGGAAAAAGCAGGAAAAAAAAAAGAGGGAAGAGGGAAATGGGAGAAGGTGGAACTGGGGCTGGAGAAATGAAACTTGGCTGGGATTTGGAGTGGATTTTGTGGTGACCTCAAGCAAGGGGCGAGGGAGGAGCGACAACTTTCCTTCCATAAATTCTCACTAAATCCAGGAGGAAAATCCCAATTTAGGGATAAAAAATTCCCGGAAAAGCACGGCCTAGTGGACTTTTAAGAGCTGTGCACGCTCTCCAGGTGGAACTGGGGCTGGAGAAGTGAAACTTGGCTGGAATTTCGGGTGGATTTTGTGGTGACCTCAAGCAAGGGGCGAGGGAGGAGGGACAATTTTGCCTGTCCAAAACCCCGATGAAGCCCAGAGGAAATTCCCAGGTGAGCCCCAAAGCAAAGCAGGAAAGCACTGACTGCTGGACTCGTAGGGGCTGTGCACGTTCTCCAGGTGGCACTGCAGCTGGAAGGGCGTGCTGAAGTGGCGGTAGCAGTGCTGGCAGATGGTGTGCACGTCCACCTCCCCGTTCTGCTGGTCCAGCTCCACGTGGTGCTTCATGTGGTTCATGAACCTGCAGGGACAGAATTCCCGGAGATTCCCGTTCCCCGTCCTGGGAAAACGCACTCTGTGCATCGCTCCCAGCTGGGTTTGGGCTGTTCATGGATTATTCCTGGCAAATTCCTGGATAATTCCTCACTGGGGGGTGTTCTTGAGGCTGCGGTGTCCATGCCCCGACTGCCTGTCATTCCCACACAACTCCCACAATCCCAGTTTATTCCTGGGTTATTCCCAGATAATTAGTGGATAATTAGTGGATCATTAGCAGATAACAGCTCACCGGATGTTGTTCTTGAGGCGCTTGGTGCAGTGGGGGCAGCGGAAGGACGTGGGCACCCTGGGGCAGGGTGGCACAGCCGCCCCCTTGCCCCCGTCCCGCCCGTAGTAGAACTCATCCACCAGCATGATCAGCTTGGCCTGGGCGGGGTCGGCCCCGCCCTCACCTGGCTCAGGGGCAGCCTTGGGCGGGGTCGGGGGCGGGGCCGGGGCCGCGCCCTGGGCGGGGGAGGGGGCCTTGGCCGAGGGCGGGGCGGGCTCGGAATCCAGGGATTTGCGTTTCTTCAGGAATTCCACCAGCTCCGGGCAGCAGTACTGTGGAAACAGGGTAATTAACGGCTGCTCGCTAATTGGGGCTGGGGTAATTAATGAGAGACAGTGAGCTGGGGCTGGGACAATGAACATGGAGACATTGAACTGGGTCTAGAACCAATCCCCACTTGTTAAAACTGGGTCTAGAATGAATCCCCACTTGTTAAACTGGGTCTAGAATGAATCCCCACTTGTTAAACTGGGTCTAGAATGAATCCCCACTCATGAAGCCGGGTCTAGAATGAATCCCCGCTCGCTAAGCCAGGCCTAGAATGAATCCCCACTCGTTAAGCCAGGCCTAGAGCTCCCCAGTCCTGGGATGACCACTTACACACATGTGGCCCCGCAGCGCCTCGGTGACGCGGAACTGCGAGTCGCACTTGGGACAGACCTTGCGCCCCCCATCCTGGAAATCCAGGCTGGGAATGGGAGAGGAGCTGCCTGCAGCGGGACAGACACGGATCAGCTCCCAGTGCCACCATTTCCACTTCTCCCCTGCCCCAGACACTCATAACCCCAAAAAAATCCCCAATTTTCCCACCCTTTGTCCCACAAAGCCTCCCAAAACTCCTTATTTTTCCCTTTCCCACCACCCTTTATCCCCCAAAGCCTCCCCAAACCCCCCGTTTTTCTCTTTTCTACCCTTTACCCCACAAAGCCTCCCAAAATTCCTTATTTTTCCCTTTCCCACCACCCTTTATCCCACAAAGCCTCCCCAAACCCCCGTTTTTCTCTTTTCTACCCTTTACCCCAAAAAGCACCTTAAACCAACTCCTGCCTCCCAGGAACCAGGGGCACCCCTCGAACCCCAGTCCTGCCCCCCAGCAGGGTGGAGCTCCCCTGTTTTAGGGGATTTTTACCTTTGCGGGGCGCGGCCGAGGCCGAGGCCTCGCCGGCGGGGCCGCGCTGGGCGCTGCCGGGGCTGCTGTTGGGCACGGCCAGCGCGGCGGGGGCCGTGCGCCAGCGAGGGCACCGTGCCCAGCGTGTTCACCAGCTTGGCCACCTCGGGGCCGCCGCTGCCGCCGTCGCCGGGCACGCCCGGGCGCTTCACGGTCACGAAGCTGGCGATGCTCACTGCAGGGGGAGAGCGATCCGTGGGGTTCCCACTCAGCCACCTCCTCCGGTTCCCTCCCTGGGGCTTCACCAGAAATGGTTCGGACAAAATTCCAGCAAAATTCCGGCCTGGAATTCTACCCCGGCCTCTTGGCCTGGATCTTCTACCTTGAGTCTCCCCCAGGGATGGTTTGGACAAAACTCCAGTGAAATCCCAGCCAGGAATTCCCAAACTGAACCACTTTTTTACCCAAACTGCCCCAGATTCTCCTCATTTCCTAACATGTGAATAAACTCTGAGCCAAAAGCAAACTCAGGCCCAGCTCCCAACACCACCCCCTGGCTCCCATGGATTTTTCCATGAGAATTCCCGCAGGAATTTGGGCTAGGATCGAGAATTTGGGATAGGATCAGGAACTCGGGCCCAGATCGGGAATTTGGGCTCGGCTCAGGAACTGGAGCAAGGATCAGGAATTTGGGATTTGGTCAGGAATCTGGGCCCGGCTCAGAACTGGTGACTCACTCTGCTGGGGCGCCTGGGCCTGGGGCACGGTGCTGCGCAGGGTCAGCGTGGCCGGGATGACCGTGGCGAAGGCGTTGGTGGCCGGCCGGCCGGGCCCGGCGCTGCCCGGCCGCACCTGCGCCACCGGCGAGAACACCTGGGGAACGCCAACTGCTGGTTTAACAAACTGGGTACCTGGGGCTTCAAAGACAAACAGAGAGCCGTGATCCAACCCCAGTCCCAAAAAGAGACATTTGGGATTTACAGCTTTAATCCAGGTGCGAGTAACCCCAAGTTAGGAATCTGTATCTGGAATCCGTCAATCCCAACTGCTGGGTTAACAAACTGGGTACCTGGGGCTTCAAAGACTAACAGAGAGCCATGATCCAACCCCAATCCCAGGAAATATGGGATTTACAACTTTATTTGGGATTTACAGCTTTTATTCTTATTAATGATAATTATCATTAATATTATTAATGATGATAACCTGGCACAAGGGTGATGGGGCCCACCTGGCCCATGGGGTTCTACACTGGCCCCTTGTCATTGTTATTACTATTGTTATTATTATAAACGATTATTAATGCTATTATTATTATTATTATTATTATTATTATTATTATTACCTGGCACAAGGGGGATAGGCTCATGGGGCTCTGCACTGGTCACACCTCATCACCATCATCATTATTAGCATTATTCCCATTACCAGCTATTACTGGATGGTTCTCATTTGATTAATGAATTAATTACCTGGCACGAGGGTGATTGGCCGGACGGTCTGGCCCTGCTGGACATTGAGCACGATGCCCACCTGGTTCATGGGGCTCTGCACAGGCCGGACGTTCTGCACCGGGAACCCCTGGAACCCAAGGGATGCATCAGCCCCAAAACTGTCCCAAACCAACCCAAAACCATCCCAACACCAACCCAAAAACCGTCCCAAACCAACCCAGAAAATAACCACTGCAATCCAACGGATCCGTCACCCTCGGGCCATTCCTGAGGGAATTCCAACCCCAAAAAATATCCCAGACAAACCTGAAAATCACCCAGGATAAGAGTTGGGTTTTGGGGCTTAGGATTGGGATTTAGAACTGGGTTTAGGATTTGGGTGGGGACTTAGGATTAGGATCAGGACTGGAATTTGGGGTTCAGGATTGGGGTTCAAGGAAAACAAAACCTCTGGAGGGTTTGAAGTTTTGTTGAGCCAAACACTCAAAGGGCTCCAACCCCCATCCCACAGCCCGGGGGACTTTGGCGTGACAGGAAAAGCAGCACCCAAACCGGAGGGAGGAATGGGAATTTTTCCCAGGGTTTTCCCGGGATTCCCCGGGCAGCCGTGGGCCAGGAGCTGACCTGGGTGGTGATGAAGATGGGCTGGGTGCCCGCGGGCGGGTTGGTGCCGTGGTTGGCGTTCTGCATCAGCTGCACCGGCCGCAGCAGCGGCTGCGTCACCACGGCCCCCAGGCCGGGCGCGGGGCTCTGCGCCAGCAGCAGCGACTGCCCGCCCGGCTGGACGGCAGCATTCCCGCCTGGAAAAGAGCCCACAGCCATGGGGAAACGGGGAAAGGCAGGGGGAAAGGGGGGGAGAGATGCAGGGGAATATGGGGGGAGAGACGGGGGGAAACGGGGAAAGGGCAGGGGGAAAGGCGGGGGGAAACACAGGGGAATATGGGGGGAGAGACGGGGGGAAACGGGGAAAAGGCAGGGGGATGGGGGGGAAATGGCAGGGGAATATGGGGGGAGAGACGGGGGGAAAGGGGGAAAGGGCAGGGGAATATGGGGGGAAACACAGGGGAATATGGGGGGAAAAGCCAGGGGGGAAAGGGGGAAAAGGCAGGGGAATATGGGGGGAGAGCCAGGGGGAAATGGGGAAAAGGCAGGGGAATATGGGGGGAGAGACGGGGGGAAAGGGGGAAAGGGCAGGGGGATATGGGGGGAAAAGCCAGGGGGGAAAGGGGGAAAAGGCAGGGGAATAGGAGGGGAAAATGCAGGGGAATATGGGGGGGAAAACGCCGGGGGATATGGGGGGGAAGCACAGGGGAATATGGGGGGAGAGCCGGGGGGAAAATGCAGGGGAACATGGGGGGAGAGACGGAGGGAAAGGGGGAAAAGGCAGGGGGATAGGAGGGGAAAACGCAGGGGAATATGGGGGGGAAACACAGGGGAACATGGGGGGAGAGAGGGGGGGAAAGGGGGAAAAACACAGGGGAATATGGGGGGAAAGCCAGGGGGAAAGGGGGAAAAGGCAGGGGAATAGGAGGGGAAAACGCAGGGGAATATGGGGGGGAAACGCAGGGGAATATGGGGGGAAAGCCAGGGGGAAACGGGGAAAAGGCAGGGGGATAGGAGGGGAGAGACGGGGGGAAAGGGGGGAAAAACTCAGTGGGAAAAGGGAGAAAATCCAGGGGAATACAGGGGGAAAATCCATGGGAAAATGAGTGGAGGAAAAAGGGACAAAATTAAGTGGGAAGAGAGGGATAATCCATGAGAAAATTCATGGGAATATGGGGGGAAAAAAATCTGTGGGGAAAGGGGAAATGTAAGTGGGGAAAGTCAGTGGGAAATAGGAAAAAGTCACTGAGAAAAATGGGAAACATCAGGGGAAAAAAAGAGACAATGAAGTTGGAAAAGGGGGAAAATTGGGGAAAATGAAGTGGGAAAAGGGGGAAATGACCTGTGGGATTTTTTTCCATGGAATTGTAATCCTCCACCACGGAGTCCTCGATGACGTCGCTGATTTTCTGCCATGGCTCCAGCTCCTCCTCCTCGCATTCCATGAAAAGGTCCGTGTCTGCCATCCTGGAAAAATGGGGGAAAAAAGGGAATTTGGCACTAAAAAACTCGCAGGGATTTTTTTTCCGAAGGGAGGAATGGGAATAATGGGTCTGGGTTGGTTTTAGATCCCAAAATTCCAAGGGAAAACAAAGGGAGCTAGAAATTTTCAGATTATTTCTGGGGTTTTTTTTCCAGGGAAATTTGTGGAAAATTCTTGGATTTCACAAAAAATTGGAATTTTTTCCTTCCTCTGACATTAGGGAATTCCTATGTTATTTCATAGGAAATAACATAGGAATTTCATTCATGTTATAACATTCCCATGTTATTTCATGGTTTTAAAAATTTTAAATCAAAAAAATTTAAGATTTAAAAAAATGCCAAAGGATTTTTGGTTATCCCGAAATTCCCAGTCTAGAATAGGCAGCAGGAGCTTCAGTTCAGGGGGCTTTTTATTAAAATTTGAATACAATAAAAATAAAAGCACTGGGAGAAGAATTCCAAGAATTTTGGGATCAAAGGAAAAATTTGCAGGGATAAAAACAAAAATTAACCAGAGCTTCCCAATCTGGGAATTCTCTCCATTGCTTCAGCCTGGGATGGGGGGAATAGTGGAAAATTTTCCTGGAATGGGGGAAAAAAAATGGGATTTTGTTGTCTCCCATCCCACAGGCAGAACCTTGGAATGCTCTCCTGCCTCTTCCCAAAAAATTCCTCAACTCCAGGCCTTGAGAAGCTGGAGAAATAATCCCAAAAATATCAGGAATGGTTGGTTTTCCTTGGCTTTGAAGTGGATAACACACCCAAATTAGATGTTAATAATAATTACTAATTGGCAGCCCTAAAACACCCAGGAATTGGGAAAATTCTGGGAATTTTGAGGAATTTGTGAAACAAAATGCAAATTTCCTTTGGGACTTGACCCTTCACCTTCCCACCCATAAAAAAAAAAAAAAAAAAACCAGGAAAAACCTCATCTCGCTAATTTATCAGATTTAATTTCTGCTAATTAATCATTAAAAGCCTCTAAAATCCTTTATTTTGATGTTTAAATTATTTTTTTATTATTATTTTTTCCAGCACCTTTGGGAATTTTTCTGGTGGGATCCCTCCCATCCTCTGCCCATGCTGGGATCAGGTGAATCCCAATAAAATCCAGTGAATCCAAATAAAATCGGGTTTTTGGGAAGCAGGATCCCATCCCTCCCCAGCTCCCTGGCACATCCCAGCCCCAGGGAATTCCAGCAGCAAAACCTCAAGATCTGGGAATTTTCAGAGAAGCAGCCTCGGGAGGGTTTTGGGGATGGAATCCCAAATCCTGCTGGAGGGAGGGAATTCCTGAGCCTCTCCCAGGAGTTTTGGGATCCCGGCTTGGGCAGGGGAGAAAATGAGGAGCTTTCCCATTTTTTCCTGCTTGGATCCGGGAGGGATGAGGGGACGGAGCTGCTGCTGAGAGTGACAGGAAAAACTGGGAAGAGGGGTGGGATGGTGATCCCAAATCCCTGAGGAGAAGGCTGGAAAACCCACCCCAAATCCCTGAGGAAAGGGATGGGATGGAAATCCCAAATCCCTGAAGAAATAAGTGAGATCCCTGAGGAAGAATGCTGGGATGGCACTCCTGGATCTCTCAGGAAAAGGCTGGGACACCAATCCCAAATCCCCGAGGAAGGAGACTGGGATCCCAATCCCAAAATCCCGAGGAAGGAGACTGGGATCCCAATCCCAAATCCCCGAGGAAGGAGACTGGGATCCCAATCCCAAATCCCCGAGGAAGGAGACTGGGATCCCAATCCCTGCGGCCGAGGGGCTCCCTCCCCTCACGGCGCTGGACAGGGGCACTCACTCAGCGAAGGTGAAGCACCAGCAGGGCCAAGGATGATGGGGGGGTGGTCTCACCCTGCAAACCGCTGATCCCAGACCCTCCCCTTTTCCTTAGCCTCTCCTAAAAACCGGGAAAAGGCCGCTTCTCCCGAGAACTCCGGGAAAAGCCCCCCCGCACACCCTCAGCGTATTGTGACGGCTAAGAAAGAGAGGGAAAAATAATCCCTGTGCCCAACATGGCCGCCCACCAGCGAAGAAGCGCCGCCAAAGAGAGGAGGGGGCGGCAGCACCGGGAGACGGGGGAAAGGACGGACACGACCGCCCCTTCCTCACCCCGGCGGTGGCGACCGGGGGGCGACCGTGAGAGAACCGTGAGGGGACCCCCGGTATGGCGGGAGGGGGTGCGCGGAGGGAGCGGCGGTGGGGCCGCATCACCACCGCCCCCCTCCCCTAAGGGCGGCCGCTTCACCGCGCCCCCCGGGCCGTGAGGGCTGCGCGCGGATCCCTCCGCGTCCCTCTGCGCCCGCCCGGGCCCGGCGGGAGCGGCCGCCGGAGCCGCCGCGGCTCCTCCCCGGCCCCTCCTCGGCACCCCGAGCCCTCCCTCCTCCTTCTCCTCCTCCTGCTCTTCGCCTCCTCCTCCTCCCGCCACCGCTTTGTGTACGGCGCGCTCCGGCCCTGCCGCCCCCCCCTCCTTCATTCCCTCCTTCTCCCCCATTCCCGGGCGGTTCGAGCCGGTTCCACCATCACCGATCCCCCCCCACCATGTCCATCTCCTACCGCCGCCGCTGCCACCCCCGGGGGGCCCCGCCGCCTTCATTCCCCCCCCTTCCCCGCGCCCCCCGCCTCACCTTCCTCAGCGCTGCCGCCGCTCGCTCCTACGGGGCTCCGCCGCTCTCCGGGCGAGGCGACCCGCAGGGCACGGGGGCAGGTGGCATGAGCCCTCCCCCTCACACTTGGCGGGATGCTGAGGAGGAGAAGGAGGATGAAGATAGTAATGAAGAAGAAGAAGGAATTATCCCTGGCTCTGCTCGCCCTCTGTACGTTCTGCCAGGGGGCGGCTCCGTGCTTGGCGTGCGTGTGGGTTTTTTCCCCCCCCCTCCTCTACTTCACCCCTCACGGAAAAGGGGGGGGATAAGAAAAAAAAGGTCGTCGGGCCCGGCGGGCTGATACAGGCGCGCGGCGCCCGCAGCCGCACCACACACACAACACACACACCACACACACAAAAAGGGGACCTGGCCGGCGGAGGGATACCGCTGACGTCACTTCCGCCTGCGCGCGGTGACGTCACGGGGCCGGACCCTGAGGCGGCTGAGGGAGGGAAGGGGAAGGGCGGGAAAATGGCGCCGCTGGGTCGCGACCCCCGCCCGCCCCTCGCGGTTCTTCGCCTCATGGATCCGCCGCTGCTGCGGGGCCGAGGCCGCTCTGAGGCGCTGAGCGCTTGGGGAGCGGCGGGAGAACGGCCGGCGCTGCTCCCGGGCCGGTGTCCCGCGCTGGCTGTGAGCGGCCCGAGAGCCCCTCAGGGCCGGGCGGGCCGTGAGCAGCGGTCAGCCCTCACAGCTGAGGGATGCTCGGGGCCGAAATCTCACACCTCAGGCCAAAATCGTCCGTTTGACGGCAGAAATTCTCCCCCTGAGGCTAAAATTGTCCAGCTGAGGCCAAAATTCTCCACCTGAGGGCAATAAAGTTCCCCCTGAGGCCAAAATCGTCCAACTGAGGGCAGAAATTCTACCCCTGAGGCCAAAATTGTCCAGCTGAGGGCAAAATCTCCCACCTGGGGCAGGTGTTGGTAAAACAGCCCAAAAACTGAGTGAAAAACAGCCAGAAAATGGAAAAATAAATAAGAATTTACATCTCTTCAATAACAAAGGAACTACCGCAAAATAATCATTTAAATTTCTTTATTCATAGCAAAAGAATCTCTTTTGTTTTTTTCTGCTTTTCCTGGTGGTTCGTGGAAAAAACCAGGGATGCAAAAAAATTGAAATATTTTGGAAATTCCAAAATAAACATTCCCTGGGAGGTGGGAAAAAAAGGGGCAGATTCCTTAAAAATTCCATACTAAAGAAATAAATAATCATTAATTAATAAATTAATTCTCATTAGGGCACAACCCCGGCAGGAATTAGGAGTGAAATCCTGATTCTCCAGAGGAAAAAAAAAAAAAATTTTCACCCAGGAAAGCCACAAAATATTTTTTAAAGTTGCTGAAATCCCCTGGGAGAGAATTCCCTGGAAACATTCCGAAAATCCCGAGGTTTTGAACCAAAACTCCTTCCTCCTTCGCTATTTCCAAATTCCTTCTCCAGGCTGGTAAAAAGTCAGGAAAATTTGGAATAAAAAGGAGAAAATCGGGGGCGGGGGGGAAAGCGGACATTCCACGGAGGGAGAAGTTTGGAAGTTTCCCTTTGGCATTTTAAGGCGGAATTTTGTTTTTTCCGTGCCCGGGATCCTCCCCTTGGCTCCTCCTCTCCCGCAGCCCTCCCCTTTCCCCCTGGGTTTCCGACCCTTTCCCGGCTGTTTCTCCGTAAAAATCCAACGAAACTCCTGGAATTTCCATTCCCAGCCCGGTCCAGGATGGGTAAGAGATCCCAAAATCCCCAACAGTCCCAAAAAACCCCAAAAAACCCCGAAATCCCGGGATTTGCCGCTGCTTTTGGCGTCCCGGGGGTGGGGGGGGGGGGGGGGGGGGGGTTGAAAGTCCAGCTTTTCCCTGGATTTAAATATTTAAATATCCCCTAAAAACCCCGTGGGTTTTAATTAAGAGCTCGAATTCCTTCATCAAAATCCATTTTCCCTCGAATTAATTGGGAATTTATAATCCCTAAACTTCCAAAAACTGGGAGAAACTCCTGGATTTGCTGCTTGGGAACAGGAAAACCCCTCGGAAAAATCCTTAAAGATCAGATCTGAGCTTTCCCCTGACGTATTCCATATTTATGGGGATAAATCCTTGATTTCCAGGATAGTTTTCCTGATCAGGTTTTTTGAGGATAAAAACTCGGATTTCAAGGAACTTTGACTTTTGGCTCTGTGGGAAAAGTGGGAGGGGCCAAAAAGTTGGAAGCCGTTTCCATGGGAAACAGTTGGGAGTTCAAAACAGGGGGAAAATATCAGGAATTTTGGGATCAAACCCAGCCAAACATGAGGAATTTGTAGCAGCAATGTGTAGCCAAATCATATCAATATTCTAACCAAAGATATCCTGAATTTCCTGGAATTTTTTTCACTCCCAAGTGGAATTTTTTGAGGAATTTTTTTTGGGCCCAAGTTCCTGGAAGTCAATAAATGACTTTGGGAATGATTGACACGCCTGGAATGATCTGGGAGCTCAAAAAAAAAAAAAAAAATGGGAATTAAGGAAGAAAATAAATCCTGGAATGTTCTGAAAAACGAACTCCCTAAATCCCTTGGGAATTTGGTTTTTTGGGAGAAGATTCCTGAAATTCCTGGGTTTTTTCCAGTGGCTTCTCTGTTGTTTTCAATTGAATTTGAATTTGATTTTTCCCAAATTTAATCTGGATTTTCCTCCCTGGAACTTGGAATATTTTTGATATTAAACCCTGGAATTCCACAGAAACTCCCATTTTTTCCAGCCCTTGCTAAAATCCCAAATTTATTCCTCCTAATCTGGCACTTTGGGACAACTCAGGGAGCCAAAAATTGGGATAAATTCCAACGGGTTTTTCCCCTGGAATGAACAAATCCAAGGCACAAAAATTGGGAATTAGGAATGAGGAGCTGCGAATAAGGAATTGGGAATGGGGAATTCCATGGACTTAAGGCTGGGAATTGGCAGTGGGGAATTGCCAATGAGGAGCCAATGGAAGGCTCCGAATTCCCAGGATTTTTGGGGTGTGGAAGTGATGGAATTTTGCCCTTTCCCAGCAGGAAAATGCGGAGCGTGCGGGCCGGGCTATCCCAGCCCTCTGGAGGCCATGAAAGGCAAGTGCTGGAATTGGGCATTCCCAAATCCTGGAATTGCTGGGAACTCTGGAACTGGGGATCTGAGCCCCAGGTGTGCCCGCAGGGCCCCGGGAGCAGCTGCTGTACCTGCCCTGCATCTACCGGAACACCGGGATCGGCATTCCCGACTTCCTGGCCACCGTGGACGTGGATCCCAAATCCCCTCAGTACTGCCAGGTACGGGCCTGGGAGAGCCCCGGGGATCCCGAATCCGGGAAAATCTGGGCGAGTCTGGGGATCCCGAATCCGGGAAAATCTGAGAGAATGTGGGATCCCAAATCTGGGAAACTTCAGGAGAGCCTGGGGTCCTGAATCTGGAAAAATTCAAGCAAATCTGGGATCCTCAACGTGGAAAAATCTGGGAGAACCTGGGATCCCAGATCTGGGAAAACCCAGGAGAACCTGGGGTCCTGAATCTGGGAAAATCCAGGGGAATCTGGGAAAATCCAGGAGAACCTGGCATCCCACATCCAGGAGGATCCGGGCTCCCAAGTCCTTCCCGGCCCTGGCAGGGACAGCAATGCCAGAATTCCGGGAAGGCGGATGTGGAGCTGGATCCTGTTCCACAGATGACGTTCCACAGGTGACATTGCACAGGTGATGTTCCACAGGTGACATTGCACAGGTGATATTGCGCAGGTGACATTTCACAGGTGATATTGCACAGGTGATATTCCACAGGTGACATTCCACAGGTGACATTTCACAGGTGACGTTCCACAGGTGATGTTCCACGAGTGATGTTCCACAGGTGACATTCCACGGGTGATATTCCACGGGTGATATTCCACAGGTGACATTTCACAGGTGACATTTCACAGGTGACATTCCACAGGTGATGTTTCACAGGTGATATTCCACGGGTGATATTCCACGGGTGATATTGCACAGGTGATATTGCACACGTGATATTGCACAGGTCATGTTCCACAGGTGACATTCCACAGGTGACATTCCACGGGTGACATTGCACAGGTGACATTCCACGGGTGACATTCCACAGGTGACATTCCACGGGTGATATTCCACGGGTGATATTCCACGGGTGATATTGCACAGGTGGTATTCCACAGGTGATATTTCCCAGGTGATATTCCACAGGTGACATTCCACGGGTGATATTCCACGGGTGATATTCCACGGGTGACATTCCACGGGTGACATTGCACAGGTGACATTCCACGGGTGACATTCCACAGGTGACATTCCACGGGTGATATTCCACGGGTGATATTCCACGGGTGATATTGCACAGGTGGTATTCCACAGGTGATATTTCCCAGGTGATATTCCACAGGTGACATTCCACGGGTGATATTCCACGGGTGATATTCCACGGGTGACATTCCACGGGTGATATTTCCCAGGTGATCCACCGGCTGCCCATGCCGCACTTGGGGGACGAGCTGCACCACTCGGGCTGGAACGCCTGCAGCAGCTGCCACGGGGACCCCGGCAAATCCCGGCGCTTCCTGATCCTGCCCAGCCTCGTCTCCTCCCGCATCTACGTCGTGGACGTGGCAACCGATCCCAGGGCTCCCAAACTACACAAGGTTTGGAATTCCCCCCCCTTTCCCACTTATTTTTCCTTTTTTTCATCCTTTTATCCCAATTTCTTCCTTTTTTTCCCTCTTTATTCCCTGATTTTTCCCTTTTTTCCCATATTTTCCCCCCTTTTCCCTTCAAACATTCCCACAAACCTTTACCTGCAAATCCCCATTTCCCCCCTGCCAACTGATGTCCAAGAACTTTCCCCATTTTCCCCAGAATTTTCCCCCATTCCAGGTGGTGGAAGCTGAGGAATTATTCCCATTTTTCCCGGAATTTTTCCCCTTTTCCCCCGTTCCAGGTGGTGGAAGCCGAGGAGCTGGCGCGGAAGGCGAACGCCGCGTTCCCGCACACTTCCCACTGCCTGGGCTCCGGGGAGATCCTCATCAGCTGCCTGGGGGATCCTGAGGGCAACGGAAAAGGTTCAGAATTCCACCAGATTCCATAAAAACGTCCACAGGGATTCATTTCCGTGCAAAATCCTGCAAAATCCATGGAATACGTGGAATTTTCCCGGAATTTTTAGCACATTCCTGCAGGTTTTTTATTGATTTTCTAGACTGCTTTCATGTTTCATTTAATTTAAAAATGGAAGTAGATATACATAGATAATTTGCTTTATTTAAAGCAAAATAATTTTAGGAATTATTACAGGAAAATATAAAATCCTAGGAAATTATTTTTATTGCCAATAGTAAAATAATGGGAAATAATTTTAGAAATTATTATTATTATTGGTAAATAGAAGAAGAAGAAGAAGAAGAAGAAGAAGAAGAAGAAGAAGAAGTAGATTTCAAAAAATTGCTTTATTTCAAGCTCTATAAATCGCTCCAAACTCCTTTTTTTGGGAATTTTTTCCAGGCACTTTTGTCCTCCTGGATGGAGAAACCTTCGAAGTGAAAGGAAATTGGGAGAAAGGAGGAAAAATCCCAAACCTGGGCTACGACTTCTGGTACCAGCCCCGGCACAACGTCCTGCTCAGCACCGAGTGGGGCGTCCCCAAAGTCCTGGCCCAGGGATTCGATCCCAAGGATGTGGAGCGAGGTCGGTGGGAAATCTCCTGGGAAATTCCATTTTTGAGAGCAGAAACTCATAAAAAATCCAAATTTTGACTGGAAAAAGCCCTCAAAAATCCTATTTCTGGTGTCTAAAACCCCTAAAAAAAAATCCCGATTTTTTTTTTAAATCCCGTTTTTACCCCCAGTTTCACTCCGAAGCGCTGACTGTTCCATAAAAACCGGGGATTTATGGAATTTCTCCCCTTCCCCAGGGCACTACGGGCGGCACATCAACGTGTGGGACTGGCAGGAGCGGCGCCTGGTGCAGGAGCTGGACCTGGGCGCGGGCTCCATCCCGCTGGAAATCCGGTTCCTGCACGACCCCAGCGCTGCCCAGGGCTTCGTGGGCTGTGCCCTGAGCGGGGACATCCGGAGATTCCACAGGAACCCTGTGAGCTCTCGGATTTGGGGGAAATCCTCAGGGAATTGGGGCTTTTTCCATGATATAATGGGGGATTTTCCATGGTTTCATTGCCCTGAGCGGGGACATCCGGAGATTCCACAGGAACCCCGTGAGCTCTGGGACCTGGGGGGAATCTGATGGGAACTGGGGCTTTTTCCATGGAATTCCTGGGGTTTTTCCATGGAATTCCTGGGGCTTTTTCCATGGAATTCCTGGGGTTTTTTCCATGGTTTCATTGCCCTGAGCGGGGATCATCCGCAGGTTCCACAGGAACCCCGTGAGCTCGGGGACTTGGGGGGAATCGTCAGAGAATCGGGGCTTTCTCCATGGAATTCCTGGGTTTTTGGAGAAAAATCCACTGGGAATTGTGGGTTTTTCCATGGAATTCCAGAGGGTTTTAAGGGTTTTTCCATGGAGTTCCAGGGTTTTTCCATGGAATTCCAGGGGTTTTAGAAAAATCTCCGAGGTTTTATCACCGTGGGATTGTGGGGTGGATATTCCATGAATTTTGGGAGTTCCATGTTTTCCGTCCCTCAGGAGGGAAAATGGGAAGCGGAGAAGGTGATTGAGGTGCCCAGCAAGAAAGTCCAAGGATGGCTCCTCCCGGAGATGCCAGGTCAGTGGGAGAAATTTGGGAATTTTCTCATGGATCCAGAGCAGATTTTGGCAGAATTCTATCTTTAAATGGCAAAAAATTCCAAATATTGGGGGTTTTTTTGAGGGAGAATTTTGGGATGAGCAAAGGAAATCCGGAGTGGGGTCTGCTCTGTGCTGGGGGTGGGATTTTCCAGGAAAATCCTTGGAATTTGAGTCTGGATTTCCTCAGGAATTCCGCAGTAATTCCTGAGGTTGATTTTGTTCCCCCCAACTCCTTCCCAACCCCATTTTTTGGCGTTTCCACATGGGAATTTGGGTGTTTTGGGGATTCTCTCTGCTCCCATTCCCTGATTTTCCTCTGGAATTCCCTCGGGAAGGGCTGATCACGGACATCCTGATTTCCCTGGACGACAGATTCCTGTACTTCAGCAACTGGCTGCACGGGGACGTGCGGCAGTACGACATCTCCGACCCCAAAAACCCCAGGCTGGTGGGGCAGGTGAGGAGGAAATTCCCAAAAAACCCAACTCCCATGGTTTTGAAGGGATTCATCCGGATTTCCCATGGATTTTAACGGTTTTCCAGGTTTTTCTGGGAGGCAGCATCTCCAAAGGGGGACCTGTGACCGTGGTGGAGGATCGGGAATTGCAGGATCAGCCGGAGCCGTGCGTGATCCAGGTGAGGATTCCCACATTTTGTTCCTGATTCTCCCCAGATTTTTGGAGATTCCCGACGTCCAAAACCCCTCCTGAAGTTGTTCCCACCTGGATTTTGCTTCCTTAGGGATGGGTATCATCCCTGAAACCCCAATTTTTCCTCAGAAAAAAATCGTGGGATTAAGAAATCTGGGGAAAAAAATTTTCTCCCCAAAGCTCGGGGTTGGCCATTCCCGACTCCGGGATTTTGGAGCCCTTGGATGTTTTTTTCCCCCAAAATTCCATTTTCTCCCCCGAGCTGGGGCCTGGCCCTTCCCAATTCCGGGATTTCGGAGCCCTAGGACGTTTTTTTTCCCCCAAAATTCCATTTTTTCCCCCAAAATTCCATTTTCTCCCCCGAGCTGGGGCCTGGCCCTTCCCGACTCCGGGATTTCGGAGCCCTTGGATGTTTTTTTCCCCCAAAATTCCATTTTCTCCCCCGAGCTGGGGCCTGGCCCTTCCCAATTCCGGGATTTCGGAGCCCTTGGATGTTTTTTTTCCTCCAAAATTCCATTTTTTCCCCCAAAATTCCATTTTCTCCCCAGAGCTGGGGCCTGGCCATTCCCGACTCCGGGATTTCGGAGCCCTTGGACGTTTTTTTTCCCCCAAAATTCCTTTTTTTCCCCCAAAATTCCATTTTCTCCCTCGAGCTGGGGCCTGGCCCTTCCCAGATCCAGGATTTTGGAGCCCTTGGATGTTTTTTTCCCCCAAAATTCCATTTTTCCCCCAAAATTCCATTTTCTCCCCAAAGCTGGGGCCTGGCCCTTCCCAATTCCGGGATTTCGGAGCCCTAGGACGTTTTTTTTCCCCCAAAATTCCATTTTTTCCCCAAAAATTCCATTTTCTCCCCAGAGCTGGGGCCTGGCCATTCCCGACTCCGGGATTTCGGAGCCCTTGGATGTTTTTTTCCCCAAAAATTCCATTTTTTCCCCAAAATTCCATTTTCTCCCCCGAGCTGGGGCCTGGCCCTTCCCAGATCCAGGATTTCGGAGCCCTTGGACTTTTTTTTTCCCCAAAAATTCCATTTTTCCCCCAAAATTCCATTTTCTCCCCCGAGCTGGGGCCTGGCCCTTCCCAGATCCGGGGTTTCGGAGCCCTGGGTGCTTCCCGGTGTTTTTCCCGCGCAGGGGAAGCGGATCCCGGGGGGGCCGCAGATGCTGCAGCTGAGCCTGGACGGGCGCCGGCTCTTCGTGACCACGTCCCTGTTCAGCGCCTGGGACCGGCAGTTCTACCCCGGCCTGCTCAGGTGAGCCCTCCCGATCAGTGAGCAATGAGCAATGATCAATGATCAATGATCAATGATCAATAACCCCCGGCGGCCACGGGGTTCACTGGTCATTCATCGGGCAGTAATTAGCTCAAATTGGTTAACAATTGCTTGTTGGCACTTACTGGGGTTCATTGGTTATTCTTTGGGTACTAATTAGCTCAAATTGGTTAACAATTGCTTGTTGGCACTTACTGGGGTTCATTGGTCATTCATCGGGCACTAATTAGCTCAAATTGGTTAACAATGGCTTGTTGGCACTTACTGGTTATTCATTGGTAATGATTGATCGTTAATCGGTGATTAACTGATCATTAATTAGCGATTAATTGATCGTTTATTGATTTTTGATTGGTTAACAATTGGTTGTTGGTTATTATTACTTATTGATTATTATTGCTCGCTTATTAATTGGTTATTAATTGACCATTAATTGGTCTATAACTGGTTATTGATTATTACTGGTTGCTGATGATTAATTGGTTGTTGATTGATTGATTAATTGGTTATTAGTTGATTGCTAAATGGCAGTTAATTGATTGCTAATTGGTTTATAATTGATTCATAATTTGTTGTCAATTGGTATTAATTGGTTGGTAACTCCAAATGCAGGGGGGTTTTGAGGGGGAATTTTAGGATGAATTTTGTGTCATTAATTGGTGATTAATTTGGTTTTAACCGCAGTTTTTATTGAATTGCTGCAGGGAGGGCTCGGTGCTGCTGCAGCTGGACGTGGACACGGCGCGGGGAGGCCTGGCCGTCAATCCCGAATTCCTGCTGGATTTTGGGAAGGAGCCGGGCGGGCCCTGCCTGGCGCACGAGGTGCGGTACCCGGGGGGCGACTGCACCTCCGACATCTGGCTGTGATCCTGCTGGAATTCCAGGGAAATCTGGGAATGTTTGGGAATGTTTGGGATGGGGGAATGTGGGACTGCACCTCCGACATCTGGCTGTGATCCCGCCGGAATTCCAGGGAAATCTGGGAATATCTGGGAATGTTTGGGATGGGGGAATGTGGGACTGCACCTCCGACATCTGGCTGTGACCCCGCCGGAATTCCAGGGAAATCTGGGAATGTTTGGGAATGTGGGAATGTGGGACTGCACCTCCGACATCTGGCTGTGATCCTGCTGGAATTCCAGGGAAATCTGGGAATGTTTGGGAATGTTTGGGAATGTGGGGCTGCACCTCCGACATCTGGCTGTGACCCCGCCGGAATTCCAGGGAAATCTGGGAATATCTGGGAATGTTTGGGATGGGGGAATGTGGGACTGCACCTCCGACATCTGGCTGTGATCCCGCCGGAATTCCGGGGAAATCTGGGAATGTTTGGGAATGTTTGGGATGGGGGAATGCGGAACTGCACCTCCGACATCTGGCTGTGACCCCGCCGGAATTCCAGGGAAATCTGGGAATGTTTGGGAATGTGGGAATGTGGGACTGCACCTCCGACATCTGGCTGTGATCCCGCCGGAATTCCGGGATATTTGGGAATATTCGGGAATGTGGGAGTGGGGGAATGTGGGACTGCACCTCCAACATGTGGCTGTGATGCCACCGGAATTCTCTGCTCCCATTCCCTGATTTTCCTCTGGAATTCCCTCAAGAAGGGCTGATCATGGATATCCTGATTTCCCTGGAAGACAGAATATTTGGGAATATTTGGGAATGTGGGTACTCCACCTCCACCATCTGCCTTTGATCCCAGGAAATTCAGGATTTATCCCGTTTTTTCACAATCCTTTCTTCTCTCTATCACTTCTCCCAGAGAATTTGGGGTGCCTGGGGCGTCATCTCCTCCCAGAGCAGCCTCTCCTAAAAATAATCTCTGAGATTTCTGATCAAAAATCAAAACTCACAATAAAATTCTCCTTCCAGCAGCTGAAATTCCCTTTCTTAGGATTTTTGGGCATTTTTGGCTAAAAAACCATGTCATTTTCTGACATTCCCACTCTTCATTTGTTGTCTAAAGATAAGATAGGGATAAAATGGAGATAGAATAGGAATAAAATAAAAAAAATTAAATAGGGATAAAATAGTGGTAAAATATGGCTAAAATAGGGGGGGAATAGAGAACAATAAGGATAAAATAGAGGAAAAAATAGGGATAAAATACAGCTAAAACAGGAAGAAAATATAAATAAAATCGAGAAAAATAGGGGGAAAGATTGATGACAAATGGGGATAAAAAGCCCAGCTGGAAGCAAAGCCCGGGAAAAGAGGCAGCGCCGGGAATTCCCCCCAGACCCTGCCCGCGGTCCCGGCTCCGCCCGCGCCCGTCCCGGGCATTGTCCCGGCCCCGACGCCGCCCTCGGACCCCCCGGCACTTGTTCGTCCCGGGATGTTCCGGGAATGAGCCTCGGGAAGCTGCGGCTGATGCAGGAAACAACTTTATTGATGGCAGGGAAAGCAGGGACAGGGACAGGGACAGGGACAGGGACGGCCGGGAATGGCCCGCGGGACCCCGAACCCTGGAATCTCCCGGGGGCAGCCCAAAGCAGGAATCCCCCATGGGATCCTAAAGCCCAGAATCGCCCAGGGCACCCCAAACCCATCACCCGGGGCACCCCAAAGCCCCAGTGCCCCCCAGTCCCATCACCCGGGGCACCCCAAAGCCCCAGTGCCCCCCAGTCCCATCACCCGGGGCACCCCAAAGCCCCAATTTCCCCCCCGGAACCCCAATCCCGGCGCTGCCGGCGGGGACAGCGGCGCTGCCGGCGCCGCTCAGGGCAGGGTCACGGATTTGGCATCGCCGCCGGGGAAGCGGATCTCGTGCGCCAGGCACGGCCCGTTGGGCTCCTTGCCGAAATCCACCAGGAAGTTCTTGTTGACGCTCAGGCCGCCCTTGTCCGTGTCCACGTCGAGCTGCAGCATCACCGAGCCCTCCCTGCGCGGGGACAGCGGCGGCTCAGGGCGACAGCGACCCCGGGGCCGCGCCGAGCCCGCCCGGGGCTGCTCCGGACGGCGCCGGGGAGCGCCCGGGCCCGGGGCCGGCGGCGCGGGCTGCGATTGGCGCCGCTTGCGGTCCCCAGTGCCCGATGGAGGGGACAGGATGGGCGCAGGGACAGCTTTGGGTCCCCACTGCCCCCAGGACGGGCACGAACCCAGGGCAGGGCGGGCTCGGGGCCCTTTCCCCTCCGCAGCTCCCCCAGGCTCGGCTCGGGCTGGGCCCGGCCAGGCCCGACCCCCTTGGGCTGAGCTCAGCCCGGGCTCTGCCCGATCCCGACCCGGCCGCGAGCGGCTCCGGGACAGCCCCGGGGGGGTCGCGGCCCCTCCCGCTCCCACCGGGCCCGGGCAGCCTCGGGCAGCCGGGAGGGGCTCACTTGATCAGGCTGGGGTAGAACTGCCGGTCCCAGGTGCTGTAGAAGGAGTTGGTCACGTAGAGCCGCTTCCCGTCCAGGCTCAGCTGCAGCGTGGCGGGGCCGCCGTACACGCGCTTGCACTGGGACACACGGACTGGGGTTACTGGGGGCCCTGGGGGCACTGGGACACACGGACTGGGGGCACTGGGGGCACTGGGGGCGCGGGGACACACGGACTGGGGGTACTGGGACACACGGACTGGGGTTACTGGGGGCACTGGGGGCATTGGGACACACGGACTGGGGGCACTGGGACACACGGACTGGGGTTACTGGGGGCACTGGGGGCATTGGGACACACGGACTGGGGGCACTGGGACACACGGACTGGGGTTACTGGGGGCACTGGGGGCATTGGGACACACGGACTGGGGGCACTGGGACACACGGACTGGGGTTACTGGGACACACGGACTGGGGTTACTGGGACACACGGACTGGGGCTACTGGGGGCACTGGGACACACGGACTGGGAGCACTGGGAGCACTGGGGGCACTGGGGGCACTGGGACGCACGGACAGGGAGCACTGGGAGCACTGGGGGCACTGGGGGCACTGGGACGCACGGACAGGGAGCACTGGGAGCACTGGGACGCACGGACTGGGGTTACTGGGGGTACTGGGGTTACTGGGACACACAGACTGGGGGTACTGGGAGCGCTGGGGCTGGATTCCAGCAGGGGCAGTGAGAGCAGGCTCAGGTGAGCGCTCACACACGCTCACACTCACGCTCAGGTGAGCACACACTCACACTCACTCACACTCGCGCTCCCCCAGCCCCGCCCCGGCGCTCCGGCCCCGCCCCGCTCACCTTGAGCACCAGCGGCTCGGGCTGGCACTTGAGCTCCTCGTCCCTGCACACGGTCACGGGGCCCCCTCGCAGGATGCTGCCCCCCACGAACACCTGCAAGGGCCGCGCTGGCTCACGAGCGTTCCCCGGACCGGCCCCCGGGCCCCCGGCCCCGCCCGGCCCCGCCCGGCCCCGCCCGGCCCCCGGCCCTGCCCCTCACCTGCCCCACCAGCCGGGGCTTGCAGCTCCGGGACAGCTCGTACTGCCGGATGTCCCCGTGCAGCCAATTGCACACGTACAGGAACCGGTCGTCCTGGCTGATGACGAGGTCGGCGATGAAGGCTGCGGGCAGAGCCGGGGCTCAGGGGCACGGCCAGCACCGGGGGAGGCCACACGGGCCTGGCCTGAGCTGGCCTTTGGGGCAGGGACCAGCACTTCGGGCTCGCTCGGGATTCGGGGTCGGTAATCATTTAGGGCCCGTCCCGTTTGGGGTCAGTCCTGATTTGGGGTCAGTCAGGATTCGGGGTCCCCCAGCAGGATTTGGGGTCACCGAGCCGGCTCTGCGGTCCCCCAGCAGGATTTGGGGTCCCCCAGCAGGATCTGGGGTCCCTCCGCCGGCTCCGGGGTCACCCGCACACCGCGCCCGGCTGCAGAGCTCACCCAGGGAACAGGAATGCCACCCCCGAGGGCACACGCACCCGGCATCTTGGGCATGATCCAGCCCGACACGTCCTTGGCCGGGATCCGGATCACCTCCTCCACGGCCCAGTTGTCTCTCTGCACAGGGACACCGAGCCCGGCTCAGCCCGCGCTGCCCCGGCCCGAGCCGAGCCGAGCCGAGCCGGGCGCGACGGGCTCAGCCCCGAGCCCCGCACCCGGACCCTCCCTGGCCCCGTTCCCCGCTCCTCCCCCTCCTCCTCCTCATCCTCCTCCTCCTCGTCGTCCCGGCCCCGTTCCCGCTCCCCACCGCGCCGCACTCGCCTCGCAGGATTTGTAGAAGCGGAAAATGGCCCCGCTCAGGGCACAGCCCACGTAGCCCTCGGCGGCCTCGGGGCTGTGCAGGAAGCGCACGGTCAGCGGCAGAGAATCCTCGCCCAGGTCGAAGCACTGCGTGAGGCTGCGGCACGACAGGTTCCACACGTTCAGGCGGCGGCCGAAGACCCCTGCGGAACACGGGGGAGAGGCTGGGGGCGGCCGGGGGCGCCGGCGAGAGACCCCCGAGGGGCTCCTGGGGGGCATCGGCACGGGAAATGCGGGAGCTGGGCAGGGGGAACTGGGAAATGCAGGAATTGAGGAGAACACGGAGAAATCCGGGATTTGGGAGAGCACAGAGAAATGCAGATTTGGGGGCAGCAGGACCCGGCCCCCCCGGGTTCCACCCCGCCCATCCTCAGCCCGAGCCTGGCCGAGGCTCCGGGCACAAATCGGCCTCTGGCGGGCCCCGAGCCCTGCCGGCCCCAGCTCAGCCCTGCCGGCGCTGCCGCCCGCGTGTCCCCACCTTTCTTGAGGTCATCGGGGTTGAAGCCACGCCCGGCCACTCTGGGCACCATCCCGGCCGAGCTGACCAGGACGTTGTGCCGGGCCTGGTACCAGAAGTCGTGGCCGGTCGGGGGAGCCTCACACTCGTTCTCCCAGTTGCCCTTCAGCTCGAAGGTCTCTCCGTCCAACACCACGAAGCCACCTGGGACACACAGGGACGGGCGGGGACAAATCCAGGCGGCCGCGAGTCCAGCGGCACCCCCGGGGTGCGAGTTTGGGCAGGGACCCGGGAATTCCAGCAGGGACACGGGAATTCCAGCAGGGAACACTCACCTTTGCCGTGGCCAGCGGCGTCGCCCATGTTGGCGACCAGGACGTCCCCGTTGGGCAGCGGGTGGGTGACAGACAGGTAGCCCTTGTTGCACTTCCAGAACACATCCACGGGCTCGATCATCTGCGCGAACCAGCGCCCATTTCAGCCTCCGCCTGCTCGGCGCCTTTCCCGGCCGTACCCCAGAATCCAAGCCCGCTCCCTCCCTCCCTGGCTCCCTCCCTGGCTCCCTGGCTGCCGGCGCCCCCGGCTCCCCCGGCCGTACCTTGCAGATCCGCGGCGCGCGGCACTGGGAGCCCACATCCACCACGTAGATGCGGGAGGAGATGAGGCCGGGCAGCACCAGCTTGGTCCTTTTGGCCGCGGCGCCGCTGTCGAAGCAGCCGCAGGCGGGGCCCCAGCCCGCGCAGTGCAGCTCGTCCTTGAGGTTGGGCATGGGCAGCCGGTGGATCACCTGGGCACGGCCAAGGCAGCTCAGGCCGGGCCGAGCCGGGACAGCCCGCGGGGAGCGGCCCCGGGGCCAGGGGAGCCCCGGAGAGGGGCTGGGGGCGGCCCCGGCATTTGGGGAGCCCCGGAGAGGGGCTGGGGGCGGCCCCGGCATTTGGGGAGCCCCGGAGAGGGGCCGGGGGCGGCCGGGAGCAGACGGGACAAGGTTTAAAGGTTCTCCTCGGTTCCCCGGCACAGAGATATCCGGGCGGCCCCGCAGCGCTCGGGGGGCGCAGCCCCGGCTCGGTCCCGCCCGGAGAGCCCGGCAGGCGCCCGTACCTGGCCGTAGTGGCAGGAGCGCGGGTTCAGGTCCACGGTGGCCAGGAAATCGGGCTGCTCGATGCCGGTGCACCTGTAGGTGCAGGTCACGTAGGCGACCTCCTCCCGCGGCGCTGGGGACACAAAAGCGGCTCGGACCGCGCCCCGAGACCCGAGCGGGACCGGGAGAGCCCCGGGCAGCTCCCCGCCATCACCGCCCTGATTTCGGGGCGCTGCCGTTCCCTGCAGCGCCCCCCGCGCCGCTGCCGACCCGGGAACGAGCGGGAGCGACCTCCGGCAGCTCTGGCCAAGGGGCTCGGCACAGACACCGAGCTCGGGGAACCCCAAAGAGCCCAAACGCCCCCAGCCCAGCCCCAGGGGCAGCACTCGCCTTTCAGCACGTCGGGGCACGAGGGGTACTCGTAGCACGGAGCTCTGCATCTGTCTGGGGAGCAGAGGGGACGCCGTGAGCCCGGCCCGGGCCCGCGCCCGAGCCCGCTCCGCAGGCTCCCTCCCAGCCCAGGGACCCCGGGGCCGCCCCGGGGCCACCGCGGCCCTCCCGGGGCACCCCTGGGAGCGCTCGGGGCGGCGCTGCCGCCTCCCGGCTCCGGGACCGGGACCCTGGGGACAGCGCGGGGCCGAGCCCCGCTGGGGACACCCGGCGACAGCGCGGGGACCCCTCCCCACTGCGGGCACGGCACAGAGCCCAGACGGGACGGGACAGAGCGTTCACCCGGAGCCGGGACACGAGGGGGACAGAGCCCAGACGGGGACAGAGCTGCCACCGTGAGCTCGGATGGGGACAGAGCTGCCACCCGGGTCCAGGGCACGCTGGCAGCTCCAGCACGGACAATCCCTCGGGATCCCGGGTCCGCGGGGCCGGGCAGGGCCCCCGGGAGCCCCCAGGGCCCCGCAGCAGCTCCGGGAGCAGCGGCCCCGCGGGCTGAGCTCGGGCCCGGCTCCCTCCTCATGCCCGGGGCACAGAGGCACCTGTGACCAGGTGTGCCCAGGTCTGTGTGCCCAGGTGTGCCCTGCTGTGCCCAGGTGAGTGTGCCCTGCTGTGCCCTGCTGTGTGTGCCCAGGTGTGCCCAGGTGTGCCCAGCTGTGCCCGGGCCAGCCCCGCAGGGCCGGGGCCGGGCTGGGGCCGGGGCTGCGGGCCCGGGGCTCGGGGCAGCCGCGGGGGTCCCTTACCCATGGCTGCAGCTCTGGGGTCGCGGCGCTGGCGGCGGAGGAAGGAGCCGGAGCTGAGGGGCAGCTGCTGCTGTCTCGGGGCTGGGGCGGCTGTGCCGTGCCCTGGCTGCTCCCGGGGGCCTTTTATCCCCGCCGAAGGGTGCGGGCAGCGCGGCCAAGCCCAGGGAGGGGCTGCCCAGCGCTTGGGAGGGGCCAGCCCGGCGCTGCGGCTTCTTTCCTCCTCCCCGCCGCCAATCTGGGCCCAAATCTGCTGCTCCCTGCAGCTCCCGAAGCCTCAAACCCCGGGGCCGGCCCCGGCCGAGCCCGGCTCGCCCCGCACGGAGCGGCTGCTCCGCACCCGCAGCGCCCCCGGCCCGGCCCGGCCACCCCCAAACGGCTCCTGCTCCTGACAGGGGCACCCCGGCCCCGATCCCAGCGGCAGCCCGGGGCTCCCCGAGCCGCCTCTGCCGGGGACGGGAGTTTGGGAGCTCGGGGACACCGGGACGGGCTCGGGGACACCGGGATGGGCTCGGGGACACCGGGACGGGCTCGGGGACACCGGGACGGGCTCAGGGACACCGGGACGGGCTCAGGGACACCGGGATGGGCTCAGGGAGCTGCTCAGGGGATCCCGGGGACACCGGGAGCTCCACCTGGATCAAAGGGGGATCCCGGGGAATTTGGGATCTGCCGGGAGGGATTTGCGATCTGATCCCAGGGAATGGGGCCAGGACAAGAGGGAACGGCCTCGAGCTGTGCCAGGGGAGGCTCAGGGGAAATCTGGTAAATTCTTCCTGGAAAAGGGAAAAGGCCTTGAAGGGGCTGCCCCGGGAGGTTCAGAGTGGCCACCCCCGGAGAATTCCCGGACTTTGTCTGGGTGACCGGGGGGAATGGGCCCCATCTTGGGCTGGATGGTCCTGGAGGGATTTTGCAGCCCCAAAAATCCTGGAATTCCCGTATGCGTCCCTTTAATCCTCGGTGCAATTTCCAAACCCAGTTGAGTCTGGAATTCTCCTAATGGTCCCTTTAGCACTCAGCGCTATTTCCAAACATCAAATCCAGTTCCTACATCCCCCCAAAATGAGCGAATCCTACAAAAGCCACTGCAAATGAACGTTTGGGTGAGCTCGAAATTCCCGTGGTGAGCCTGGCCGGGAGGAGATAAAGCTGCGGCTGATAAGATAAAGTTGCTGATAAGAGCTGGGATTACTTCCTGCCCCTCCCTGCGCCCAGGTGAGCCGGGCTGGTTCTCCCTGTGCTCTCCTGCGGCTTTTCCATGGCCAGAGGTGGGGGCAGCGTCCCCCCAGCCCGGTTCGGGAAGTTTCCCGGCCTCTCCTCCTCATCCCCACTTCCATAATCCAGGGAAAATCAGATTTCTCCGTTCCTGACACTGCAGATCGCGTTTATCTCCCCCGATTTGGAAGGGATTCATCTGGGATCTGTCCCGCCCATCCCGAAAGCCTCTGGAGCTGGACATTCCTGCCCCGTGGAGGGAGGAAAGGCCTCCCCGAGCCTTTCAAGTCCCTCATTCCAAGCGGATCCAGAGGAGGAGAGACGCCCTGGAATTATCTCGGGCTGTGGCGGCTCCTCGGGGGCTGCTCGCCCAAAAACTTCCAACCCTTGGGAATTTTGGGACCCGGCCCAGGGCAGCGGCTCCTCCCGGCCGCCTTTTCCTGCTGGTTTGGGGGGTCCGGCTGTTCCCTGGAACAATCCCGAGGGAATTCGGGGTTCGGGCCCCCCGCGTGTCCCCCTCGGCAGGGACAGGGATGGGGACCGGGACAGGGATGGGGACAGTGACGGGGACCGGGACAGGGACAAATGTCCTCCTTCGGTCCCGTTCCAAGCCCGACCCGGGGAATCGCGGCCCCGTCCTGGGCTGCAGTGGAGCCCCCCCGGCTTTGGAACCAAGGAAAAGCTCGCGGTTCCCCCGAGTGTGATTTTTTTTTTCCCGTTTATTTCTGGTGGAGGAGCGAGGAAAAAACTCCCGAGCTCATCCAGTGTCACCTGCCCTCCACTGGCCGGGGAATTTCGGATTTTGTCACATTTTCAGGTGAACTCGGAAGCCAGCTCCCAAAAATCACACTTTTCCCACCGAATCATCAGAAAAGCGGGGAATTCGTGGCTCGGGAGGGAATTTGAGCTCGAGGCTTTCTGACGGGAGAGCCGGGAACGCTGCAGAGCCCCGGGGGCGGCTCCTGGGTGGAATTGCAGCCCCGGGGAGGAACGAGCAGCGGGATTTGGGGCTCCCTCCGTGAGCCAAACGTTTTCCCGAAGTCAGTGCCCGGCTGAGGGTGCGGGATCAGGCCGAGGCCGGGAAGAGAGGACGGAGAATGGGCCAAAAGCGCAGGAAATCGGGATTTAGGAGCGGGTAGTGCTGAAGGAACCCCGGGGGAAGCCAAAGCCCCGCCGGGGCCGCTGCCGGAGCCGGGAGCTGTCCGAGGTGGCTGCGGAGCGGGGGCGCATCCCAGAGCGCCGCTCCCGCCTTCCCCAATCCCGGCGCGTTCCCAAATCCCGCCGCTCCCGCCTTCCCAAATCCCGCCGCTCCCGCGTTCCCAAATCCCGGCGCGTTCCCAAATCCCGGCGCGTTCCCAAATCCCGCCGGGGCCGGAGGAGCCGGAGCGGCCGGCGGGGCGTGGGCAGCGGCCGGAGGGTGCCGGGGCTCGTCCTGCGGCCACGCGAGCTGCGCTGAGCGCGCGCTTATCTCGCTGTTATCAGCGCCGCGGGGACACGCGAGCGCCGAGCGGGGACAGGGAGGGGACACGGCGACGTCAGCTCGGGAAGCCACCGGGAGCAGCGCGGCTCGTTAATGAGGGGCGGGCTAATGAGCTGGCTAATGAGGAGCGGGCTAATGAGCTGGCTAATGAGCGGGTGTGAGCGCCAGGGGAGGGAGGCGCGGGCACGTGGGGACACCGAGGGTGTCCAGGGCGCACCAAAGCGGGGCTGCCGGCCAAGGGCGGCCCCGGCCAGAGCCTCTTCTGCACTTTTCCACCCCAAAGCCGATGGTTTCCCGCGATTCTGCCGCTCGCAGTGCCCAGAGAAGGCCCTTGAGGCGCTGCCCGGTGCCCGGTGCCCGCTGCCCGGTGCCCGGTGCCCGGTGCCCGGTGCCGGGGCTGGCCCGGAGCGGCCGGGGGCGCTGAGCTGTCCCCGCTGCGGGGACATCCCCGGGCGGTGTCCCCGCGCTGCTGGCGGCAGCAATTCCGTGTCCCTGTGCCCTCCGCAGTGCCCGGGCCGCTCTCCCCAGGGCCGGGAGCCGCATTCCAGGGCGCTGAGTGTCCCCGGCTGTGGCACTGCTGGCGGCCAGGCCGGTGGTGGCCTCGGGAGGGGACCCTGCTGCGAGCCCTCGGGGCCTGGAGCGGGATCTCGGCTCTTTTGGGGCCACTTCAGCCCAGTTTGGGTCAAATCCAGCCCGGCTGGTGCCACTTTTGTGCTGGTGGTGGCACCCGGGGCTGGGGTAAGGCATGGCCAGGGCCCTGAGGACACTTGGGGGTGATCAGAGGGTTGGGGACAGTCCCGGGTGACCCTTCCAGCCCCAAGTGCCAGAGCCGAGCACCCCAAATCCCCCTTGTCCCCAGCTGACCCCAGGTCCGCACCAACAGGAGTCAGCCGGGGAGGCCACCCCGTGTCCTGCCCTGGCTGCAGCTGCCCCAGGGGCGCTCAGGGACGATTTCCTGAGCCCATCCCTGTGTCCCCTGGGTCTGTCCGCGTCCCTGGGATCCCCTGAGCAGCTCCCTGAGCCCATCCCGGTGTCCCCGAGCCCGTCCCGGTGTCCCCGAGCCCGTCCCGGTGTCCCCGAGCCCGTCCCGGTGTCCCCGAGCTCCCAAACTCCCGTCCCCGGCAGAGGCGGCTCGGGGAGCCCCGGGCTGCCGCTGGGATCGGGGCCGGGGTGCCCCTGTCAGGAGCAGGAGCAGTTTGGGGGTGGCCGGGCCGGGCCGGGGGCGCTGCGGGTGCGGAGCAGCCGCTCCGTGCGGGGCGAGCCGGGCTCGGCCGGGGCCGGCCCCGGGGTTTGAGGCTTCGGGAGCTGCAGGGAGCAGCAGATTTGGGCCCAGATTGGCGGCGGGGAGGAGGAAAGAAGCCGCAGCGCCGGGCTGGCCCCTCCCAAGCGCTGGGCAGCCCCTCCCTGGGCTTGGCCGCGCTGCCCGCACCCTTCGGCGGGGATAAAAGGCCCCCGGGAGCAGCCAGGGCACGGCACAGCCGCCCCAGCCCCGAGACAGCAGCAGCTGCCCCTCAGCTCCGGCTCCTTCCTCCGCCGCCAGCGCCGCGACCCCAGAGCTGCAGCCATGGGTAAGGGACCCCCGCGGCTGCCCCGAGCCCCGGGCCCGCAGCACCGGCCCCAGCCCGGCCCCGGCCCTGCGGGGCTGGCCCGGGCACAGCTGGGCACACCTGGGCACACACACCTGGGCATACTCACCTGCGCATACCTGGGCACAGCTGGGCACAGGTGCCTCTGTGCCCCGGGCACGAGGAGGGAGCCGGGCCCGAGCTCAGCCCGCGGGGCCGCTGCTCCCGGAGCTGCTGCGGGGCCCTGGGGGCTCCCGGGGGCCCTGCCCGGCCCCGCGGACCCGGGATCCCGAGGGATTGTCCGTGCTGGAGCTGCCAGCGTGCCCTGGACCCGGGTGGCAGCTCTGTCCCCATCCGAGCTCACGGTGGCAGCTCTGTCCCCCTCGTGTCCCGGCTCCGGGTGACCGCTCTGTCCCCGTCCCGTCTGGGCTCTGTGCCGTGCCCGCAGTGGGGAGGGGTCCCCGCGCTGTCGCCGGGGGTCCCCAGCGGGGCTCGGCCCCGCGCTGTCCCCAGGGTCCCGGTCCCGGAGCCGGGAGGCGGCAGCGCCGCCCCGAGCGCTCCCAGGGGTGCCCCGGGAGGGCCGCGGTGGCCCCGGGGCGGCCCCGGGGTCCCTGGGCTGGGAGGGAGCCCGCGGAGCGGGCTCGGGCGCGGGCCCGGGCCGGGCTCACGGCGTCCCCTCTGCTCCCCAGACAGATGCAGAGCTCCGTGCTACGAGTACCCCTCGTGCCCCGACGTGCTGAAAGGCGAGTGCTGCCCCTGGGGCTGGGCTGGGGGCGGTTGGGCTCTTTGGGGTCCCCTGAGCTCGGTGTCTGTGCCGGGCCCCTTGGCCAGAGCTGCCGGAGGTCGCTGCCGCTCGTTCCCGGGTCGGCAGCGGCGCGGGGGGACGGGCAGGGAACGGCAGCGCCCCGAAATCAGGGCGGTGATGGCGGGGAGCTGCCCGGGGCTCTCCCGGTCCCGCTCGGGTCTCGGGGCGCGGTCCGAGCCGCTTTTGTGTCCCCAGCGCCGCGGGAGGAGGTCGCCTACGTGACCTGCACCTACAGGTGCACCGGCATCGAGCAGCCCGATTTCCTGGCCACCGTGGACCTGAACCCGCGCTCCTGCCACTACGGCCAGGTACGGGCGCCTGCCGGGCTCTCCGGGCGGGACCGAGCCGGGGCTGCGCCCCCCGAGCGCTGCGGGGCCGCCCGGATATCTCTGTGCCGGGGAACCGAGGAGAACCTTTAAACCTTGTCCCGTCTGCTCCCGGCCGCCCCCAGCCCCTCTCCGGGGCTCCCCAAATGCCGGGGCCGCCCCCGGCCCCTCTCCGGGGCTCCCCAAATCCCGGGGCCGCCCCCGGCCCCTCTCCGGCGCTCCCCAAATCCCGGGGCCGCCCCCAGCCCCTCTCCGGGGCTCCCCAAATCCCGGGACCGCCCCCAGCCCCTCTCCGGGGCTCCCCTGGCCCCGGGGCCGCCCCCAGCCCCTCTCCGGGGCTCCCCAGGCCCCGGGGCCGCTCCCCGCGGGCTGTCCCGGCTCGGCCCGGCCTGAGCTGCCTTGGCCGTGCCCAGGTGATCCACCGGCTGCCCATGCCCAACCTCAAGGACGAGCTGCACTGCGCGGGCTGGGGCCCCGCCTGCGGCTGCTTCGACAGCGGCGCCGCGGCCAAAAGGACCAAGCTGGTGCTGCCCGGCCTCATCTCCTCCCGCATCTACGTGGTGGATGTGGGCTCCCAGTGCCGCGCGCCGCGGATCTGCAAGGTACGGCCGGGGGAGCCGGGGCCGCCGGCAGCGAGCGAGGGAGCCAGGGAGGGAGCGAGGGAGGGAGGGAGCGGGCTTGGATTCTGGGCTACGGGCGGGAAAGGCGCCGAGCCGGCGGAGGCTGAAATGGGCGCTGGTTCGCGCAGATGATCGAGCCCGTGGATGTGTTCTGGAAGTGCAACAAGGGCTACCTGTCTGTCACCCACCCCCTGCCCAACGGGGACGTCCTGGTCGCCAACATGGGCGACGCCGCTGGCCACGGCAAAGGTGAGTGTTCCCTGCTGGAATTCCCGTGTCCCTGCTGGAATTCCCGTGTCCCTGCCCAAACTCGCACCCCGGGGGTCCCGCTGCACACGCGGCCGCCTGGATTTGTCCCCGCCCGTCCCTGTGTGTCCCAGGTGGCTTCGTGGTGTTGGACGGAGAGACCTTCGAGCTGAAGGGCAACTGGGAGAACGAGTGTGAGGCTCCCCCGACCGGCTACGACTTCTGGTACCAGGCCCGGCACAACGTCCTGGTCAGCTCGGCCGGGATGGTGCCCAGAGTGGCCGGGCGTGGCTTCAACCCCGATGACCTCAAGAAAGGTGGGGACACGCGGGCGGCAGCGCCGGCAGGGCTGAGCTGGGGCCGGCAGGGCTCGGGGCCCGCCAGAGGCCGATTTGTGCCCGGAGCCTCGGCCAGGCTCGGGCTGAGGATGGGCGGGGTGGAACCCGGGGGGGCCGGGTCCTGCTGCCCCCAAATCTGCATTTCTCTGTGCTCTCCCAAATCCCGGATTTCTCTCTGTTCTCCCAGATCCCGGATTTCTCTCTGTTCTCCCCAGTTCCCGTATTTCTCAATGTTCTCCCCAAATCCTGCATTTCTCTCTGTTCTCCTCAAATCCTGCATTTCCCCGTTCCCCCTGCCCAGCTCCCGCATTTCCCAGTTCCCCCTGCCCAGTTCCCGCATTTCCCAGTTCCCCCTGCCCAGCTCCCGCCCTTCCCGTGCCGATGCCCCCCAGGAGCCCCTCGGGGGTCTCTCGCCGGCCCCCCGGCCGCCCCCAGCCTCTCCCCCGTGTCCCGCAGGGGTCTTCGGCCGCCGCCTGAACGTGTGGAACCTGTCGTGCCGCAGCCTCACGCAGTGCTTCGACCTGGGCGAGGATTCTCTGCCGCTGACCGTGCGCTTCCTGCACAGCCCCGAGGCCGCCGAGGGCTACGTGGGCTGTGCCCTGAGCGGGGCCATTTTCCGCTTCTACAAATCCTGCGAGGCGAGTGCGGCGCGGTGGGGAGCGGGAACGGGGCCGGGACGAGGAGGAGGAGGAGGAGGAGGAGGAGGAGGAGGAGGAGGAGGAGCGGGGAACGGGGCCAGGGAGGGTCCGGGTGCGGGGCTCGGGGCTGAGCCCGTCGCGCCCGGCTCGGCTCGGCTCGGGCCGGGGCAGCGCGGGCTGAGCCGGGCTCGGTGTCCCTGTGCAGAGAGACAACTGGGCCGTGGAGGAGGTGATCCGGATCCCGGCCAAGGACGTGTCGGGCTGGATCATGCCCAAGATGCCGGGTGCGTGTGCCCTCGGGGGTGGCATTCCTGTTCCCTGGGCGAGCTCTGCAGCCGGGCGCGGTGTGCGGGTGACCCCGGAGCCGGCGGAGGGACCCCAGATCCTGCTGGGGGACCCCAGATCCTGCTGGGGGACCGCAGAGCCGGCTCGGTGACCCCAAATCCTGCTGGGGGACCCCGAATCCTGACTGACCCCGAATCAGGACTGACCCCAAACGGGACGGACCCTAAATGATTACTGACCCCGAATCCCGAGCGAGCCCGAAGTGCTGGTCCCTGCCCCAAAGGCCAGCTCAGGCCAGGCCCGTGTGGCCTCCCCCGGTGCTGGCCGTGCCCCTGAGCCCCGGCTCTGCCCGCAGCCTTCATCGCCGACCTCGTCATCAGCCAGGACGACCGGTTCCTGTACGTGTGCAATTGGCTGCACGGGGACATCCGGCAGTACGAGCTGTCCCGGAGCTGCAAGCCCCGGCTGGTGGGGCAGGTGAGGGGCAGGGCCCGGGCCGGGGGCCGGGCGGGGCCGAGCGGGGCCGGGCGGGGCCGGGCGGGGCCGGGCGGGGCCGGGCGGGGCCGGGGGCCCGGGGGCCGGTCCGGGGAACGCTCGTGAGCCAGCGCGGCCCTTGCAGGTGTTCGTGGGGGGCAGCATCCTGCGAGGGGGCCCCGTGACCGTGTGCAGGGACGAGGAGCTCAAGTGCCAGCCCGAGCCGCTGGTGCTCAAGGTGAGCGGGGCGGGGCTGGGGGCGGGGCTGGGGGAGCGTGAGTGTGAGTGTGAGTGTTAGTGTGAGTGTGTGTGTGAGTGTGTGACTGAGCTCACCTGAGTGAGTGTGAGCGCTCACCTGAGCGTGAGCCTGAGCCTGCTCTCACTGCCCCTGCTGGAATCCAGCACCAGCGCTCCCAGTGCCCCCAGTCCGTGTGTCCCAGTGACCCCAGTACCCCCAGTGCTCCCAGTCCGTGTGTCCCAGTGCCCCCAGTCCGTGTGTCCCCGCGCCCCCAGTGCCCCCAGTACCCCCAGTCCGTGTGTCCCAGTGCCCCCAGTTCTCCCAGTGCCCCCAGTAACCCCAGTCCGTGTGTCCCAGTGCAAGCGCGTGTACGGCGGCCCCGCCACGCTGCAGCTGAGCCTGGACGGGAAGCGGCTCTACGTGACCAACTCCTTCTACAGCACCTGGGACCGGCAGTTCTACCCCAGCCTGATCAAGTGAGCCCCTCCCGGCTGCCCGAGGCTGCCCGGGCCCGGTGGGAGCGGGAGGGGCCGCGACCCCCCCGGGGCTGTCCCGGAGCCGCTCGCGGCCGGGTCGGGATCGGGCAGAGCCCGGGCTGAGCTCAGCCCAAGGGGGTCGGGCCTGGCCGGGCCCAGCCCGAGCCGAGCCTGGGGGAGCTGCGGAGGGGAAAGGGCCCCGAGCCCGCCCTGCCCTGGGTTCGTGCCCGTCCTGGGGGCAGTGGGGACCCAAAGCTGTCCCTGCGCCCATCCTGTCCCCTCCATCGGGCACTGGGGACCGCAAGCGGCGCCAATCGCAGCCCGCGCCGCCGGCCCCGGGCCCGGGCGCTCCCCGGCGCCGTCCGGAGCAGCTCCGGGCGGGCTCGGCGCGGCCCCGGGGTCGCTGTCGCCCTGAGCCGCCGCTGTCCCCGCGCAGGGAGGGCTCGGTGATGCTGCAGCTCGACGTGGACACGGACAAGGGCGGCCTGAGCGTCAACAAGAACTTCCTGGTGGATTTCGGCAAGGAGCCCAACGGGCCGTGCCTGGCGCACGAGATCCGCTTCCCCGGCGGCGATGCCAAATCCGTGACCCTGCCCTGAGCGGCGCCGGCAGCGCCGGGATTGGGGTTCCGGGGGGGAAATTGGGGCTTTGGGGTGCCCCGGGTGATGGGACTGGGGGGCACTGGGGCTTTGGGGTGCCCCGGGTGATGGGACTGGGGGGCACTGGGGCTTTGGGGTGCCCCGGGTGATGGGTTTGGGGTGCCCTCGGGCTTTGGGGTGCCCCGGGTGATGGGACTGGGGGGCATTGGGGCTTTGGGGTGCCCCGGGTGATGGGACTGGGGGGCATTGGGGCTTTGGGGTGCCCCGGGTGATGGGTTTGGGGTGCCCTGGGCGATTCTGGGCTTTAGGATCCCATGGGGGATTCCTGCTTTGGGCTGCCCTCGGGAGATTCCAGGGTTCGGGGTCCCGCGGGCCATTCCCGGCCGTCCCTGTCCCTGTCCCTGTCCCTGTCGCTGTCCCTGTCCCTGCTTTCCCTGCCATCAATAAAGTTGTTTCCTGCATCAGCCGCAGCTTCCCGAGGCTCATTCCCGGAACATCCCGGGACGAACAAATGCCGGGGGGTCCGAGGGCGGCGTCGGGGCCGGGACAATGCCCGGGACGGGCGCGGGCGGAGCCGGGACCGCGGGCAGGGTCTGGGGGGAATTCCCGGCGCTGCCTCTTTTCCCGGGGCTTTGCTTCCAGCTGGGCTTTTTATCCCCATTTTATCTTTTTAATTTTTTTTCCCCCTATTTTATCCCTGGGGGCTCCTCGAGAAGGTTTTCCCCAGAAATAAAGTGGGATCCAGGTGGATATTTGGGATAAATCCTCCCTTGGCCCAGGTTTTTCCATGGATTCCCCATCCCTGGAATTGCCCCAGCCCAGCCCGGGCAGCTCCGGGAGCCGCCTGGGCCAGCGGGAGCCGCCCAAGGGCGTGGGACGGGATGAGCTTGGAGATCCCATCCGTCCCAAAATCCCCAAAAATCCCCAAAAATCCCTCAATTTCCCACAATCCCACCATCCCAAACTCGGCAAAGTCCCGAAGCCGGAGCCGGCTCGGACTCAGCCTCACCCCCTGCAATTAAAACCCCACTTTTCCAGTTCTCCCCTTCCCGATAAAAATCTGCAACCTCCCCGAAATCCCTCGGGAATGTGGGATTTCCTTCCCCCAAAATCAAAGCTCAGAAATCCAGGAAAAAAAGCAGGAAAAGCCAAGAGCAAATCCTGGGATCAAATCCCGGAAAAATCCACGGGGAAAAAATCCTTCCCCTCAGGGAGAGGCTGGAAATCCTCCGTGGAATTTGAACCATCCAAATCCCTTTCCCCCAATTTTTCCAGCTGTTCCAAACCTTTTTTCCCTGGAATTCCCACCCGGTGGGATCCAACTGGCAGCGGGAATTTATATTTAAAAATTGATTAAAATTGGGGTTTTTAAAATCCGATTCCCTATTTATTTTTCCCCTCCAGGAATTTGGGAATGCGGGGACTGCACCCCCGGCCCCTGGCTGTGATCCCCCGGGAAAACCGGGAGATTCGGGAATTCGGGAATTCTGGGAGTCAGGAATTTGGGAATCCTGAGAGTCGGGAATTCGGGAATTTGGAAATTTGGGAATTTGGGAATTCTGGTAGTTGGGAATTTGGGAATTCTGGAATTTGGGAATTCCAGGAGTCAGGAGTTCAGGAATTCCGCGAGTTGGGAATTCGGGAATTCTGGGATGCGGGAATTCTGGGAGTCAGGAATTTGGGAATCACAAGGGTTGGGAATTCCAGAATTCAGAATTTGGAAATTTGGGAATTCGGGAATTCCAGGAGTTGGGAATTGCGGGATGGGCGTGGCCTAGGGGTGACATCAATCCAAAGAAAATCCTTTTCCTTTTCCTTTTCCTTTTCCTTTTCCTTTTCCTTTTCCTTTTCCTTTTCCTTTTCCTGCTCCGGAGCTCTCCTTGCACACTCCTTGCACGCGCCTTGCACGCTCCTTGCACATGTGACACACGCACGTGACACACCAGTTGCACAACCCCACACACGTGACCTCCCCGCGCGACCCCTCCCTTGCACACTCACACGTGACACGCGCACGTGACACACACCCGTTGCACAACCCCTCCCCACGTGACCGCCCCACGTGACCCGTCTGCACACTCGCCGCACACCCGTCTCCCCTCGCGCCGCCCGCCCCGGCCAATCAGATCGCTGTTGCCAGGCAGATTTCGGCCCCTCCCGCCCCGCCACATCCGGGCGCTCACCCCCAGCTGAGGGGGGGGCGGGCTCAGCCAATCACGGCCGCGGGCGCTGCCGTATCCGGGCAGACCAGCGCCGCCGCAGCCAATCAGAAAAAAGAAGGGGCCGCGCGCGCGGCGAGCGAGGGGCGCGTCCACTTTCGGTTCGCGCGGGGGGCGCGGGGCACGTGGCGGGACCCCTCCCCTCCCCCCTCCCTCCCTCCCGGGGCCCCCCGAGCCGGACGGGACCAGGTGGGTGCGGGGCTGGGGGGGGGCGGGGGGGGATAGGCCTGGGGACACCCCCGGGGACACCGCGGGGACACCCCCGGGACACCCCCAGGCACCCGCGGGTACACCCCGGACACCCCCGGGAACACCGGGACACATCCGGAACACCCCGGATCACGCCCGGGACACCCCCGGAACACACCCGGAAACCCCCGGGACACCCCCGGGTACATCCCCGGAACACCCCCGGGACACCCCGGAACACCCCCGGGACACCCCGGGAACACCCCGGGAACACCCCGGGCTCGGCCCCGGCAGGGAGGTCCCGGCCCCCGGTACCGGCCCGGTACTGCGGGGAGGGCGCGGAGGGCGGCGGCGGCCCCGGGGGTCGCTTCCGGTGGCCTCATGGCCCCGTATCCCTGGGCGTCTCTTCCTGCCGGCGCTGTGGGTCTCTTCCTGCTGTCCCCCTGTCCTGGTGTCCCCCTGTCCCCCAGCCCTGCCGGGGTCACTGCAGATGTCCCTGTCCCATTTCTGTGGCTCCTGTCCGTGCCCACGAGTCCCATTAGAGCCCAGAATGGGATTTATTCCTGTTTTTACAGCAAATTCCCATTTCCCTGCTCCCAGCAGGACAGACACACAGGGCTGCCATGGCTGAGGAGGAGCTGGGGACCAGGGCCACCAGGAGGGGCCCCCAGAATGGGATTTATTCCCGTTTTTACACCGAAGTCCCATTTTCCCTGCAGGACACACACAGGGCTGCCATGGCTGAGGAGGAGCTGGGGACCAGGGCCACCAGGAGGGGCCCTCTGTCAGCTGGCAGTGCCCGGGGCGGTGCCACCGAGTCCAGCACGCTGCTGCAGGAGCTGCGGGGCAACATCTCGTAAGGGCAGCACCCCAAAACCTGGGAATCACCCCAGGGCACCCCAGAGGGGGCTCACGGGGTGGGGGATTGGGAATTGGGCACCCCAAAACCTGGGAATCACCCCAGGGCACCCCGGGTCCATCTCGGGTCCATCCCGGGTCCTTCCTGCATCCCTGAGCCCTGGGGTCCGTCCCGGGTCCGTCCTGGATCCCACTCGGGGTCTGGAGGGACCTGGGGAGCCCTGGGCAGGGCTGGAATTGCGACCCCGGGGTTTTTGGGATCGTTCCTGACTCGTGGCCTCTGTCCCTCGCAGCAAATCCGTGCAGAGCAAGGTGGACTCCATCCTGGTGAGTGTTCTGGGAATGCTGGAGGCAGGGAGGGCCGTTCCCGGGGCTCACCCCACAGGATTCATCTCCTCCTCTCCTCCTCTCCTGTCCCTGTCCCTGTCCCTGTCCCTGGAGTGCAGCAGGACGTGCAGAAGTTCTCGGACAGCGACAAACTCTACCTGTACCTGCAGCTGCCCTCGGGGCCCAGCCTGGGCGAGAAGAGGTCAGGGGGGACCCGGGGGTGGGATGGGATCCTTGGGGTGGGATCCTTGGGGTGGGATCTGTGGGGTGGGGACATTGGATGGGATGGGGTGGGATAGGATGGGATCCATGGGATGGGATCTATGGGGTAGGATGGGATGGAGCTGGAGTTGGCACAGGGATGCCCCAGGGCGGGTCCCTCACCCAGGGCTGGCACAGAGGTGCTGACCTGACGGGCTCCCCTCCCTGCCTGTGGCCCTGGAGCAGCAGCAGCAGCTCCTCCTCGCTGGAGCTGAGCGCGCTGGGCACGGCCGAGCACATGCACGCCTGCAGCTGGATCCGCAACCACCTGGAGGAGCACACGGACACCTGCCTGCCCAAGCAGGACGTCTATGACGCCTACAAGTGAGCTGGGCTGTCCCACGTCACTGTGTCCCCATGCCCCAAGGACCCCCTGTCCTGCTGTCCCATGTCCCCATGTCCCCACCTCCCTGGGAACCCCCTGTCCCCATGTCCCCATGCCCCAAGGACCCCCTGTCCTGGTGTCTCACGTCACCATGTCCCTTAGGAATCCCTGTCCTTCTGTCCCCATGTCCCCACCTCCCTGGGGACCCCCTGTCCCCATGTCCCCATGCCTCAAGGAACCCCCTGCCCTGGTGCTCCGTGTCCCCCTGCCCTGTCCCTGCTCCGTGTCCCCTGCTCTGTCCCTGCTCTGTGTCCCCTGCCCTGTCCCTTATGTGTTCCATGTCCCCCTGCCCTGTCCCTGCTCTGTGTCACCCGCTCTGTCCCTGCTCCGTGTCACCCGCTCTGTCCCTGCTCCGTGTCCCCTGCCCTGGTGCTCCGTGTCCCCCTGCCCTGTCCCTGCTCCGTGTCACCCGCTCTGTCCCCGCAGGCGTTACTGTGACAACCTGGGCTGCCGCCCGCTGAGCACGGCCAACTTTGGCAAGATCATCCGTGAGATCTTCCCAAACATCAAGGCCCGGCGCCTGGGGGGCCGTGGCCAGTCCAAATATCCTTCCTTGGCCTGGAATTCCCGTGCCAGCTGCTCCTTTTTCCCTTTTTCCCCTGATTTTTTCCCATTTTTTCCTGATTTTTTCCCATTCTTTTTCCTGGTTTTCCAATTTTCCCCATTTTTTCCCATTCCTGAGGGTTCTTTGGGGTTGGTTCCCGGTTTTTTGGGCTTGGGAAAAATCCTTGACTCTTCCCAACGTACTGCTATGGGGGGATCCGGAGGAAGACCGTGGTCAGCCTTCCTCCCCTGCCCAGCCTGGACCTCAAAGTGACCGAGACGGTGAGTTTGGGTGGGATAATGGGATAATGGGATAATGGGAGAATGGGATGGGATGGGATGGGATGGGATGGGATGGGATGGGATGGGATGGGATGGGATGGGATGGGATGGGATGGGGTGGGATGCAGGTCCTGCTTTGCTCCATGAATCCCATCCCATCCCCGTGTCCCATCCTGCTCCGTGGGCTCATCCCTGTGTCCTGCCCTGCTCCGTGACCCTCCTGCTGTCCCCTCCCTGCTGTCCTCCTGCCCCTGGTCTCACACACTGTCCCTGTCCCCATCCCCAGCAGGCAGAGCCCTACAGCAGTGAGGTGACAGTGTCAGTGTCCCTGTCCCTGTCTGATGTCCCTGTCCCTGTCCCCAGCAGGCAGAGCTGGCCGAGCTGGCTCACTCCTACAGCGCCGAGGTGACGGAGGCCGCGTGTGCCCTGACGTGCGACTGGGCCGAGAAGATCCTGCGGCGCTCCTTCAACAACATCGTGGAGGTGGCGCAGTTCCTGCTGCAGCAGCACATCATCAGCCCCCGCTCGGCCCACGCCGACCTGCTCATGGCCATGGTGCTCTCGGGTCAGCCTGGGGACACGGGGACCGTCACCGCCCCGGGTCACCGCCACCTCCCTGGGGACACAGTCAGCCCCCTGGGACACTGTCACCCTTGGGGACACAGTCAGCCCCCTAGGACACTGTCACCCTTGGGGACACAGTCAGCCCCCTAGGACACTGCCACCTCCCTGGGGACACAGTCAGCCCCCTGGGACACTGTGACCCTTGGGGACAGACGCTGTGTGGGGTGGGACAGGCTGTCCCCCGCCTTGTCAGTGTCCCCTCCCCACTCCCGTGTCCCCTCCCCAGTGCCACCATCCGCCGCCACCCCGCTCACGTCCCCTCCTCCCACAGAAAACACGGACAGGCCCCCGCAGGAGCCCCGGCCGCCCTCAGCCCCCAAGAAGAACGGCCCGGAGCCCTCGGACAGCAGCCAGGAGCAGGTGGGACCCCCGGACCCCTCCCCGGGCCGGGCCGGGCACCGGAGGCACCCCCAGCCCGGTGCCACCTTGTCTCCCCCGCAGGCCAAGAAGGACGCGGTCCCCAAGGGTCCCCCGCAGCCGCGGCCGGAGAAGAAGAAGCCGTCGGAGGCCCGGGCGGGCAGCAGCCCGCAGGTGAGCGCGCTGGTGGCGCGGCTGCCGCTGCTGCTGCCCCGCATCCCGGCCCCGCAGCGCCCGCCCGTGCCCAGCGCGGCCCCCGCGCCGCCCGTGCTGGTGCCGCGGCCCGGGGGCACCGTGAAGGTGGCGCTGCCGCTGCCCGTGGGCACGGCCGCCATCCCCGTGCTCAACGTGCTGCTGCCCGGCGTGGGCGTCCCCGCGGCCGAGAGCCCCCGCGGCGGCGGCGGCGACAGCGAGGGACAGCAGCGCGGCAGGGCCACCAAGCGCGCCCCGGAGGGGACAGCGGGGGACGGCGCCGCGCGCAAGAGGCGGCGCGGGAGGCCCCGCAAGAGGCCGGGGGACAACGCGATGTCACCCGAGGACGTGGAGGTGGCCCGGGGCGAGGAGGGAGGGGACTCGCCCCCGGGGGCGTCGCCCGGGGGTGGCAGTGCCACCGTGCCCGGTGGGGACAGGGGGGTGGCTGGTGGAGCTGCTGAGGATGGTGGGGACAGCATGGAGGTGGACAGTGACACGGTGACTGGGGGGGACAGCCCGGGCAGTGGCAGTGCCAGCGTCCCCCTTGGGGACAATGGCAGTGCCAGCGTCCCCCTTAGTGACAGCCCGGGCAGTGCCACCGTCCCCGTTAGTGACAGCCCAGGCAGTGCCAGCGTCCCCCTTAGTGACAGCCCAGTCAATGGCAATGCCACTGTCCCTGTTAGTGACAGCCCGGGCAGTGCCACCGTCCCCCTTAGTGACAGCCCAGGCAGTGGCAGTGCCAGCGTCCCCCTTGGGGACAATGGCAGTGCCACCATCCCCGTTAGTGACAGCCCAGGCAGTGCCACTGTCCCCCTTAGTGACAGCCAGGGCAGTGGCAGTGCCAGTGTCCCACTCAGAGACAGCTCAGTCAATGGCAGTGCCACCGTCCCCCTTAGTGACAGCCCAGTCAGTGTCAGTGCCACTGTCCCCCTTGGGGACAGCGCAGTCAATGGCAGTGCCACTGTCCCCAGTGGGGAGAGCCCAGGCAGTGGCAGTGCCACCATCCCCCTTAGTGACAGCTCAGTCAATGGCACTGACACTGTTCCCCTTGGGGACAGCCTGGTCAGTGGCAGTGCCACCGTCCCCCTTGGGGACAACTCGGTCAATGGCAGTCCCACTGTCCCCCTTGGGGACAATGGCAGTGCCACCGTCTCCCTTAGTGACAGCTCAGTCAATGGCAGTGCCACCGTCCCCCTTGGGGACAGCTCGGTCAGTGTCACTGCCACCACCCAGCTTGGGGACAGCTCAGTCAGTGCCACTGTCCCCCTTAGTGACATCCTGGTCAGTGGCAGTGACACTGTCCCCACTGGGGACAGCCCAGCTGAGGGAAGTGCCACCGTCCCCCTTGGGGACAGCCCAGTCAGTGGCAGCATCCCTGGTGATGGCTCTGCTGGTGGTGGCAGTGCCACCGTCCCCCTTAGTGACAGCCCAGTCAGTGCCACCGTCCCCCTTAGTGACAGCCCAGCTGGGGCAAGGGCTCCCACCCACCTTGGGGACAGCTCAGTCAATGGCAGTGCCAGCGTCCCCCTTAGTGACAGCCCAGTCAGTGCCACTGTCCCCCTTGGGGCCAGCCCGGTCAGTGGCAGTGCCAGCTCCCCCAGTGGTGGCTCTCCTGGTGGTGGCAGTGCCACTGTCCCTGTCAGCGACAAGCCAGTCCCTGGCAGTGCCACTGTCCCTGTCAAGGACAGCCCAGCCAGGGCCAGTGACACTGGGGACAGGCCTGTCACTGGCAGTGCCACCACTGGGGACAGGCCTGTCACTGCCAATGCCACCAGCCCTGTCAGGGACAGTCCACCCATGGCCAGTGACACTGGGGACAGGCCGGTCACTGGCAGTGCCACCACTGGGGACAGGCCTGTCATTGCCAGTGCCACCAGCCCTGTCAGGGACAGCCCACCCATGGCCAGTGACACTGGGGACAGGCCAGTCACTGGCAGTGCCACCATCCCCACTGAGGACAGCCCACCCATGGCCAGTGACACTGGGGACAGGCCGGTCATTGCCAGTGTCACCAGCTCTGTCAGGGACAGCCCAGCCAGGGTTGGTGACACTGGGGACAGGCCAGTCATTGGCACTGCCACCCCTGGGGACAGGCCGGTCACTGGCAGTGCCACCACAGAGGACAGGCCTGTCACCAGCAGTGCCACTGTCCCTGTCAAGGACAGCTCACCCATGGCCAGTGACACTGGGGACAGGCCGGTCATTGCCAGTGCCACCAACCCTGTCAGGGACAGCCCAGCCAGGGTTGGTGACACTGGGGACAGGCCGGTCACTGGCAGTGCCACCACAGAGGACAGGCCTGTCACCAGCAGTGCCACCGTCCCTGTCAAGGACAGCCTGTCCAGGGCCAGTGGCGCTGCTGGGGACAGGCCGGTCACCAGGAGTGCCACCATTCCCAGCAGGGACAGCCCAGCTGGTGGCAGTGCCACTGTCCCTGTCAAGGCCAGTCCATGCAGGGGCAGTGCCACCACTGGGGACAGGCCAGTCAGTGGTGCCACTGTCCCTGTCAGGGACAGGCCTGTCCCTGGCAGTGCCACCGTCCCTAGGAGGGACAGCTCACCCAGGGCCAGTGCCACTGTCCCCAGGCAGGACAGCCCCTCCAGGGCCAGTGCCACTGGGGACAGGCCGGTTACTAGAAGTGCCACTGTCCCCGCAGCTGGTGGCACTGCCACCGTCCCTGTCAAGGAAGGTCCATCCAGGGGCAGTGCCACCACTGGGGACAGGCCAGGCACGGGCAGTGCCACCACTGGGGACAGGCTGGCTGGTGGCAGTGGCACTGTCCCTGTCAAGGACAGCTCAGCCAGGGGCAGTGGCACCACTGGGGACAGGCCGGTCACCAGGAGTGCCACTGTCCCTGTCAGGGACAGCCCAGCTGGTGGCAGTGGCACCACACCAGCCAAGGACAATCGGGCCAGGGGCAGTGCCACCCCTGGGGACAGCTCATCCCGGGGCAGTGCCACCATCCCTGTCAGGGACGGCTCACCCAGGGCCAGTGCCACCGCAGGGGACAGGCCGGTCACCAGGAGTGCCACTGTCCCTGTCAGGGACAGCCCAGCCGGTGGCAGTGCCACTGTCCCTGTCAAGGCCAGTCCATCCCAGGGCAGTGCCACCACTGGGGACAGGCCAGTCAGCGGTGCCACTGTCCCTGTCAGGGAGAAGCCTGTCACCAGCAGTGCCACCGTCCCTGTCAAGGACAGCTCACCCAGGGCCAGTGGCAGTGTTGGGGACAGGCCGGTCACCAGGAGTGCCACCATTCCCAGCAGGGACAGCCCAGCTGGTGGCAGTGCCACCGTCCCTGTCAGGGACAGCTCATCCAGGGCCAGCGCCACCACTGGGGACAGGCCAGCGAGGAGCAGTGCCACCACTGGGGACAGGCCAGCGAGGAGCAGTGCCACCACTGGGGACAGGTCAGTCAGTGGCAGTGCCACCATCCCCGTTAGGGACAAGCCAGTCCGTGGCAGTGCCATTGTCCCTAGGAGGGACAGCTCACCAAGGGGCAGTGGCACTGGGGACAAACCGGTGAGTGGCAGTGCCACCGTCCCTGTCAGGGACAGCTCCTCCAGGAGCAGTGCCACCACTGGGGACAGGCTGGGCAGGGGCAGTGGCAGTGTCCCCATCAGGGACAGGTCACCCAGAGACAGTGGCAGTGGGGACAGGCCAGGCAGGGGCAGTGCCACCATCCCCATCAGGGACAGGTCACCCAGAGACAGTGGCAGTGGGGACAGGCCAGGCAGGGGCAGTGCCAGCAGTGGGGACAGGCCAGGCAGGAGCAGTGCCACCATCCCTGTCAGGGACAGGCCAGGCAGGGCCAGTGGCAGTGTCCCTGTCAGGGACAGGTCACCCAGAGACAGTGCCACCACTGGGGACAGGCCAGTCCCTGGCAGTGCCACCACCGGGGACAGGCCGGGCAGGGGCAGTGCCACCGTCCCTGTCGAGGACAGGCCGGGCAGGGGCAGTGGCACCATCAGGGACAGGCTGGTCAGGGGCAGTGCCACTGTCCCCATCAGGGACAGCTCAGACAGTGGCAGTGCCACTGTCCCTGTCAAGGACAGGTCAGCCAGAGCCAGTGGCACCACAGGGGACACGTCAGTCAGGAGCAGTGCCACTGTCCCCATCAGGGACAGCGCAGCCAGGGGCAGTGCCACCACTGGGGACAGGCCGGGCAGGGGCAGTGCCACCATCCCTGTTAAGGACAGCTCATCCAGGACCAGTGACATTGGGGACCGGCCAGTTAGTGGCAGGGCCATCATCCCTGTCAGGGACAGCGCAGCCAGGGCCAGTGCCACCACTGGGGACAGGCTGGGCAGGGGCACTGCCACCACTGGGGACAGATCAGTCAGGGGCAGTGCCACCATCCCTGTCCGGGACAGCTCACCAAGGGCCACTGCTGTTGGGGACAGGCCAGTGAGGAGCAGTGCCACCGCTGGGGACAGGCTGGGCAGTGGCAGTGCCACCGCTGGGGACAGGCCAGTGAGGAGCAGTGCCACCACTGGGGACAGGCTGGGCAGTGGCAGTGCCACCGCTGGGGACAGGCTGGGCAGTGGCAGTGCCACCGCTGGGGACAGGCCACTGAGGAGCAGTGCCACCACTGGGGACAGGCCAGTGAGGAGCAGTGCCACCATCCCTATCAGGGACAGGTCACCCAGAGACAGTGGCAGTGGGGACAGGCCAGGCAGGGGCAGTGCCACCGTCCCTATCAGGGACAGGTCACCCAGAGACAATGGCAGTGGGGACAGGCCGGGCAGGGGCAGTGTCCCCATCAGGGACAGGTCACTCAGGGCCAGTGGCAGCGGGGTCAGGCTGGTCAGGGACAGTGCCACCATGCCCATGAGGGACAGTGCCACAGTTCCCATGAGGGACAGGGCCCCCAGGGCCCCTGACCCTGGGGACAGGCCAGGCAGGAGCAGTGCCACTGTCCCTGCCAGGGACAGCCCAGCTGCGGGCAGTGGCACGCTCAGGGACGTGCCAGTCTCTGGCGGTGGCACTGTCCCCATCAGGGACAGCCCGTCCAGGGGCACTGCCACTGTCCCCATCAGGGACAGGCCGGTCACTGGCACTGCCACTGTCCCTGTTGGGGACAGGCCGGTCACTGGCTCTGCCACTGTCCCCATTGAGGACAGGCCGGTCACTGCCACTGTCCCCACTGAGGGCAGGCCGGTCACTGCCAGTGGCACCGCTGGGGACAGGCTGGTCACTGACAGTGGCACCCCTCCTGGCAGGGACTGTCCCTCCAGGGACAGTGGCACTCCTGGGGACAGGCCGGTCCCTGGCAGTGCCACTGTCCCCGTCAGGGACAGCCTATCCAGGGGAACTGCCACCATCGTGGACACGCCCGTCACCGGCAGTGCCACCATCCCTGCGGGTGACAGCCCCTTCTGGGCCCGGGGCACCGCTGGGGACAGCGCCGGGGGTGGCAGTGCCACCTTCCCCGTCAGGGACTGCCCGTCGCGGGGCACTGCCACCATTGTGGACGCGCTGGTGACCCTGAGTGGCACCGTGATGGACAGGAGGATCCTGGGCAGTGTCACCGTCCCCGTCAGGGCCAGCCTGTCCCGGGGCACTGCCACCATCGTGGACACGCCCGTCTTTGTCAGTGCCACCGTCCTCGTTGGGGACTCCATCCCCAGGGTCACGGCCACCATCGTGGAGTCCAGGGTGCCCGGCCATGCCATCCTCCCCCTCGGGGACACGCTGGCCTGTGGCAGTGCCACCATCCCTGTCAGGGAGTGCCCGTCCAGGGACGGTGCCGCTGTCCCCATCAGAGAGTGCCCATCCAGGGACAGTGCCACCGTCCCTGACAGGGACAGGCCAGGCAGGGACAGTGCCACTGTCCCCATCAGGGAGTGCCCGTCCAGGGAGAGTGCCACCATCCCTGTCAGGGAGTGCCCGTCCAGGGACAGTGCCGCTGTCCCCATCAGAGAGTGCCCATCCAGGGACAGTGCCACCGTCCCTGACAGGGACAGGCCAGGCAGGGACAGTGCCACTGTCCCCATCAGGGAGTGCCCGTCCAGGGAGAGTGCCACCATCCCTGTCAGGGAGTGCCCGTCTGGGGACAGTGCCACCATCCCTGAGGGGGACAGGCCAGAGAGGGACGGTGCCACTGTCCCCATCAGAGAGTGCCCATCCAGGGGCAGTGCCACCTTTGGGGACAGCAGGCATGTCACTGATGGGGGCAGTCCCCCCATCATGGACACACCGGTCAGTGGCAGTGCCACCATCCCTGTCAGGGACTGCCCGTCCAGGGGCAGTGCCTCCCCTGGGGACAGGCCTGGCAGTGGCAGTGCCACCCCTGGGGACAGGCCTGGCAGTGCCACCCCTGGGGACAGGCCTGTCCCTCCCGTCCGCGTCAGTGTCATCAGGGATGGCAGGACGGGCACCAGGGTGGCACCGGCGGCCCTGGCACAGCGCGGTCACAGCCGGGCCGGGTCTCCCCTCGGGGACACGCAGGGACACACGAGGGCGGGCACAGGGATGGGGTCCCCTGCGTCACACCAGTAAAAACCAGTAAAAACCAGTAAAAACCAATCACTGCCGTGTGGCTGTGTGCCTGTGAGCCCGGGCACCGGAGGGGGCACTGGGAGGGGACACTGGGAGTGGGGAGGGGACACGGGGAATGGAGAGGGGACATTGGGAACGGGGAGGGGACACGGGGAATGGGAAGGGGACACTGGCAGTGGGGAGGGGACACGGGGAGTGGGAAGGGGACATTGGCAGTGGGGAGGGGACACGGGGAGTGGGAAAGGGACATTGGGAGCGGGGAGGGGACATTGGCAGTGGGGAGGGGACACTGGGAGTGGGGAGGGGACATTGGCAGTGGGGAGGGGACACGGGGAGTGGGAAGGGGACATTGGGAGCGGGGAGGGGACACTGGGAGTGCGGAGGGGACATTGGGAGCGGGGACACGGCGCAGAGGAAGAGGATAAGGAGGGGACAACCCGCCCCACCCCCCCGGATGGTGACAGCGACATCCGAGGCGATTTTGCCAAGAAATCGCAGATTTTGGTTAACGCGGAACCCGCGGGGCGCCTTGGGCTTGTTCCGTGCCGAGACCACGCCCCCAAACACCATGAAGCCACGCCCCTTTAAGCATATATGTACAGAAACCGCGCTCACTTCCGCACGCGACGTATAGGCCACGCCCCCGTCTCTGTAAGCCACGCCTCTATACCCCGGCCCACTGCCCATATTAGTGGTTAAACCACGCCCACACGCTCATATAAATGCATAACCACGCCCCCGGCGCCATGCCCCGCCCCTTCCCCCGCGCCTCCGGCCCGCCAGGGGGCGCTGTGGCCGCTCAGCCCCGTGAGGCGGCGCCGGGCCGGGCCTGGCGAGGCTGCACCGGCCCCGCTCCGCCGGCCCCGCTTCCCGGCCCCGCTCCGGCCTCTCCACCGGCCCTCCCGGCCCCTCCGCGCCTCTCCGCGCCGCCCCGCTCCTCCCCGCTCCGCCGAGGTGAGCCCGGCCCCGCCGCGCCCCCCCGCGGCCTCCTCCGCCCCCTCAGCCCGGTCCCCCCGGCGGTTCCGCGGCCGCGTCCGGCCTCGCCTCCTCCTCCTCCTCCTCCTCCTCCTCCTCCTCCTCCTCCTCCTCCTGCTGCTGCTGCTGCTGCTGCTGCTCGGCGGCTCCGTGGCGCAGGAGCGGGGCAGGATTTGGCCTTTTCCCGGCCGAGGCTCGGTGCTGATCCCGGCTGTTTTTCCGCCTCTCTCTCCCCGCAGCAGCAGCCGCCGGTGCCCGGGATGAGCCGCCCGCGCCGGCCGCAGGGCCGCGCTCGCCGAGCGGAGCCTCGCGGGATGGGATCGCTCCAGGTACCTCTCCCGAAGCCTTTCCCAGCCCCTTTTCCTGGGAATCGCTGCCGGAGCCCCGCTCCCCGCGGGGGAAGTGGCGCAATTCCCCTTCCAGAGCCTTTTCCAGCAGCTTTTCCTCAGGGGGATTTGCCAACCCGGCCCCCCCGCCTCCCTCCCGGGGCCATCTGGTGGCTTTGGAATTGCCCGAAATCCCCTCCAAAATTCCATGGATTGCGTAAAATTTGGATTGGCGGGGGTCACTCGTGCCCTCGGGAATGTTGTCCCTGGAAAACTTCGGCTGGAGTTGGTGGGAAGTTGAATAATGAGAAATAATTACCTTTAATCCCTCCCTTTTTATTCCTTCCGCATCCCTGGAATCCGGGAGGGAATAACTGGGTGGAAAAGGGGATTTTCCAGCTTTTTTTTTTCCCCGGTGCTGGAAGAGTTGTTGAGGTTTTGGAGCCGTTCCTGGTGTGGATCCCGTGGATCTGCTGAGAACAGCCCCTGATTTCTCCCTTGGAATCCCGAGTGGGATTTCAGGACTGTGCTCCTGGAATTCCTGGGTGATCCCGGCTCCAGATTTCCTGGATGCTTTATGGTCCCGCAGTTCAGGGTCCATGCTGGGATCAGCCCAGGCGGAGCCGCCCTTGGGATCCAGGTGGGGATGTGGATTCCTGCTTTTTTTAAAATTTTTTCCTGCTTTTTTTTCCCCCCTGCCTTTTCCCAGTTTATTTCCCAACCTTAGAGGGAAAAAACAAAAACTTGGAAAAACCTCAAAAAGTGGGGGTTTGTGTACGGAATGCGATCCATGGGAGGAGGGAGCTCCAGGCCTGTGGGATTGCTCCGGGCTCTGGAATCCTGTGGCGTTCCTGGGAAGAGGGAAAAGCTTTGGATGTGGTTTTTTTTTGGGATGAGCAGAGCGCTTCGGGAAGGGAGGGGGTCCCTGGAATTTTTGGGTTGGAGCCACGTAAGGATTTGGGAGTGGGATAGAGGAGGAAAATCTGGGATTTGTGGGAAAACAGGGATGGGAATTGTGGGGCAGTGTGGAATCCCAAATTTCCACCCCCATCTTTTTTTTTGGGATTCGTCGAGAAATGGGAGCATCGGGGATTTTTTTCAGGCTCTGATGGGGTTTTTGGGATCTAAGAGCCACAGAAATGTCAGGAATGTGGGATTTGGAGTGCTGGGCATGGGGGAACAGAGCCAAACTCTCAGACTTTGGTCAGGATTTGGGCATCTGGGATTTCTTGGAGAAGAAGTGGCAAAAAAAGAGGAAAAGAAGAGGAAAAAAAAAAAAAGAAGCGGTATCTGGGAGGTGACCTAGGTTTGAATCACTTGGAATATTTAGGGAAAATTCCTGAGGGCTTTTTCCCTCCTTTCTTTGGGAGTTGGAAAAATAAAGGGATAAAGCAAATCCTTAAAGTAATGAGGAAAAATCTGAGATTAACAGAGAAAAATCCTTGATTTAACAGGGAAAAAATTAACGTCCATCTTCCCTTCAGGTGCATCCTGGGTTTGTCCCCTTGAATCCCACCCCTAACCCCAGTTTTTTCCCTTTTTTCCCCATCACTGAGTCCTGCAGCTCCTCCACTGCTCCTCCTGTTGAATCCCACCCCAAATCCCACCCCAGATCCCATTTTCCCCCCGTTTAACCCCATTTTCTCCCTGTGTTTCCCCTGCTCTGTTCCCCCTGTTGAATCCCACCCTGGATCCCATTTTCCCCCCGTTTAACCCCATTTTCTCCCCGTTTTTCCCTGCTCTGTTCCCCCTGTTGAATCCCACCCCAGATCCCATTTTCCCCCAGTTTAACCCCATTTTCTCCCCATTTTTCCCCATCACTGAGTCCTGCAGGCCCTCCACTGCTCCTGCTCTTGAATCCCACCCCAGGTCCCACTTTCCCCCGGTTTAACCCCATTTTCTCCCCGTGTTTCCCCAGCTCTGAGCCGCGCAGCCCCTGCTCTGTTCCTCCTGTTGAATCCCACCCCAGATCCCATTTTCCCCCGGTTTAACCCCATTTTCTCCCTGTTTTTCCCCAGCTCTGAGTCCTGCAGCCCCTGCTCTGTTCCCCCTGTTGAATCCCTCCCCGGATCCCATTTTCCCCCGGTTTAACCCCATTTTCTCCCCGTTTTTCCCCAGCTCTGCTCCTGCTCTTGAATCCCACTCCAGATCCCATTTTCCCCCGGTTTAACCCCATTTTTTCCCCGTTTTTCCCTGCTCTGTTCCCGCTGTTGAATCCCACCCCAGGTCCCATTTTCCCCCGGTTTAACCCCATTTTCTCCCCGTGTTTCCCCAGCTCTGAGCAGCCGCGCAGCCCCTGCTCTGTTCCCCCTGTTGAATCCCACCCCGGATCCCATTCTCCCCCCGGTTTAACCCCATTTTCCCCCGGTTTAACCCCATTTTCTCCCGGTTTTTCCCCAGCTCTGAGCAGCCGCGCAGCCCCTGCTCTGTTCCCCCTGTTGAATCCCACCCCAGATCCCATTTTCCCCCGGTTTAACCCCATTTTCTCCCCGTTTTTCCCCAGCTCTGAGCCGCGCAGCCCCTGCTCTGTTCCCCCTGTTGAATCCCTCCCCGGATCCCATTTTCCCCCCGTTTAACCCCATTTTCTCCCGGTTTTTCCCCAGCTCTGAGCCGCGCAGCCCCTGCTCTGTTCCCCCTGTTGAATCCCACCCCAGATCCCATTTTCCCCCCGTTTAACCCCATTTTCTCCCCGTTTTTCCCCAGCTCTGAGCAGCTGCGCAGCCCCTGCTCCACCATGGGCGACTCGGCGGCCGGGAGGAGCCCCCCGGAGCCGGGCGGTTCCTCCCTGGGCGTCATCACGGAGGGCGTGGGCGAGCTGGCCCTCATCGACGCCGAGGTGGCCCAGCGGGCGTGCGAGGAGGTGCTGCAGAAGGTGCAGCGGCTGCACGGCTCCCAGCCCGTGCCCAACGGGCAGAGCTGCCCCGTGCGCTGCCTGGACGAGGCGCCGCGCATCCAGGAGGAGGAGGAGGAGGGCTCGGCCGCGGCCCGGACGGCGCGGAAGCGCCACCAGCACCAGGCCAAGCAGTCGTGGCTGCTGCGCCTCTTCGAGTCCAAGCTCTTCGACATCTCCATGGCCATCTCCTACCTGTACAACTCCAAGGAGCCCGGCGTGCAGGCCTACATCGGCAACCGCCTCTTCTGCTTCCGCCACGAGGAGGTGGACTTCTACCTGCCCCAGCTGCTCAACATGTACATCCACATGGACGAGGACGTGGGCGACGCCATCAAGCCCTACATCGTGCACCGCTGCCGCCAGAGCATCGACTTCTCGCTGCAGTGCGCGCTGCTGCTGGGCGCCTACTCCTCGGACATGCACATCTCCACGCAGCGCCACTCGCGCGGCACCAAGCTCCGCAGGCTCATCCTCTCCGACGAGCTGAAGCCGGCGGGCAGGAGGAGGGAGCCGGGCGCCGCCCTGCCCGGCGCCGACACCGGGCTCTCCCCCTCCAAACGGACTCACCAGAGGTCCAAGTCGGACGCCACGGTGTCCATCAGCCTCAGCAGCAACCTGAAGCGCACGGCCAGCAACCCCAAGGTGGAGAGCGAGGAGGAGGTGAGGCCTGGGGGGTTCCTGAGGGAGTTCTGAGGGGTTGGGATGGAGCTCCAAGGCTCAGCCAGCCATCCCAAGGTGGAGAGCGAGGAGGAGGTGAGGCCTGGGGGGTTCCTGAGGGAGTTCTGAGGGGTTGGGACTGAGCTCCAAGGCTCAGCCAGCAACCCCAAGGTGGAGAGCGAGGAGGAGGTGAGGCCTGGGGTGCTCCTGAGGGAATTCTGAGGGGTTGGGACTGAGCTGCAAGGCGCAGCCAGCAGCCCCAAGGTGGAGAGCGAGGAGGAGGTGAGGGTTAGGGTGTTCCTGAGGGAATTCTGAGGGGCTGGGATGGAGCTCCAAGGCGCAGCCTGCCATCCCAAGGTGGAGAGCGAGGAATAAGAGGTAAAGTGTGGGATGTTCCTGAGGGAATCCTGTGGGAAAGGCTGGTGTGGGGCTGGGATTGAGCTCCAAGGCTCAGCCTGCCATCCCAAGGTGGAGAGCGAGGAGGAGGTGAGGCCTGGGGTGCTCCTGAGGGAATTCTGAGGGGCTGGGATGGAGCTCCAAGGCTCAGCCTGCCATCCCAAGGTGGAGAGTGAGGAGGAGGAGGAGGTGAGGCCTGGGCTGTTCCTGAGGGAGTTCCGTGGGACTGAGCCCCAAGGATTGGTGTGCTGGGGAAATCCCGTGGTTGTTGCTTGGGATTGATCCCAGAGCTGATCCAGGGATCAGCCTTGGGAAGTGCCTTGGGATTCATCCCAGAGCTCCTTTAGGGTCGTGGTTGTGCTCCAAGGCTCAGCCAGGAACCCCAGGGTGGAGAGCGAGGAGGAGGTGAGGTCTGGGCTGTTCCTGAGGGAATTCTGTGGGACTGAGCCCCAAGGATTGGTGTGCTGGGAAAATCCCGTGGCTGCTCCTTGGGATTCACCCCACGGCTCCTCTGGGACCGGGGCTGAGCTCCAGGGCTGATCCCAGGATGAGCTGGGAATTCCAGGTGGGAAAGGAGCCCCCGAGCCGCTGCTGGCAGCAGATTTTGGGAACGGCGCTTCCCAAATCCAGGAAAAACGAATCCCCCAGAGGGTGGAATGCACCCCAGAGGAACTGGGAGTGACTGGGAGTGACTGGGAATTCCCAGAAATCCCTGGGAAACGGATCAGAAATCCAAGGTTTGATTCCGCCGGGAATTCCGCTGGGAGCCCTTGGAAGCAGCCAAGGATTTTTCCAAGCTCTGGGAATTGGGATGAGGATGGAAGGAAGGATTGGGAAGGAATTTTCCAGGCCGGATTCGGGATCAAAACACCCCGGAAAAATCCGGGGCCGTTCCCACCGGGATGAATTTTTAATATGGAAAAGGAGGAGGCCGGAAACTGGAGCCTCTCCATAAATTATGGATGAGGAAACTCCTGGAAACGACCCTGAAAAAGCTGGGAAAGCACAAACCCAGGGGGGCTCCAGCCCTGGATCCCAACTGTCCCTCAGAAATCCCGGAGTCATTGGAAGCACTGGGGGCTCTTCCCTCTGGAATCCAGGAATTCCTTGGGAAAATTGATGGGAAATGATCCCAGAATTCATCAGGGAAGGGAAAATTGATGGAAAATCTTCCCAAATTTTCCCTCCCCCGGTGAACTTTGGGGTCATTTCCCATCAGTTTTCCCTCCAGGTGGGATCCAGACCTGGTTGTCCCCTTTTTTTGGGAATTTTTGGGAATTTTAGTCCCAGAATTCCTGGTTTTTATGGGATGAAGCTCCCTTGGATCCCTTTTAGGAAGAAAATCGTGAATTGAGGGACTCCAAGCGCTGGAATTTCAGGATTTTTGGGATGGGAATCGCTTGGGATGGAGCATGGAGGGAGATCTGGGAATGGCAGGAAAACTTGGGATAAATCAGGAATTTTTCCATGGTAAAAAAGGGCCTCAAAAATTGGGATTTTGGGAACTTTCGGGATCGTTTCCATGGGATTCGTTTGATGTGCTGAAATTCGGGATAAACTGGAATCCAGGGAAGGAAAAAAAAAAAGTGGATTTGGTGGTGGAAAAGGTCAGAAATCCAAGGAATTCGGAGCTGGATCCATCCTGGTCCTTCTGGGCCGGGGTGAGGAATCCCGGAGAGGAGGAAAACCGGGAAAATCCCGGGAATTCAGCGCTCGGATCCGCTCCGCTTGGATCCCGTCCCCCTCGAGATCCGCAGAGTTTCCCTTCCCGGAACCTTCCCGGTAATTCCAGGAGGATGGGGCCAAACAAACTTGGGAATTGCTGGAAGTGCACCTGGAGCTAAACTTTGCTTTTTCTCCCCCCTTTTCCCCTGCTCCTTCCCCTCTTCCCCCCACGGAAAACATTCCCCCCAAAAAAACTGCCCCGAACCCCCCTTTTCCCGCTTTTCCCAGGAATTCTCCTCGAGTACGGAAAGCCTGGATAAATCCCTGGCTCCCGTAAGTTCCGATCCCGCTTTCCGGAGGCTCCCCCTTCCCACCACGGCATTTCCTCAAGTCCACCCCTCTGGAATTTCCCTGCATTCCCCCAGATATTCCCAAAAAAAAAAAAAAAAAAAAAAACCCCAAAAAAAATTCCCGGCACCGTTTCCTCGGATTGGGAATTCCGGGAAAATCCCTTCCGGTTGGATAAAATCCGGGAAAGTCCCATTTTTCCACCAAAAGGCATCCGGGAATGAGGGAATTCCCGCTTTTCCTGCTTTTCTGTTGCAGGTGGAGGAGGAAATGCTGTTTCTGTTTTCCCTTGGAATTCGGCTCCCAAAATTCTCGGCCGGATGGGATTGATTTGCTTTTTTTTCCATGGTTTTTTCCCCCACCAATCATTCCTTGATTCCATTCTCTCAATTCCTTCTTTTTTTCCCCATGAAAATTCCAATCGAATCCTGGCGTTTTCCCTGATTTTTCTCTCCCGAATGAACCCTTCTCCTGGTTTTTTTTGGAATCTTTCCCTCTTTTCCCGCCAGGATTCCCGGTGGGAATGTGCAGTCCATGATTTCCTCCAGCAATGGGAGTTTGGGAAGAATTCCATGATTTTTTTTTTTGGGGGGGGGGGGCTTTTCTGGGAATTCCTGGGTTCCAGCCCAGCTCTGATCTCGCTGGGAATTCCCAGGGATCGTTCCCGCGCCTGGATTTGGGAATTCTGTCGGGATTTGATCCCAGATTTTGGGCTCATCCTAAATCCCGCTGGTTTTAGGGATGGCGGGATGCTCGGGATGAGCTCCAGGCCCCAAATTCCCGCCCAAAATTCCAGGAAATCCTTTATTTCCACCCATTCCTGCTCCTCCCAGCCCGGCCAGTGGCTCCTCTCCAGGGTTTTCTTGGGAATCCACGGAAAACAGGGATAATTCCTCCTTCCCTATGGAATGTTCTGCCGGAGCGTGGGATCCTGGTGTGGGGAGGATCCTTGGGAATGCGGGGATGAGGAATGGGACGAAGAGGAAAATTCCCTCTGGAATTTCCCTTTGGAATGGGAAGAAGAGGCGAATTCCCCTCTGGAATGGGATGAAGAAGAGGAAGATTCCCTCTGGAATTCCCCTTTGGAATGGGATGGAGGAAAATTCCCCTGGAACGGGATGGGATGAAGAGGAAAATTCCCTTTGGAAAAGAATGGGATGAAGGGGAAAATTCTCCCTTGGAATGGGATGAAGAGGAGTTTTCCCTCTGGAATGGGATGGAATTTCCCAGCCCCTGGGGCTGGAAGATCCAGGATCTCCAGAGGCTCCGAACGGATCCCGGCGCCGCTGGAATGCTCCTGAGGCGGGGAGAGGATCCTTGGGAAGCGTTTTGGGATCCCTGGATGGATCCCGGATTCCCAGTGGGTTCCTCGGGGGAATTCCCTGGAATTCCGAGGGGACAGCGCCCCTGGAAAAGCCGGGCTGGGAGGAGCAGGAATATCGGAGCCGCCGGGATTCCGCGGGAGCGGCCGGGAAGCAGCCGTGGTTGGGGGATCCCGGGATTGCAGGGATGGGATTCAGAGCTGAGGGAATTGTGGGGATCCGGCCGGGATCGGGAGCCTCTGGAATGTTTCTGGAGCCAGCTGGGGGCAGGGAAGCCGAGCGCTGTCCCGGAATTCCCGAGGGAATTTTTGGACGTGGACTACGAACCCCGCAGGTTCCAGCCGGGAATGCCCCATCCCATCCTCCAATCCCTGATTTTCCCCATCCCCGCCTCTTGCCCTGCGATATTCCCGATTTCTCCGGCGTTTTCCGTTGCTGCCCCGTTCCCGATCCGTGGCTTTCTGCATGCGCCGTTCCCAGCATGGTCGGAGCGCTCGGGGATCCCAAAAATCAGCCCTCGGTTATTCCCGAGGGTGGGAATGCGGAGTGGGAATTTGGGATCAGTGTGGGGAGGGAGGGAGGGAGGGGGCGGCTGCATCCCGGGAGAAATCCCAAATCCCTGGGGGGTTCTTGGATTGGGACAGCAGGGAGGATCCTCCTGAATCCCAGGAATCCGGATGATCCCCAAATCCTGGGAATCTGGATGATCCCAAATCCCGGGAATCCGGATAATCCCAAATCCCAGGAATCCGGATAATCCCAAATCCCAGGAATCTGAATGATCCCAAACCCAGGGAATCCGGATGATCCCAAATCCTGGGACTCTGGATCCTCCCAAATCCCGGGAATCTGGATCCTCCCAAATCCCGGGAATCCAATGGGACTGGGAGATCCCGCAGGGAACGTTGGCTCTGGAATTCCGGGGGGAAGGAAAAGGCCCCGGGATCCTGCTCTGCCGGGGGATGGATGGGACTCCCAGGTTTCCAGGATCTGGGAAGAGGGAAGAGAAGGGAAAAGGGAAGAGCAGGAATTTGGTCCCAGTGAAGCATCACCTCCATTTTCCTCCTTTTTTCCCAGAGTTTTTATTTTTATCCAGATCCTTTTCCAGGCAGCCTTGCTGGCTCCGGAGCGGGAAAGGGGAAGGGCAGGGAAGAGCAGGGATAGGGAAGGGCAGGGAAGAGGGAAAAGCAGGAAAAGGATCCCACTGGAAAACCACCACCAGCCATCACCTCCATTTCCCTCCTGTTTTCCCAACTTTTGAGTTTTCATCCCGATCCTTCCCAAGCCTTTCCCAGCCAGTCTGGGATGGGAAAAGCAGGGAGAAGCAGGGAGAATCAGGGGGTGGAAGGATCCCGGAGGAGGGGACGGGATGGGATGGGATGGGATGGGATGGGATGGGACGGGATGGGATGGGATGGGATGGGATGGGATGGGATGGGATGGGATGGGATGGGATGAAAGCGTTTCCCTGTGGAGAAGATGACGCTGCCTCCGTTTCCCCCCCGTTTCCCCCCGTTTCTCCCCGTTTTCCCCCCATTTTCCCCCCCCTTTTCCCCCCTTTTTCCCCCCCTTTTCCCCCCATTTCCCCCCATTTCCCCCCATTTTCCCCCTGTTTTCCCCCCCATTTTCCCCCCCCATTTCCCCCCCGTTTCCCCCCGTTTTCCCCCCATTTTCCCCCCATTTTTCCCCATTTTTCCCCCTTTTCCCCCCCTTTTTTCCCTGTTTCCCCCTGTTTTCCCCCCCTTTTCCCCCCATTTCCCCCCCGTTTTCCCCCCGTTTCCCCCCCCGTTTTTCCCCCCATTTTTCCCCCCCTTTCCCCCCCATTTTCCCCCCCATTTCTCCCCCGTTTCCCCCCCGTTTTCCCCCCATTTTCCCCCCATTTTTCCCCGTTTTTCCCCCTTTTCCCCCCCTTTTTTCCCTGTTTTCCCCTGTTTTTCCCCCCCCATTTCCCCCCCGTTTTCCCCCCCTTTCCCCCCCATTTCCCCCCCATTTCCCCCCCATTTTCCCCCCCCATTTCCCCCCGTTTTTCCCCCATTTTCCCCCCGTTTTTCCCCGTTTTCCCCCCCATTTTTCCCCCGTTTTCCCCCCGTTTTCCCGGCTGGGCAGCCGGCCCGGCTGGCTCCGGAGCGGGAGTTCATCAAGTCTCTGATGGCCATCGGGAAGCGCCTGGCCACGCTGCCCACCAAGGAGCAGAAGACGCAGCGCCTGATCTCGGAGCTGTCCCTGCTCAACCACAAACTGCCCGCGCGCGCCTGGCTGCCCACGGCCGCCTTCGAGCACCACGTGGTGCGCGTGCCGCACTCCCAGGCCGTGGTGCTCAACTCCAAGGACAAGGTCTGGGAAAAGGGGATGGGAAAATGGGGGATTGGGGATGGGAAAACCTGGGATTGGGGATGCTGGGAGCCGCCTTCGAGCACCACGTGGTGCGCATGCCGCACTCGCAGGCCGTGGTGCTCAACTCCAAGGACAAGGTCTGGGAAAAAGGGGGGGTTTGGGATGGGAAAATGGGGATTGGGGATGGGAAAACCTGGGATTGGGGATGGGATTGGGAATGGGATTGGGAATGGGACTGGGGATGGGATTGGGGATGGTGGGAGCCGCCTTCGAGCACCACGTGGTGCGCGTGCCCCACTCGCAGGCCGTGGTGCTCAACTCCAAGGACAAGGTCTGGGACAAAGGGGGGTTTGGGATGGGAAAACCTGGGATTGGGGATGGGATTGGGGATGGGATTGGGGATGGGATTGGGGATGGGATTGGGGATGGGATTGGGGATGGTGGGAGCTGCCTTCGAGCACCACGTGGTGCGCGTGCCCCACTCGCAGGCCGTGGTGCTCAACTCCAAGGACAAGGTCTGGGACACAGGGGGTTTGGGATGGGAAAACTTGGGACTGGGGATGCAAAGTGGGATTTGGGATGCAAAGTGGGATTTGGGATGAGAGATGGTATTTGGGATGGGAAAATTCAGGATTTGGGATGGGAAAATTCAGGATTTGGGATGGGACTGAGCATTTGGGATGGGAGATGGGATTTGGGATGGGAAAATTCGGGATTTGGGATAGGAAATGGGATTTGGGATGGGAAATGGGATTTGGGATGGGACTGAGCATTTGGGATGGGAGATGTGATTTGGGATGGGAGATGGGATTTGGGATGCAGAGCGGGATTTGGGATGCAGAGCAGGATTTGGGATGCAGAGGGGGATTTGGGATGCAGAGCGGATTTGGGATGCAGAGGGGTATTTGGGATGGGAGATGGGATTTGGGATGCAGAGGGGGATTTGGGATGCAGAGCAGGATTTGGGATGCAGAGGGGGATTTGGGATGCAGAGCAGGATTTGGGATGGGAGATGGGATTTGGGATGCAGAGGGGGATTTGGGATGCAGAGCGGGATTTGGGATGGGATGTGGGATTTGGGATGCAGAGCGGGATTTGGGATGCAGAGCAGGATTTGGGATGCAGAGGGGGATTTGGGATGCAGAGCGGGATTTGGGATGGGATGTGGGATTTGGGATGCAGAGCGGGATTTGGGATGGGATGTGGGATTTGGGATGCAGAGTGGGATTTGGGATGGGAAAATTTGGGATTTGGGATGCAGAGTGGGATTTGGGATGCAGAGCGGGATTTGGGATGCAGAGGGGGATTTGGGATGGGAAAATTCGGGATTTGGGATGCAGAGCGGGATTTGGGATGCAGAAGGGGATTTGGGATGCAGAAGGGGATTTGGGATGCAGAGTGGGATTTGGGATGGGAGATGGGATTTGGGATGCAGAGCGGGATTTGGGATGCAGAGCGGGATTTGGGATGCAGAGCGGGATTTGGGATGGGATATGGGATTTGGGATGCAGAGCAGGATTTGGGATGCAGAGGGGGATTTGGGATGGGAGGTGGGATTTGGGATGCAGAGGGGGATTTGGGATGCAGAGCGGGATTTGGGATGCAGAGCGGGATTTGGGATGCAGAGCGGGATTTGGGATGCAGAGCAGGATTTGGGATGGGATATGTGATTTGGGATGGGATATGTGATTTGGGATGCAGAGCGGGATTTGGGATGCAGAGCGGGATTTGGGATGGGATATGTGATTTGGTATGCAGAGCGGATTTGGGATGCAGAGCGGGATTTGGGATGCAGAGCGGGATTTGGGATGCAGAGGGGGATTTGGGATGCAGAGCGGGATTTGGGATGGGAAAATTCGGGATTTGGGATGCAGAGCAGGATTTGGGATGCAGAGGGGGATTTGGGATGCAGAGCAGGATTTGGGATGCAGAGCGGGATTTGGGACGCCATGGCAGTGCTGGGGATGGCGGGGCAGCTGGAGCTGTCACTCCAGGCCCGGGGGTGCTGGCACAGGCGGTGGAACCGGGCCCAAAGCCCGAGGAGCTCCGGGTTCCCTCTGTGGGATCCGCGCCCTTTTCCTCCCTCCCCATGGCAGCCCCGGGGTGCCCCTGACGGCCCCGCTGCCCCGCCCAGGCTCCCTACCTGATCTACGTGGAGGTCCTGGAGTGCGACAACTTCGACACGGCCAGCGTCCCCGCGCGCATCCCCGAGAACCGCATCCGCAGCACGCGCTCGGCCGAGAACCTGCCCGAGTGCGGCATGGGCCCCGAGCACCGCGCCGGCAGCTTCAGCACCGTCCCCAACTACGACAACGACGACGAGGCCTGGTCCGTGGACGACATCGGCGAGCTCCAGGTGGAGGTGGGAGCGCCGCCTTCCCGAAGGTTCCGGGCGCCGGGAGCGTGGGAATGGGGGTTTTCCGGAAGGTTCCGGGCACCGGGAGCGTGGGAATGCTGGGAATGGGGTTTTCCGGAAGGTTCCGGGCACCAACGGGGTGGGAATGCTGGGAATGGGGTTTTCCGGAAGGTTCCGGGCACTGGAAGCGTGGGAATGCTGGGAATGGGGTTTTCCGGAAGGTTCCGGGCACCAATGGGGTGGGAATGCTGGCAATGGGGTTTTCCGGAAGGTTCCGGGTGTCCCCGAGGGGTCCCTGGGGGTTCCGTGTCTGGGGATTGTCATTCTGGGCCCCCCCCTCACTAAAAAATGGGGTTTCATGGGTTTTTATGGGGTTTTGTGGGATACTGTGGGATTTCATGGGATTTTAGTTGGATTCGATAAGATTTTAATGGCGTTTCGTGGCGTTTTATGGGATTTTATGGGACTTTATGGCATTTTGTGGGATTCTTTGGGGTTTTTATTTATTTATTTTATTTATTTATTTTATTTATTTTATTTATTTTATTTATGGGATTCAATGGGATTTTAAGGGATTTGATGGGGTCTCAGTGGGATTTGATGGGGTCTCAGTGGGATTTGATGGGGTCTCAGTGGGATTTGCTGGGGTTTCATGGAATTCTGTGGGGTTTTCCCGGGATTCCCGCAGCTCCCGGAGATGCACACCAACAGCTGTGACAACATCTCCCAGTTTTCCGTGGATTCCATCACCAGCCAGGAGAGCCGGGAGCCCGTGTTCATCGCCGCCGGGGACATCCGGTGAGCTCCGGAAAACCGGGAATTCTCCCGCCAAAAATCCCGGAATTCCGACAGTGCCCAGAATTGCAGAAATCCGGGAATTTTCCCTCATAAAAAACCCCGGACTTCAGGCATTCCCCAGAGCAAACATCCAGGAGATTTCCCTCATAAAAATCCTGGAATTCTGACATTCCCTAAAGCAAAAATGCAGGAATTTTCCCTCATAAAAATCCCTGAATTCTGACATTCCCTAGAGCAAAAATCAAGGCATTTTCCCTCATAAAAATCCCGGAATTCTAACATCCCCAAAGCAAAAACCCTGGAATTCTGACATTGCCCAGAGCCAAGCTCCGGGCATTTTCCCTGATAAAACCCTGGAATTCCAACATTCCCCAGAGCAAAAATCCGGGCATTTTCTGTGGTGAAACCCCGGAGTTCTGGCATTGCCCAGAGCCAAACTCCAGGAATTTTCCCTGATAAAACCCTGGAATTCTGGCATTCCCCGGAGCCAAACTCCAGGCATTTTCCCTGATGGAACCCCGGAGCTGGGGCCTTTTCCCTGATGAAACCCTGGAATTATGGCATTGCCCAGAGCGCGGCTCCGGGTGTTCTCCCTGATAAAACCCTGGAATTCTGGCATTCCCTGGAGCCAGACTCCGGGCGTTTTCCCTGATAAAACCCCAGAATTCCGGCATTGCCCGGAGCCAGACTCCAGGCGTTTTCCCTGATAAAACCCCGGAATTCCAGCATTCCCCGGAGCCAGACTCCGGGTGTTTTCCGGGATGAAACCCTGGAATTCCGGCATTCCCCGGAGCCAAACTCCAGGAATTTTCCCTGATGGAACCCCAGAGTCCCGGCATTCCCCGGAGCCAAACTCCAGGCGTTTTCCGGGATGGAGCCCTGGAATTCCGGCATTCCCCGGAGCCAAACTCCAGGCGTTTTCCCTGATAAAACCCCGGAGTCCCGGCATTCCCCGGAGCCAGACTCGGGCGTTTTCCGGGATGGATCCCCGGCTCTGGGCCCTTTCCCTGATAAAACCCTGGAATTCCGGCATTCCCCGGAGCCAGACTCGGGCGTTTTCCGGGATGGATCCCCGGAATTCCGGCATTCCCCGGAGCTCTGTCCTTTTCCCTGATAAAACCCCGGAGTTCCGGCATTCCCCAGAGCCAAACTCCAGGCCTTTTCCCTGATAAAACCCCGGAGTTCCGGCATTCCCTGGAGCCAAACTCCAGGCATTTTCCGGGATGGATCCCTGGAATTCCGGCATTGCCTGGAGCCAAACTCCAGGCATTTTCCGGGATGGATCCCCGGCTCCGGGCCCTTTCCCTGACCCGGTGTGCGCGGTCCCGCAGGCGCCGTCTGTCGGAGCAGCTCGCGCACACGCCCACCGCCTTCCGCAGGGACCCCGAGGACCCCTCGGCCGTGGCCCTCAAGGAGCCCTGGCAGGAGAAAGTCAGGTGGGCAATTCCGGCAATTCCGGGAGTTTTGGGAATTCCGGGAATTCCGGGGAAAAGCGCGCCCGGAGCCCCCGCCCTGGCCCCGGGAGTTTAGGGCGGCTCCAGAGGGGTTTGGCTCCTTCCGGGGTGAACCCCCTGGAATTCCAGGCCTGGAATTCCTCCCGGGAAAAGCCCCCGGGGCTGAGGGGGCGTCATCCGTGTCCTGATGGGATGGTGATGGGATTTTTATGGGATTTGGTATTTTTTAATGGGATTTTAATAGAGTTTCATCGACTCTTACGAGATTTTAATGGCATTTTATGGGATTTTAATGGATCTGGTAGTTTTAATGGTATTTTGATGGGATTTTAGTGGAGTTTTGTGGGGTTTTATGATATTTTGATGGCATTTTATGTGATTTTAACAGGATTTGATAGTTTTGATGGGACTTTGGTGGGATTTAATGGAATTTTATTATTTTAATGGGATATGATGGATTTAATGTGACTTTGATGGCATTATAATGGAATTTCCTGGCATTTTATGATTTTAATGGCGTTTCATGGGATTTTGATGGGATTTTGATGGGATTTTAATGGGATTTCATAGACTTTGATGGGATTTTAATGGGATGTGATAGTTTTAATGTGACTTTGATGGGATTTTAATGGAATTCCATGGACTTTTATGGGATGTTACTGGGATTGGATGGCATGAGGGCAATTCCTGGGAATTCCCAGAGCTCCTCCCGGCCGGGGGCTGCCGGGCTGATCCCATCGTTTTTCCCATTGTTTTTCCCATTGTTTTTCCCATTGTTTTTCCCATTGTTTTTCCTGTTTTTCCCATCGTTTTTCCCATTGTTTTTCCCATTGTTTTTCCCATTGTTTTTCCCATTGTTTTTCCCGTCGTTTCTCCCGTCGTTTTTCCCATTGTTTTTCCCATTGTTTTTCCTGTTTTTCCCATCATTTTTCCCATCGTTTTCCCCATTGTTTTTCCTGTTTTTCCCATCGTTTTTCCCATTGTTTTTCCCATCGTTTTTCCCATCGTTTTTCCCGTTGTTTTTCCCATTGTTTTTCCTGTTTTTTCCATCATTTTTCCCATCATTTTTCCCATCGTTTTTCCCGTTGTTTTTCCCATTGTTTTTCCTGTTTTTCCCATTGTTTTTCCCGTTGTTTTTCCCATTGTTTTTCCTGTTTTTCCCATCATTTTTCCCATCGTTTTTCCCCATCGTTTTTTCCCGTTGTTTTTCCCATCATTTTTCCCATTGTTTTTCCCGTTGTTTTTCCTGTTTTTCCCATCGTTTTTCCCATCGTTTTTCCCGTTGTTTTTCCCGTTGTTTTTCCCGTTTTTCCCATCATTTTTCCCCTCATTTTTCCCGTTGTTTCCCCCAGGAGGATCCGGGAGGCCTCTCCCTACGGCCACCTCCCCTCCTGGCGCCTCCTCTCCGTCATCGTCAAGTGCGGCGACGACCTCAGGCAGGAGCTGCTGGCGTTCCAGGTGCTCAAACAGCTCCAGGTGAGGCAATTCCCGGGAATTCCCAACAATTCCCAACCCGTGAGGGGTTCCCGGAAAAATAAAATGGAGTTTTAGGGGGTTTTTGTGGAGTTCTCACAGCGTTCCAGGTGCTCAAACAGCTCCAGGTGAGGCAATCCCGGGAAATTCCCAAAAATCCCAACCCGTGAGGGGTTCCCGGAAAAATAAAATGGAGTTTTAGGGGTTTTTGTGGAGTTCTCACAGCGTTCCAGGTGCTCAAACAGCTCCAGGTGAGGCAATCCCGGGAAATTCCCAAAAATCCCAACCTGTGAGAGGTTCCTGAACAAAAATCCTGGAGTTTTAGGGGGTTTTTGTGGAGTTCTCACAGCGTTCCAGGTGCTCAAACAGCTCCAGGTAAGGCAATTCCCGGGAATTCCCAAAAATCCCGACCTGTGAGGGGTTCCTGAACAAAATAAAATGGAGTTTTAGGGGTTTTTGTGGAGTTCTCACGGGATTCCAGGTGCTCAAACAGCTCCAGGTGAGGTAATCCCGGGAAATTCCCAAAAATCCCGACCTGTGAGGGGTTCCCGGAAAAATAAAATGGAGTTTTAGGGGGTTTTTGTGGAGCTCTCACAGCGTTCCAGGTGCTCAAACAGCTCCAGGTGAGGGAATCCCAGGGAATTCCCAAAAATTCCATAAGGGATTCCTGGTTTTCATGGGGTTTTAATGGCGTTTTATGGAATTTTAATGGGGGTTTAATGGCATTTCCTGGGATTTTAGTGGGATGGTTTTTTAATATTTTGGGACTTCAGTGGGAATTTTTTTGGTTTTATGGATTTTGTGGGATTTTAATGGGATTTAAAAAAAAGTTGATGGCATTTTAATGGCATTTCAATCAGTCTTGATGGGATCTTAACAGGATTTCTTTAATTTCACATCATTTAACCCCATTCCAGTCAGATTTGATGGGATTTTCATGGGATCTTTTAAAATTTCACATCATTTTAACCCCATTCCAGTCAGATTTTATGGGATTTTCGTGGGATTTATCCCATTTCCCATTCCAGTCAGGTTTTGTGGGATTTTATGGGAATTTTCACGGGATCTGTCCCCGTTCCCTCCCCGCAGTGGATCTGGGAGCAGGAGCGGGTCCAGTCGGATTCTATGGGATTTTATTGGGATTTTATTGGGATTTTATTGGGATTTTCACTGGATTTCCCTCCCCGCAGTGGATCTGGGAGCAGGAGCAGGTCCAGTCGGATTCTATAGGATTTTATCGGGATTTTATTGTGATTTTATCGGGATTTTTTGTGATTTTCACTGTATTTCTCCCCGCAGTGGATCTGGGAGCAGGAGCAGGTCCAGTCGGATTCTATAGGATTTTATTGGGATTTTGTGGGATTTTTTGGGATTTTCACAGGATTTTATTGGTATTTTATTGGGATTTTCACTGTGTTTCCCTCCCCGCAGTGGATCTGGGAGCAGGAGCGGGTCCAGTCAGATTCTATAGGATTTTATCAGGATTTTATTGGGATTTTATCAGGATTTTATTGGTATTTTTTGTGATTTTCACTGTGTTTCCCCCCGCAGTGGATCTGGGAGCAGGAGCGGGTCCAGTCAGATTCTATAGGATTTTATTGTGATTTTATCAGGATTTTTTCAGGATTTTTTGTGATTTTTCACTGTGTTTCCCCCCACAGTGGATCTGGGAGCAGGAGCAGGTCCAGTCAGATTCTATAGGATTTTATCGGGATTTTATCAGGATTTTATCGGTATTTTTTGTGATTTTCACTGTGTTTCCCTCCCCGCAGTGGATCTGGGAGCAGGAGCGGGTCCAGTCAGATTCTATAGGATTTTATTGGGATTTTATTGTGATTTTATCGGTATTTTTTGTGATTTTTCACTGTGTTTCCCCCCGCAGTGGATCTGGGAGCAGGAGCAGGTCCAGTCGGATTCTATAGGATTTTATCGGGATTTTATTGGGATTTTTTGGGGATTTTTTGGGATTTTTCACTGTGTTTCCCCCCGCAGTGGATCTGGGAGCAGGAGCGGGTCCCGCTCTGGATCCGGCCCTACAAGATCCTGGTGATCTCGGCCGACAGCGGGATGATCGAGCCCGTGCTCAGCGCCGTGTCCCTGCACCAGATCAAGAAGCAGTCGCAGCTGTCGCTGCTGCAGTACCTGCGGCAGGAGCACGGCCCCAGCAACAGCGAGAGCTTCCTCACGGCCCAGAGGAACTTTGTGAGGAGCTGTGCCGGGTACAGCCTGGTCTGCTACCTGCTGCAGGTCAAAGATAGGTAATGAACTCATTAATAATGGTTAATTAATGGGTAATGAACGGGCACAGCCTGGCCTGCACGGCCCAGCAACAGCGAGAGCTTCCTGACGGCCCAGAGGAACTTTGTGAGGAGCTGTGCAGGGTACAGCCTGGTCTGCTACCTGCTGCAGGTCAAGGACAGGTAATTAATGATTTAATTAATGGGTAATTAATGGGTAATGAACGGGCACAGCCTGGCCTGCACGGCCCCAGCAACAGCGAGAGCTTCCTCACGGCCCAGAGGAACTTTGTGAGGAGCTGTGCCGGGTACAGCCTGGTCTGCTACCTGCTGCAGGTCAAGGACAGGTAATTAATGAATTAATAATGGTTAATTAATGAATTAATATGGGTACAGCCTGGTGAGTACAGCCCCAGCAACAGCGAGAGCTTCCTCACGGCCCAGAGGAACTTTGTGAGGAGCTGTGCAGGGTACAGCCTGGTCTGCTACCTGCTGCAGGTCAAAGATAGGTAATTAATGAATTAATTAATGGGTAATTAATGAATTAATGGGTACAGCCTGGCCTGCACGGCCCCAGCAACAGCGAGAGCTTCCTGACGGCCCAGAGGAACTTTGTGAGGAGCTGTGCAGGGCACAGCCTGGTCTGCTACCTGCTGCAGGTCAAAGATAGGTAATTAATGAATTAATAAATGAATTAATGGGTACAGCCTGGTCTGCTACCTGCTGCAGGTCAAGGACAGGTAATTAATGAATTAATTAATGAATTAATAAATGAATTAATGGGCACAGCCTGGTGTGCTACCTGCTGCAGGTCAAAGGTAGGTAATCAACTTATTAATTAATTGATTTCCTCATTAATGATGGGGTACAGCCTGGTGTGCTCCCTGCTGCAGGTCAAGGACAGGTAATTAATGAATTAATTAATGGTTAATAAATGAATTAATGGGTACAGCCTGGTGTGCTCCCTGCTCCAGGTCAAGGACAGGTAATTAACTCATTAATTAATGAATTAGCTCATTAATGATCGGGCACAGCCTGGTCAGGGCAGGTCACTCATGGATTAATTAATGAATTAATTAATGAATTAGCTCATTAATGATCGGTCAGGGCAGGTCATTCATGGATTGATTCCCCTGCAGGCCCAATGGGAGCAGCCTGCTGGCCCCGAGGGCATTTATGGCATTTTGGTGATTTTCCCACAATTTGCTGTGACGTTTATTGGGTTTCTCCTTAAATCTCGGTGGGATCTCCCGGGATGCCCCGGGATCCTGACGGAATTCCCGGGAATGCCCGCAGGCACAACGGGAACATCCTGCTGGACGCCGAGGGCCACATCATCCACATCGACTTCGGGTTCATCCTGAGCAGCTCCCCCCGCAACCTCGGCTTCGAGACCTCGGCCTTCAAACTCACCTCCGAGTTCGTGGATGTGAGTGGGGATCCAGGGAATGCCAGGGGATCTGGGGGGATCCAGGGGATCCAGGGAACCCCCCCATCCCTTCAAACTCACCTCCGAGTTCGTGGATGTGAGTGGGGATCTGGGGGGATCCAGGGGGATCCGGGGGGATCCAGGGGATCCAGGGAACCCCCCCATCCCTTCAAACTCACCTCCGAGTTCGTGGATGTGAGTGGGGATCCAGGGAATGCCAGGGGGATCCAGGGGGATCCAGGGGGATCCAGGGGGATCCGGGGGATCCAGGGAACCCCCCCATCCCTTCAAGCTCACCTCGGAATTCGTGGATGTGAGTGGGGATCCGGGGAATGCCAGGGGGATCCGGGGGATCCAGGGAATTCAGGGAATTCAGGGTGATCTGGGGGTTCCAGGGAATCCGGGGGGGTTCCAGGGAATCCGGGGGGATCCAGGGAATCCGGGGGGGTTCCAGGGAATCCGGGGGGGTTCCAGGGAATTCAGGGGGATCCAGGGAATCCGGGGGGATCCAGGGAATCCGGGGGTTCCAGGGCATTCCCGTGTAATCCCGGAGCCGTTCCCCATTCCCGTGTGGCGCAGGTGATGGGCGGCCTGGACGGGGACATGTTCAACTACTACAAGATGCTGATGCTGCAGGGGCTGATCGCCGCCCGCAAGCACATGGACAAGGTGGTGCAGATCGTGGAGATCATGCAGCAAGGTGGGGATCCAGGATTCCCGTCCCGAGCGGCTGCTCCCGGGGCGTTCCCTGCTCCAGCCCCTCTGCCATCCCAATTTCCATTGTCTGGGATCCCGAATCCCATCCCGGATTTCCATTGCCCGGGATCCCAAATCCCCTCTTCCCATCCCCAATTTCCATTGCCCGGGATCCCGAATCCCTTCTCCCCTCTCCCATCCCGGATTTCCCCTTTCCTGATCCCATTGCCCCCGTTCCAGACCCAGACTCCCAACATCCCCATCCCAATTTTTCCCATTTTTCCAGTCTCTCAGCTCCCAGATTCCCAGTTCTTCCCGTTTTTCCTGGCTCCCAGCTGCCCTGTTCCCCATTTTTCCTGATTTTCCATTCTCCCAGCTGCCATTCTTCCCGATTTCCCCATTTTTCCCATTTCTCCAGGCTCCCAGCTGCTGTTTTTTCCCATTTTTCCCCGTTTTTCCCCTTTCCCAGGCTCCCAGCTGCCATTTTTCCCGTTTTTCCCATTTTCCCCTGTTTTTTCCCCGTTTTCCAGGCTCGCAGCTGCCATTTTTCCCATTTTCTCCCGTTTTTTCCCATTTTCCAGGCTCGCAGCTGCCATTTTTCCCATTTTCTCTCCGTTTTTCCCCGTTTTCCAGGCTCCCAGCTGCTGTTTTTTCCCATTTTCCCCATTTTCCAGGCTCCCAGCTGCCATTTTTCCCGTTTTTCCCATTTTCCCCTGTTTTTTCCCCGTTTTCCAGGCTCGCAGCTGCCATTTTTCCCATTTTTTCCCCGTTTTTCCCGTTTTCCAGGCTCGCAGCTGCCGTTTTTTCCCATTTTCTCCCCGTTTTTTCCCATTTCCCATTCTCCCAGCTGCCATTTTTCCCATTTTCTCCCCGTTTTTTCCCATTTTCCATTCTCCCAGCTGCCATTTTTCCCATTTCTCCCTGTTTTTCCCCATTTTCCAGGCTCGCAGCTGCCATTTTTCCCATTTCCCCCCTGTTTTTCCCCGTTTTCCAGGCTCCCAGCTGCCATTTTCCCCCTGTTTTTCCCCTTTCCCATTCTCCCAGCTGCCGTTTTTCCCATTTCTCCCTGTTTTTCCCCATTTTCCATTCTCCCAGCTGCCATTTTTCCCATTTTCCCCCGTTTTTTCCCCGTTTTCCAGGCTCGCAGCTGCCATTTTTCCCATTTTCTCCCCGTTTTTTTCCCCGTTTCCCATTCTCCCAGCTGCCATTTTTCCCATTTTCTCCCCGTTTTTCCCCATTTCCCATTCTCCCAGCTGCCGTTTTTCCCATTTTCCCCCGTTTTTCCCCATTTCCCATTCTCCCAGCTGCCATTTTTCCCATTTTTCCCTGTTTTTTCCCATTTTCCATTCTCCCAGCTGCCATTTTTCCCATTTTCCCCCCATTTTTCCCCGTTTTCCAGGCTCGCAGCTGCCATTTTTCCCATTTTTTCCCATTTTTCCCTGTTTTCCATTCTCCCAGCTGCCGTTTTTCCCATTTTCTCCCCGTTTTTTCCCATTTTCCAGGCTCCCAGCTGCCATTTTTCCCATTTTCCCCCGTTTTTCCCCATTTTCCAGGCTCCCAGCTGCCATTTTTCCCCGTTTCCCATTCTCCCAGCTGCCGTTTTTCCCGTTTTTCCCCGTTTTTTCCCATTTTCCATTCTCCCAGCTGCCATTTTTCCCATTTCTCCCTGTTTTTCCCATTTTCCGGGCTCGCAGCTGCCATTTTTCCCATTTCCCCCCTGTTTTTCCCCGTTTTCCATTCTCCCAGCTGCCATTTTTCCCATTTTTCCCTGTTTTTTCCCCATTTTCCAGGCTCGCAGCTGCCATTTTTCCCATTTTCTCCCCGTTTTTCCCCATTTTCCAGGCTCGCAGCTGCCATTTTTCCCATTTTCTCCCCGTTTTTCCCCGTTTTCCAGGCTCGCAGCTGCCCTGCTTCCACGGCTCCTCCACCATCCGGCACCTCAAGGAGCGTTTCCACATGAACCTGACGGAGGAGCAGCTGCAGCTGCTGGTGGAGCAGATGGTGGACGGCTCCATGCGGTCGATCACCACCAAGCTCTACGACGGCTTCCAGTACCTCACCAACGGCATCATGTGAAATTCCGCTCGCCCCAGGCCGGGGGGAAGAAAAACAGCAACAAAAACAACAGCAACAAAAATTCCCCGGAAAAAAAATTCCCGGAAAAAAAAAAAAAAAGGAAGAAAAAAAAAAAAATCATTTTCCTCCTCCCCGCCCAGGAAGGAACGGGAGAATTCCAAACTTCCCGGTTCTGTTCCCGCGGGAAACGCGGCCTCAGAGCCTTGGCTGCTCCCCGGGCCCGGACTCTGCTGAGAGATGGGACAGAATTCCATGGAAAAGCCGGGAAAAACAGCGGGAAAGGCGGGGAACGGAGCGTGGGGAGGCAAACCCCGATGGAAGGGGCTGGGAATGGGGGCAGCTCCCCCTTTTCTCTGCTTGGGATTCCCTGGAATTCGCCCCCAATCCCATGGAATGTGCGGGGTGGGAACGGGGAGGGGTCTCGGGAAGGTTGGGAATCCCAAAATCCCGAAATTCCCAAAATTCCCGGAATTCCCGTGGGGTCCTTCCCTCCTCTGGGACACCCGGGGGGGGCGGTTCCAGATGAGATTCCCGGGTGGAATTCCCAGGTGGGATTCCAGGTGAAATTCCAAGTGGGGAATTCCCGGTGGGATTCCAGGTGAAATTCCAAGTGGGGAATTCCCGGGTGGGATTCCGGGTGAAATTCCAAGTGGGGAATTCCCGGTGGGATTCCGGCTCTTCCGGGAATTCGGGGCTGGGACTCCCCTCCCCCTTTCCCGGGTAATTCCAGCCGGGAATTTGGGGCTGGAATGTCGGACACGAGGGCGGGGGGGGTTGGGGGCCTGGTCCCGATCCCAAATCCCAAATCCCAAATCCCAAATCAGGGAGGATCCGGAGCTTCCCAGGGAAGGAAAAATTCCTTGGAATTTCCCCCCCCCGTTCGCCCAGGCCTGGCCGGGGCTGGGGGCACTTGAGAGTCCCCAATGTCCCCCCCGTGTCCCCCCCGTCCCTGTGTCCCCTCAGGTCCCTCTCCCCCTGTGTCCCCCCCTTTGTGTCCCCCCCTTTGTGTCCCCAATGTCCCCCCCCCCTTTGTGTCCCCAATGTCCCCCCCCCCCCTTTGTGTCCCCCCCTTTGTGTCCCCTCCATGTCCCCTTTTTTTTTTTTTTTTAATTTTTAGTGTTAAAAAACCCCAAAATTTGGTTTTTCAGCCCCAGGGGAGGGGACAGGGGGACGCAGGGAGGGGCCCAGGGGACCCCACCCCTTCCCAAGCCCCTTTTTGGGGGGCAGGACCAAAATTCGGGGATGCAGCCGGAGCCCTCAGCCCCCCCCCCCCTCCCCATTCCCATTCCCGGGCGTTTTCCCGGGAATTCCCGGGAGGAGCCGAGGCCGGGCACAGAGGGTGAAACCACTGGAGTTTAATGGAATCGATTCCTACAGAATAAAGAATTCCTGAGAGCCTCCCGAGCCCGCGGCTTTCCGTCAGCACATTCCCAAAATCCCCGAAATTCCAGGGGAAACAGCCCCAGAATTCCAGGGGGAACAGCCCCAGAATTCCAGGTGTCCAACCCCAAAATTCCAGGGGGAACAGCCCCGAAATTCCAGGGGAAAACGTCCCCAAAATTCCAGGGGAACAGCCCCAGAATTCCAGGTGTCCAACCCTGAAATTCCAGGGGGGAACATCCCCGAAATTCCAGCCCCTCCCTCCCCTCCACCCCAAATCCAGCTCAAGGCACTGAAATGCTGAAAACCGTGGGTCCAAAGCCATTTTTCCATAGGTTTTTGTTGATTTTTTTTTTTTTTTTTTTTTTTGGAATTTTTTTTTCCTTCTAAATCTCGTAGAAACTTTAATTTCTTCTCTATATTTACACCCGGCCTGGGGGATTTTTGGGAATGGCCGATTCCACCTGATTTTTCCCAGTTTTTTTTCCCACCCTTTTTCCATCCATCCACCTGCAGGGAAAAGGGGAGGGAAAACTCCCCTCATTCCTGCTTGGAAAAAGTCGGAAAAACCGGGAATAAAAATTAAAAAAAACAAACAAAAAAAAATCAACTCCAAAGCAGCTTCAGCCATCCCGAAAAACGCAAAAAAAACGGGGAAAAAAACCTTGGAAAACCAATCCAAATCCCAGGAGGAGCACAGCAGTTGTTGGGATTCGGGATTTTAGTGTATGATACAACTTTACAGGGGGGGGGGGGGGTATCCACAGGGAATTCCGGGAATTCTGTGATTCCCGGGAATGCTCAACTGTCCTCGGGGCTGATCCCGGAATTCTGGGAATTCTGCGATTCCCGGGAACGCTCAGCTCCCCTCAGGCCTGATCCTGCAATTCCAGGAATGCTGCAATTCCCGGGAATGCTCAACTGTCCTTGGGGCTGATCCCGGAATTCTGGGAATGCCGCAATCCCCGGGCTCGGAGCTGATTCCCAGAACAATCCCAGGAATTCCAGGATCCCCGGGAAGGCTCAGTTCTGCTTGGATGAAGCCATTCCCAGAATCCCAGGAATCCCTCTCAGTTCTCCTCGTTGCCCTGCCGGGCCCGGATGAGGCCATTCCCAGAATCCCAGGAATCCCAGGAAATCCAGGGAATCTCTCTCAGTTCTCCTCGTTGCCCTGCCGGGCCCGGATGAAGGCCATCCCGTGGGTCCTGAAGTGCGTTTTGAGGTTGAGCGCGCTCTCGAAGCGCCTCCCGCACACTTTGCACTCCAGCTTCCCCTCGGTGCCGCCGGCGCTGGGAGCGGCCCCGGCTCCGCCGCCCGGGGCGGGGCCTCCCGCGGGCTCCTCGGGCTCGGCCCCGCGGCGCTTCTTGTGCGAGATGAAGCGGTGGCGGCCCAGGGCGCTGGCCGAGGTGAAGCAGAGGCCGCACTCGCGGCACTGGGGCGCGCCCTGCTCCGCGCGGTGCTGCGGGAGGTGCGCCTGGAACTCGGCGCGGCTCCCGGCCGCGAAGCCGCACTTGCGGCACCGGAACGGCGCCCGCGGGCTCTTGGCGGGCGGGGTGGTGCTGTCGGGCTCCTCGCTGCACGACTCCTCCGAGGAGAGCTTCCGCCGGCGCCCGGGGGCCTGCGGACGGGACAGCGGCAATGAGCGGGAATAGTGGCAATGGGAGGGAACGGCGGCAATGAACGGGACAGCGGCAATGAGGGGGAACAGCGGCAATGAACGGGAATAGTGGCAATGGGAGGGAACGGCGGCAATGAGAGGGAGCGGCGGCAATGGGCGGGAATAGCGGCAATGGGAGGGAACGGCGGCAATGAGAGGGAATAGCGGCAATGAACGGGAATAGTGGCAATGGGAGGGAGCGGCGGCAATGAGAGGGAGCGGCGGCAATGAACGGAACAGTGGCAATGGGAGGGAATGGCGGCAATGAACGGGAATGGCGGCAATGAACGGGACAGCGGCAATGAACGGGAATAGCAGCAATGGGCGGGAGCAGCCGCAATGAGAGGGAGCAGCGGCAATGGGAGGGAGCAGCGGCAATGAATGGCGGGGCTGGGGCGGGAATCCCGGCCGGGAAAAGCCCTGGGGAGAAACCCCGGGAGAAACCCCGGGAAAACCCCGGGAACTGCGGCAGCTCCCAGAAGGAATCCCGGGATTGGACCCCCCCCCCCCCCAAAATGTGGGTAAATTGAGGGGGGGGGTGGCATAAAAAATGGGACCACCCCCGCCCCCCCCCCCATTCCAATTTGGGGGGGGTTAAAAGTACTGGGGACCCCCCCCCCCCCTTAAATTTTGGGGTCACAGGGACCACCCCAATCCCAGTTTGGGGGGGTTAAAATTCTGGGGACATTGGCTCCAATCAATCCTGCCACAAAAGCTGAAATTCCCGGGAAATTCCCAGATAATTCCAGCTGGGCAGTTCCAGATCCAAAACCTCCCTGCCTGGATGCAGTTTAGGGCTGGGATTTGTGGGTTCCCAGCGAGAATTGCAGGATAAACCCCCCCCCCCTTCCCCAGTCCTGCCCCAAAGCAGCCCCAGAATTCCCAGAATTCCCAGAATTCCCGGAATTCCCGGGAAGTCGCACCTGGGCGGGGCCGGGGGGCCCGCGGGCCATCACCACCTCCTGGCTGCGGGCGGCGTCGGTGACTTTGATGCCGTGGCGCACCTGGATGTGCTTCTCCAGGATCAGGCGGCTGCTGAACGTTCTCTTCCCCTCCGTGCAGTACCTGCCAACGCAGCAGCTCCGTTTTCCCGGGAATTCTGCCGCCGGAATTCCCAAATTCCAGCCCCGAACGGGACCGATACAAAGCCTGGAGTCCCCTCCCAAATCCTTCTCACTCCCGGAGTTTCAATTTCCATCTTGGGCAGGGCTGGTGGGAATGAGCCCTCATTCCCTGGGAATTAAACCCTGATTTTCCTGGGAATTAAACCCTGATCTCGCTGGGAATTAATCCCTGAGTCCTTGGGAATTAATCTCTGATTCCTTGGGAATTAAACCCTGATTCCCTGGGAATTAAACCCTGATTTTCCTGGGAATCAATGCCTGATTCCTTGGGAATTAAACCCTGATTTTCCTGGGAATTAATCCCCGAGTCCTTGGGAATTAATCTCTGATTCCTTGGGAAATAAACCCTGATTTTCCTGGGAATTAAACCCCGATTTTCCTGGGAATTAATCCCCGATTCCTTGGGAATCAAACCCCAGTTTCCCTGGGAATTAATCCCTGATTCCTTGGGAATTAAACCCTGATTTTTCTGGGAATTAAACCCTGATTTTCCTGGGAATTAAACCCTGATTCCCTGGGAATTAAACCCAGATTTTTCTGGGAATTAAACCCCGATTTCCCTGGGAATTGAACCCCAATTCCTTGAGAGTTCCCCTTTTCCCTGCCCAACCCCAACCCCAAACCCCCTCAATCCTCCCCGCTCCCTCCAGCTCCCGGCCATCCCAGCCCCATTCCCAGCCCCAGCATTCCCGCTCTCCCAGAACCCCGGGAATCCCAGGAATCGCTCAGGAACCCCTCGGGAACCCTGGGAACCCCTCGGGAACCCCAGAGCCCCCGAGCCCCATTGGTACTGGCAGGGGTAACCCCAGAACCCCCAGAACCCCAGGAATCCCCGTTGTTACCGGCAGGGGTAACCCCAGAACCCCAGGAATCCCTGAACCCCGTTGTTACCGGCAGGGGTAACCCAGGAATCCCTGAACCCCCAGAGCCCCGTTGTTACCGGCAGGGGTAACCCCAGAACCCCCAGAACCCCAGGAATCCCTGAACCCCGTTGTTACCGGCAGGGGTAACCCCAGAACCCCCAGAGCCCTGTTGTTACCGGCAGGGGTAACCCCAGAACCCCAGGAATCCCTGAACCCCGTTGTTACCGGCAGGGGTAACCCCAGAACCCCCAGAGCCCTGTTGTTACCGGCAGGGGTAACCCCAGAACCCCAGGAATCCCTGAACCCCAGGAATCCCTGAACCCCAGAACCCCAGGAATCCCCGTTGTTACCGGCAGGGGTAACCCAGGAATCCCCGTTGTTACCGGCAGGGGTAACCCCAGAACCCCAGAACCCCAGGAATCCCCGTTGTTACCGGCAGGGGTAACCCAGGAATCCCTGAACCCCGTTGTTACCGGCAGGGGTAACCCCCGAACCCCCAGAACCCCAGGAATCCCCGTTGTTACCGGCAGGGGTAACCCCAGAACCCCAGGAATCCCCGTTGTTACCGGCAGGGGTAACCCTGAACCCCGTTGTTACCGGCAGGGGTAACCCCAGAACCCCCTGAACCCCGTTGTTACCGGCAGGGGTAACCCCAGAACCCCCAGAACCCCAGAACCCCAGGAATCCCCGTTGTTACCGGCAGGGGTAACCCAGGAATCCCTGAGCCCCGTTGTTACCGGCAGGGGTAACCCAGGAACCCCAGAACCCCAGGAATCCCCGTCGTTACCGGCAGGGGTAACCCCAGAACCCCAGAGCCCCTCGGGAGCCCCGTTGTTACCGGCAGGGGTAACCCCAGAACCCCAGGAATCCCCGTTGTTACCGGCAGGGGTAACCCCAGAACCCCAGAACCCCAGGAATCCCTGTTGTTACCGGCAGGGGTAACCCCAGAACCCCAGAACCCCTCGGGAGCCCCGTTGGTACCGGCAGGGGTAACCCCAGAACCCCGTTGTTACCGGCAGGGGTAACCCCAGGAACCCCTGAACCCCGTTGTTACCGGCAGGGGTAACCCCAGAACCCCAGAACCCCAGGAATCCCCGTTGTTACCGGCAGGGGTAGACGCGTTTGATGCCCTCGTGGTTGACGCGCACGTGGCGCCGCAGGCTCGGGGCCGAGCAGAAGGAGCGCTCGCACAGGTGGCACGGGAACTTCTTCACAGACTGCGGGGAGAAACCCGTCAGGATCCCGGGGAAACACGGGAAAAACCCTCCCAGGATCCCGGGGAAAAATCCGGGAAAAATCCGGGAAAACATTGCTCAGGATCCCGGGGAAACCGGGACAAACCCTCCCAGGATCCCGGGGAAAAATCCGGGAAAAATCCGGGAAAACATTGCTCAGGATCCCAGGGAAAAATCCGGGAAAACATCACTCAGGATCCCAAGGAAACACGGGAAAAACATCGCTCAGGATCCCGGGGAAACCAGGACAAACCCAGGGGGGATTCCAGAAAAACCGGGGAAAAGTCCAGCCCAGGATCCCGGAAAACACAGGGAAAAACCCAGGAGGGATCCAGAGGGACCCAGGAGGACCCAAAGCCGGGATTCCCTCTCCAGCTGGAGGTGGGAATTCAGTTTTCCCTCCCATCCCTGCTCCTGCCTGGGATCATTCACCCAATCAGGAATTACCCCAAAAACAATTCCCATTCCCAAACCCTCCCATTCCCAGGATCCAGGAGCATCCAGGAGGCTCCAGGAGGAACCAGGGGGATCCAGGAGTATCCAGGAGGCTCCAGGGGGATCCAGGACGGATCCAGGAGCATCCAGGAGGCTCCAGGAGCATCCAGAGGGATCCAGGAGCATCCAGGAGGCTCCAGGAGGGATCCAGAGGGATCCAGGAGCATCCAGGACGGATCCAGGAGGCTCCAGGAGGCTCCAGGAGCATCCAGGGGGCTCCAGGAGCCGGGACTCTCCCTCCAGCCGTTTTGACTCCATTTTCCCTCCAATCCCGCCCAGAATGCCCCCAGATCCCGCCCAGAATGCCCCCAGATCCCGCCCAGAATGCCCCCAAATCCCGCCCAGAATGCCCCCAGATCCCGCCCAGAATGCCCCCAAAGCCCCAGCGCTCCCCGGGGCGGTGCCGACCTTGCCGTGCTCCCTCTTCATGTGCGCCACGTACTCGTCGCGCTCGGGGAACCACGAGTGGCAGAGGCCGCAGCTCCAGCCGCTGCCCTTGGCCTTGGGGCCGGCCCTGCCCCGGGCAAAGCGCCCGCGCCGCGCCCGCCGCAGCTCCGGGGAGCTCGGGGCCTCCTCCTCCTCCTCCTCCTCCTCCGAGGAGCTCGAGGAGGAGCCCGAGCGCCGCGGCGGCTCCGGCGGCTCCGCCTTGGGCGTCAGCAGCGGCCCCGAGCGCCGGGAGGGCTCGTCCTGGCACGGCTGGGGCTGGTGCGTGTTCTGCGAGGGAGAGAGCGGGGTCAGGCACCGCGGCAGCCACGGCGTCCTCGGAAAAACCTCCCTGTAGCCATGGACATTCTGAAAAACCTCCCTGTATCCATGATCCTTGCTGAAAAACCCCGCTGCAGCCATGGATATTCTGCAAAACCCCTCTGCAGCCACGGCATCTTCTGAAAAACCCTTCTGTAGCCACGGCATCCTCGGAAAAACCTCCCTGTAGCCATGGACATTCTGAAAAACCTCCCTGTATCCATGATATTTGCTGAAAAACCCCTCTACAGCCATGGATATTCTGCAAAACCCCTCTGGAGCCACGGCATCCTCGGAAAAACCTCCCTGTAACCATGGACATTCTGAAAAACCCCTGCAGCCACAGCATCTTCTGAAAAACCCCCTCTGTATCCATGATTCTTGCTGAAAAACCCCTATATCCATGATATTTGCTGAAAAACCTCCCTGTAGCCGTGATCCTTGCTGAAATATCCCTCTGCAGCCATGGATATTCTGAAATACCCCTGCAGCCATGGACATTCTGAAAAACCCCTGTATCCATGATATTTGCTGAAAAACCCCTCTACAGCCATGGATATTCTGGAAAACCCTTCTGTAGCCACGGCATCCTCGGAAAAACCTCCCTGCAGCCATGGACATTCTGAAAAATCCCTATATCCATGATCCTTGCTGAAAAACCCCTATATCCATGATATTTGCTGAAAAACCCCTCTACAGCCATGGATATTCTGCAAAACCCCTCTGCATCCACGGCATCTTCTGAAAAACCCCTGCAGCCACGATCCTTGCTGAAAAACCCTTCTGTAGCCACGGTATCCTCTGAAAAACCCCTCTGTATCCATGATCCTTGCTGAAAAACCCCTCTGCAGCCACGGCATCTTCTGAAAAACCCTTCTGCAGCCATGATCCTTGCTGAAAAACCCCCCTATATCCATGATATTTGCTGAAATATCCCTCTGTAGCCATGGCATCTTCCGAAAAGCCCCTCTGCAGCCATGGATATTCTGCAAAACCCCTCTGTATCCACGATCCTTGCTGAAAACCCCTCTGCAGCCAGGATTTTTCCCTCAGGTGTATCCACGCTATTTCCTGAGGAAACCCCTTTGGCCAGGATTTTCCCCTCAGGTGTATCCATGGTATTTCCTGAGGAAACCCCTTTGGCCAGGATTTCCCCCTCAGGTGTGTTGTGCATTCCCTCCCTCCCAAGGTATTTTCTGGAAATTTCCCCTTTTTGCCGGGATTCTCCTCCCGAGGGGCCTCAGGGAGGCGATGCCAGCGATGCAGCTCTGGGCTGCCATGGTTGCTCTCATTGGGCTGGTTTTGATTAATTAACGGCCAAACACAGGCCCTGACTGCTCCCTGCTCCCGTCCCCGCCACTCTGGGGAAATTTCCATCGTTTCTGGCCGGAATTTTGCCATTTTTGGTAAGAATTTCGCCATTCCCAGCTGGAATTCCATCTGGGACGGTGGCTGACCCTGAGGTGCTCGATCCAGACCACGGCTGGCTCCCACCCCTCCCCATTCCCATTTCCCCAATCTGGGGGAAATTTCCGTGATTCCCGGCCGGAATTTTGCCATTTTTAGGTGGAATTTTGCCATTTTTAGGTGGAATTTTGCCATTTTTAAGTGGAATTTTGCTGATTTTGGCCGGAATTCCGCCTGGGATGGCACCTGACCCTGAGGTGCTGGAGCCTGGTGCATTTCTGGATCCAGACCACAGCTGGCTCCCACCCCCCACTCCCATTTCCCCAATTTGGGGTAAATTCCCATGATTTCTGGCCATAATTTTGCCATTTTTAGGTGGAATTTTGCCATTTTTAAGTGGAATTTTGCTGATTTTGGCCGGAATTCCGCCTGGGATGGCACCTGACCCTGAGGTGCTGGAGCCTGGTGCATTTCTGGATCCAGACCACAGCTGGCTCCCACCCCCCACTCCCATTTCCCCAATTTGGGGTAAATTCCCATGATTTCTGGCCATAATTTTGCCATTTTTAGGTGGAATTTTGCCATTTTTAGGTGGAATTTTGCCATTCCCAGCTGGCATTCAGCCTGGGACAGTGCCTGACCTTGAGGTGCTCGAGCATGGTGCGTTTCTGCATCCAGACCCCTCCCCATTCCCATTTCCCCAGTTTGGGGGAAATCTCCATCATTCCCGGCCGGAATTTTGCCATTTTTAGGTGGAATTTCACTGTTTTTGGCCAGAATTCAGCCTGGGCTGGTGCCTGACCTTGAGGTGCTCGAGCCTGGTGCGTTTCTGGATCCAGACCCCTCCCCGCTCCCATTTCCCCAATTTGGGGGAAATCTCCATCATTCCCGGCTGGAATTTTGCCATTTTTAGGTGGAATTTTGCCATTCCCAGCTGGCATTCAGCCTGGGCTGGGGGCTGACCTTGAGGTGCTCGAGCATGGTGCGCTTCTGGATCCAGACCCCTCCCCGCTCCCATTTCCCCAATCTGGGGTAAATCTCCATCATTCCCGGCCGGAATTTTGCCATTTTTAGGTGGAATTTCACTGTTTTTGGCCAGAATTCCACCTGGAGTGGGCTGACCTTGAGGTGCTCGAGCATGGTGCGCTTCTGGATCCAGACCCTCCCCGCTCCCATTTCCCCAGTTTGGGGTAAATTCCCATGATTTCTGGCCGGAATTTTGCCATTTTTAGGTGGAATTTCACTGTTTTTGGCCAGAATTCAGCCTGGGACAGCAGCTGACCTTGAGGTGCTCGAGCATGGTGCGTTTCTGGGCGAAGAGCAGCGGGCACTGCGGGCAGCGGAAGACGCTGACGCGCTGGGGCAGCAGGTGCTGATCAAAGTGCGACGACAGCAGCGGCTTGTGCGTGAACACCGTGTCACACATGGCACACTTGTAAATCATCCTGGCCAGAAACGGGGCAGAAACGGGGAAAAATGGGGAAAAATTGGGGAAAAATCGGGGAAAAATGGGGTGGGGGACACGCCGGGGGGAGCGGAGAGGGAGGGGAAAAGGAGGGGAAAGAGAGAAATGAGGGAGGGGAAAAGAGAAGGAAAAAGGGAAAGTAAGAGAGGAAAGAGAGAAGTGAGGGAAGGGAAAAGGAAAAAGAAATGAGAAGGAAAAAGGCAAAGTAAGAAGGGAAAAAGAGAAATGAGGGAAGGAAAAGGAAATGAGAAGGATAAAGGGAAAGGAGGGAATAGGAGAGAAGAAAGGGAAGGAAAAAGGAGAAAAAGGGAAGGATAAAGGAGGAAAAGGTGAGGAGGAGGAAAAAGGAGATGGGAAAGGAGGGGGAAAACAGCAAAAGGAGAGGAAAATCAGAAAAGGGAGGGAGAAAAGGAGGGAAGAAGAGGGAAAAAATAGGGAAAAAGGGATGGGAAAAGGAAGGTTGGAGCTGAGCTCATCCCACCCATGGAGGAGGATCTGCCAGTCATGGAACATTCCCAGTTCTCCCAGTCCTGGAATGGCTCAGGCAGGAAAAGCCCTCTGGGATCACCAGGCCCTCATCCCCAAGGGCCACATTCCCAAATCTCCCAGCCAACTCCATTCCCACAGCAGAACATTCCCAAACTTCCCAAATCCCAACCCCTCATTCCCAAACCTCCCATCCCAAACTCTCGTTCCCAAATCCCAAACTCTCAATCCCAAACCCCCCATCCCAACCCCTCATTCCCAAATCCCAACCCCTCATTCCCAAACCTCCCATCCCCACCCCTCATTCCCAAACCTCCCACCCCAGTCTGTCCCAGGATGCCCCCGAGCCGCTCCTGGGCCCTGGGCACAGCCGGGATCTGGGACATTCCCGGGATATTCCCGGGATTCCGGCAGCACTCACTTGGATTGCTGGTTGCTGAAGCCGGGGTGCTGCGTGTAGACGTGGGCGTGGGCGCTGGGCGCGGATTTGAAGGCCATGGGGCAGATGGGGCACTTGTGGAAAACCTCGCAGTGCGAGCTCTGGATGTGGGACTTGATGGAATTGACCCCCCCGAACACCACGGAGCAGCTGGGACACCTGGAAAATCCCGCGGAGAACGGGGTCCGGGAATGCCCGATGGAAAACGGGAAACAAAGGGGATCCGGGAATGCCCGATGGAAAACGGGATCCAAAGGGGATCCGGGAATGCCCGATGGAAAATGGGATCCAAAGGGGATCTGGGAATGCCGGATGGAAAACGGGAACCAAAGGGGATCCGGGAATGCCCGATGGAGACCGGGAACCAAAGGGGATCCGGGAAAATTCCCAGTGGAAAACGGGAACCAAAGGGGGTCCGGGAATGCCGGATGGAAAATGGGAACCAAAGGGGATCTGGGAATGCCGGATGGAAAACGGGATCCAAAGGAGTTCCGGGAATGCCGGATAGAAAACGGGATCCAAAGGGGATCCGGGAATGCCCAAAGGAGAATGGGAACCAAAGGGGATCTGGGAATGCCCGATGGAGACCGGGATCCAAAGGAGTTCCGGGAATGCCCAGTGGAGACTGGGATCCAAAGGGGATCTGGGAACTCCCAATGGAGACCGGGATCCAAAGGGGTTCCAGGAATGCCCAATGGACGCTGGGATCCAAAGAGGTCCTGGGAATTCCCAATGGACGCTGGGATCCAAAGCAGTTCTGGGAATGCCCAATGGAGACTGGGATCCAAAGCAGTTCTGGGAAAATCCCAGCTGAAACCAGAATCCAAAGCAGGTCTGGGAAAATTCTGCTGAGGACCAGGATCCAAAGCGGTTCAGGGGAGATTCCCAGCGGGAGCCAGGATCCCAGAGGAGGATTCCCGCAATTCCCAGGGTTCCCGGGCTCCGTACCCGCGTTCCCCCCGTGGAGGAGCCCTCGAGGGCACCCCAAGGTGCCCAGCAGGAAACTGCCCCACGCTCCCCGGGCAAGCTCCACTCTGGGCCCTCCCGAGCAGCCTCCCCGTGGGGCCCCTCGGCGGAATTCCGGAATTCCGGGGCCGTACCTGTATCCCACCCTGCGGGAGAAGTGCAGGCAGGAGTCCTTGAGGTGGGACTCGAAGTTGGCCAGCAGGAAGTTGCCGCCGCACTCGGGGCAGACGTGGGGCGGGCGGCTGCGGTGCATGCGCTGGTGCGCGCTGAAGCTGCAGCGGTTGGCCAGGATCATGGGGCACGCCGAGCACACCTGCGAGCCGGGAGCAGCGGGAATTCCAGCCGGGATCCGCATTGGAACCGGGAATTCCAGCCGGGATCACCCTCGGAACCCGGGAATTCCACCCGGGATCACCCTCGGAACCCGGGAATTCCAGCTGGGATCACCCTCGGAACCTGGGAATTCCAGCCGGGATCACCCTCGGAACCCAGGAATTCCAGCTGGGATCACCCTCGGAACCCGGGAATTCCACCCGGGATCACCCTCGGAACCCGGGAATTCCAGCTGGGATCACCCTCGGAACCCGGGAATTCCACCCGGGATCACCCTCGGAACCCGGGAATTCCACCCGGGATCACCCTCGGAACCCGGGAATTCTACCCGGGATCAGCCTTGGAACCCCGGGAATTCCACCCGGGATCACCCTCGGAACCCGGGATCACCCTCGGAACCCGGGAATTCCACCCGGGATCACCCTCGGAACCCCACAAATTCCACCTGGGACCACCCTCAGAACCGGGGATCACCCTTGGAACCAGGAATTCCACACAAAATCACCCTCGGAACCCGGGAATTCCACCTGGGATCAGCCTTGGAATTCCACTTGGGATCACCCTTAGAACCCCAGGAATTCCACCCGGGATCACCCTCGGAACCCGGGAACTCCACCTGGGATCACCATCAGAACCCCAGGAATTCCAGCTGGGATCACCCTAGAATTCCAGCTGGGATCACCCTCAGAACCCCAGGAATTCCACTTGGGATCACCCTTGGAACCCTGGAATTCCAGCTGGGATCACCCTCAGAACCCCAGGAATTCCACTTGGGATCACCCTTGGAACCCTGGAATTCCAGCTGGGATCAGCCTCAGAACTCCAGGAATTCCAGCCCTTAGGGGTCCAGGGTCCCAACCAGCCTGGGGAGAATTCCCACTGAAACCAGGAGGGCAAACAGTCCTGGGAAAATTCCATCAAGGAATGGGTACAAAACGGTTCTGGGATCTTGGAAAATTCCCAGCTGGGACTGGGATCCCAATCCCACAGAGCTCTGGGAGAATTCCAGCAGGGATCAGGATGGATGGGAGGGGACGAGTGGATCCATGGATCCAGGGCTGGATGTTCTCACCGCTCTCCCACCTTCTCCAACCACTTCCCAGTGCCCTCCCAGTGCCCTGAACCACCTCACATCACTCTGAACCATCTCCCAGCGCTCTGAACCATCTCCCAGTGCCCTGAACCATCTCCCAGTGCCCTGAACCATCTCCCAGTGCCCTCCCAGTGCTCTGAACCATCTCCCATCACTCTGAACCATCTCCCAGTGCTCTGAACCATCTCACATCACTCTGAACCATCTCCCAGAGCTCTGAACCATCTCCCAGTGCCCTGAACCATCTCCCAGTGCCCTCCCAGTGCTCTGAACCATCTCCCCATGCTCTGAACCATCTCCCCATGCTCTGAACCATCTCCCAGTGCCCTCCCAGTGCTCTGAACCATCTCCGAAAGCTCTGAACCATCCCCAAGTTCTCTGAACCACCTCTCAGTGCCCTCCCGATCTCTGAACCACCTCCCAGTGTCTCCCATCCCCTCCCAGTGTCTCCCATCCCCTCCCATCTCCTCCCAATGTCTCCCATCCCCTCCCAATGTCTCCCATCCCCTCCCATCCCCTCCCATCCCCTCCCAGTGTCTCCCATCCCCTCCCAGTGTCTCCCATCCCCTCCCAGTGTCTCCCATCTCCTCCCAGTGTCTCCCATCCCCTCCCATCCCCTCCCATCTCCCCCCATCCCTGCTCTCACCGTGCTGCTGCTGCTGCTGCTGGCGGCCGCCCCGGGCTGCTGGAAGTGCGCGGCCAGCCCGGCCTTGTCCTTGCACTGCTCCTTGCACTCCAGGCACCTGAAGCAGCTGTAGCTGCCGGGCTCGGAGCCCAGGGGCAGCACGGGCAGCAGCTCCTGCCCCGCGCCCTCCTGGGCCACCTTGGCGGCGGGCAGGGCCAGCGAGGCCAGCGGGGTGACGTCGGGCTGGCCGATCATCTGCTCCAGGGCGATGGGGCGCATCACCAGGTGCGAGCACTGCATCACCAGCCCCTTGTCCTTGTGCTCGCGGGCGTGCAGCAGCAGGCTGCACTTGTTGAAGAACACCAGGCGCTTGGTGCAGTGGTTGCAGGTGACCTCGATGCGCATGCTGCGCCGGTCGTAGTGCCGCGCCAGGCTCTTCTCCAGCGCGAAGGCGTCGCCGCACTCCAGGCAGCGGAAGCCGGAGGGGGGCAGCGCCAGGCTGGCCTCGGCCGGGGGGCTCAGGTTGGGCCGGTAGGTGGGCAGCAGGTTCTTGCCGTTGAGGATCTTGTTGAAGGCCTCCACCAGGCTGGACTGGCTGCGGGAGATGACGGTGCCGGCCACGTTGGCCTTGGCGCCGCCGTTGGCCTTGGCGCCGCCGTTGGCGCGGGCGTCCCCCTTGGGCAGGGGCTGCGGCACCAGGCTCAGGATGTTCTTGGCCACGGATTTGCCGGGTTTGGCGGGCAGCACCACGGATTTCTGCTGGGCCACGCTGGCGGCGATGAGCATGGCGCTGCTGGCGCTCTGGATGGTGGCCACGGGCAGCACCGTCCCCTTCAGCTTGGTGCCGTTGCCCAGCTGCACGCTGACGATCTTGGGCCCCTCCGTGTTTTTCAGGGGGCTGCAGAGCTCCGGTTTCTCCTTGGCCGTGTCGGCGGCGGGACACTCCAGGGGCTCCTGGGAGCTCTGCTCGCTGGGCAGTTTGCCCGAGGGCGGCTCCGAGTCCGAGGACACCCTGGTGACCGTCCTGGTGATGCTGCCACAGGAGGTTTTGATGGTTTTGATGCGCACCTTGAGCGGCCGCGAGGAGCTGGAGGACGGCGAGTTGGTGCTTTCCGCCTCCTCCTCCTCCTCCTCCTCCTCGTCCTCCTCGTCGCCGCTGGACGCGCTCGGGGGGCTGCCCACGGCCTTGCCCAGCACCTCCCGCTCGTCCTTCAGGGAGAGCTGCTTGGGGGAAGCAGGGATGGGGATGCCCGGCGAGGGGAAGGGCTCCCGGGGGCTCCCGGGCGAGTGCTTGAGCTCGGCCCCGGCCCCGGCGCCGCCATCCAGCGCCCCCGGCTCCGCCCCCGGCCACGGCGCCACGGGAGAGTCCCCGCCGGGGAACCGGACAGTGACGGACTTGAGGTGATCCAGCCCCAGCCCCTTGGGGCTGCAGCCCCTGCCCGGAGCCTCCTCCGGGTCCGACTCCTCCTTCTTGATGCAGGGCACGGGCTGGGCCCCGTCCCCGGCGGCCGCGGCCCGGAACGGCGCCGGGAAGGGCGGCTCCAGCGCCTCGGGGCCGTCCCCCAGGGGCTCCTTGCCGCCCGCGGGGGGCGCGGCCGGGGCCTTGTCCTTGGCCTTGGCCTCGCGGGCGCGGTCGATGAGGTTGGTGCCGTCCTGGCCGGGCTCGGGGCTGAAGTGCGAGAAGAGCTCCAGGCCCTTGGCTCCCTTCTCCTTGGCCCAGCAGTCGCCGTTGGGGGCGGGCTCGGCGGGGCGGCCCGCGGGCCCCTCGGCGGCCGTGCTGAACCCGTTCTGCAGCAGCCGCGGCGCCAGCCCGTGCCCGTGCCCGTCCTTGGCCTCGGCCTGCTCGGGGCACACGGTGTTCTTGACGATGACGCTGACGGCCGAGATGTCCGCGTGGGGCAGGGCGGGCTCGGGGGCCGCGCCGGGGCCCGGCTCCCCCGGGAGCTGCTTCCCGTGCGCCTCGGGCTCCTCCTGGTGCGACTGGATGGCCTCGTTGGCGTCGATGTCGGGGATGTCGAAGGCGGCCAGCAGGTCGTCGAAATCCGGGGTTTTCATGTCCCCCATGGCTGGAATTGGGGGGAAAGGGGTTCAGGGTGGGGCAGTTCGGGAATTTCTGGGTTTCCATCCCCATAAACCCCAGGGAACCCTGATGTCCCGCAGCCTTTTCCATTCTCATTCCCCTTCCGCCCCAAACGCCTCCTCTCCATCCCAAAAACTCTCCCTTTCATCCCAAAAATCCCCTTTTATCCCAAAATTCCCCCTTTCATCCCAAAACTCTCCTTCCCAGCCCAGCCCTGCTGCGGATCCATCCCCCAGATTCCCAGAAGTGCCGGGAAAGCCTCGGGAAAGCCTCGGGACCCGGCCCCATCCCGGCTCAATCCCGGCCCTGTTCCCGACCTGGAGCCGGGCCCGGGATCTGCCACATCCCGGGGACAGCGATTCCCTGTTAACCCCTGGAATCCCGGAATTCCGGCGCCTCCAGCCGGCCCGGGAGCTCCAAGGATTTTGGGTTCATTTAGGGGAAAAACTCCTTTCATGAGGAGGGGCTTTGATCCCACGGTTTTCCAGCTTGGAAAACTGGGAAAGAGGGGAAAGAGCCGTGGATCCAGCCCCAATTCCAGCCCCAAATTCCCTCCGGATCTGAGGTGGGAAATCAGGGATCCAGCTCCAATTCCAGCCCCAAATTCCCTCCGGATCTGAGGTGGGAAATCAGGGATCCAGCCCCAATTCCAGCCCCAAATTCCCTCCGGATCTGAGGTGGGAAATCAGGGATCCAGCTCCAATTCCAGCCCCAAATTCCCTCCGGATCTGAGGTGGGAAATCAGGGATCCAGCCCCAATTCCAGCCCCAGATTCCCTCTGGATCTGAGGTGGGAAATCAGGGATCCAGCCCCAATTCCAGCCCCAGATTCCCTCTGGGTCCTGGGAAGCCCCGAGCAGGTGGGATTCCATTCATTTTCCCTCTGGGATGTGCCTCGGGAGGGGCCTTTTCCTCCCCAGATCCCCTTTCCTGCCCTTTTATCCCAGGGAAAGCCTCCCCAGGTAGGGAATGGCTCCTTCCCATTCACATCCAAATCCCTGGGAATGCCTGGGGTGGATCCCGGATCTCCCCACCCCAATCCCAGCTGCTTTTTGGGAATGGACAATCCCGGGGGAGCTGTTTGGGATCAGGAGCGGGGTTTGGAAAATCCTTCCCGGGAAAGGAGGCGGGGACAGCCACGAACGGGGAGGGATCGTCCCAAAATTCCACCTGCGGCGAATCCCGGCTCCCAGACTGATCCCAAACCTCCCGTCCTGATGCTGAATCCTAACCCCAAATTCCCTGTCGTGATCCCAAATTCCCCATCCCGATCCTAAATCCCCAATCCCAAATTCCCGATCCTGAACCCCCATCCCAACCCTACCTAGATCCCCAATTCCAAGGATCCCAAACTCCCGATCCCAAATTCCACATCCCAATCCCAAACCCCCATCCCAGTCCCCCCATCCCGGCGCAGCTGCCTCGTCCCCAGAGATCCGTGTGGGATTAAATTCCCGGGATTTGGAGGGGATTAATTCCCGACCATCTGCCGGCCCCGCAGCCTGGCCCCGCGCCCGGGATCCCGAAAATCCCAAAGGAGCCGGGAGGGCTCGGGATTCCCCATTTTCTCGGCATTCCCAGTTTTCCCAGGATTCCCACGAGGGCTGAGAGGGTCTGGGCAGGGATTCCGTGGGATTTTGGGGTTTTCCCAAATATCCAGGATCCCAAGGCCCCCATCGCGATCCCGAGCTTCCAATTCCAAATTCCCCATCCCGATCCCAAACTCCCCATTCCCACCCCAAACTCCCGATCCCAAACTCCCCATTCCCAGCCCAAACTCCCCACCCCAAACTCCTCACACCGATGCCAAACTCCCCGAAATTCCAGGCCAGAGGGGATGAGCGTGACCCCTCCCAGTCCCAGGATTTGGGATGGGGAAGGACTGACCGTGACCCCCCAGAATTCCAGGATGGGGGGGAATGATCCTGATCCCCACAAATCCCGGGATTTTTTTGTGGGAAGACGCGACCATGACCCCTCCAAATCGCGATTTTTGGGATAGAAGCAGGGGATCGTGACCCCCCAAATCCCGGGATTTTTCTGTCGCAAGGAGTGACCGTGACCCTCCAGAATCCCAGCAATGGAGGGGGGTGACCGTGACCCCCCCAAATCCCGGGATTTTCCCAGGGAGGAGGTGACGCTGCCCCCCCCCCAAATCCCGGGATTTTCCGAGGGAGGAGGTGACGCTGCCCCCTCCAAATCCCGGGATTCGGGGCCAGGCCCCTCAGGCCGCGCTTCCCGCCCAGGCCGCGCCCCCCCCTCAGGCCTTGACCCCCTCAGGCCGCTCCCGCCCCTCCGGCCCCGCTACCTGGAGCTGCGCGCGGGGGCGCTCCCCGCTGCCGCTGCCGGTTCCCGATCCCGGTTCCCGCTCCCAATTCCCGATCCCAATTCCCGGTTCCGATCCCGGTCCCGCTCGGGCCCCTCAGCGGCGCCGCTTCCCCTCCGCCACTTCCTGCTTGGCCCCCCCTCCCCGCCGGCCGCTCGCGCCGCGCGTTCCCGCCCTCGCCGCTCTTTTCCATTGGCTGCGCAGCCCGTCACTCTTCAAAATTCACATTCTTATTGGTTCCTACAGCTGTCACTCAATGGTGAACGCGGCCGTCCGCACTCCCCATTGGCTGAGCGGGACCCGCCCCACAGCGGGCGAGTTGATTGGGACGCGCGGGTGCCATTCAACCCGTGGAGCCTCGCCCACTGCGATAAGCTCGCTTCCTATTGGTTTCCAGCGCTGGCGCATCTCGCTGCCGATTGGTTAAAAGCGCTGCCGATCAATTATTCCCCCCTCCTTATCTCGCTTTTCATTGGTCAAAGCGCGCTGTTTATCAAGCGCGGGTTCCGGCCGCCATTGGCCTCGGGGAGCGTCCATGGCGGCGGCTACCGGCCGGGGGCTCCTATTGGGCGCGGGATTCGTCCCTCAGCACCAGAACCCGCCCAGGCCGGGCCCGGAATAACCTCAACCCCCTCCTCCCATTCGCTGCCAGCGCTGTCACTCACAGAGGCGTCTGAGGGAATGTCCCGCCCACGTCCGCATGTTGCGCGATGCCATTCGTGGAGGCCGCTGTCACTCAAGTCCTCCTCTGCTTCCTCGCTCTCCCATTGGCTGGAGTGCCCAAAATCCCGCGAAGCCAATTGTCGCTGCTCATTGGTCCGCAGAGCTGTCAGTCATATTTATCCCTGCCCTCCTCCCGATATTATTTGCCGCCAGAATGACAACATCCGCTCCTCCCGCTCCCTGATTGGTTGATCCTACTGCCAATCAACAGCCCGGCCCCGTCCCTCAGCCTCACGGTAAACACCGCGCGGGGGATGCCGGGAGCCGCTGCGCGAATTCCCAATCTCGAATTCCTGAGAATTGCAGGGAGTTCTGCCCCCAGAAACCCCAGCACAGGGAATTCCTTTCATTCTTCCCCCAGAATTCCCAAGAAATTCATTTTATCCTTCCCAGAATTCCCAAAAAAATTCCCACAATTCCCCAGAAATCATTGCCACCATTCCCAAGAAACCATTTCCATTCCCTTTATTATTCTCACAACCGCCAAGAACTCCCCGCCGTTCCCAGGGAACTGCTTTAATTCCTTTTATTTCAGCAATTCACCGACTCCCAGCCACGCCATCCCGGGCTCATTTCTTCTCCTCGTCCTTCCGGTCCCGGCTCTCCCGGCCCTGCTCCCGGTGCTGCTCCCGGTGCGCCTGCGACGCCAGCGACCCCATGGCGTTGCGGATGGCCTCGTTGTTGGGGTCCACCCCGGGCAGGTTCTCCAGGACGCTCTGCAGGAACTCGGGGTCCTGCATCACGTCGTAGTCGTCCTCCTCCTGCGGGGAACAAAGGGGAATGACAATGGGAAAGGGGTGGGATTGGGGATCGGCCGGGGGATTTGGGATCATCCTGAAGGATTTGGGATCGGCCCGGGGGACTGGGGATCATCCTGAAGGATTTGGGATCGGCCTGGGGGATCTGGGATCAGCCTGGGGGATCTGGGATCATCCAGACCCACAAGAAAACCCAGGGAATTCAGGATCATCCTGGGGGATTTAGGATCATCCCGACCCAGATGGGTCTGGAGGGACTGAGATTACTGGAGTGTGCAGCGGGGAATCCATGGAATAACTGGGGCAGGATCCAGGGTTTCATCCCTAAAATCCCACAGAAAGCAGGACAGGGAGTCCTGGAATGGTTTGGGGTGGAAGAACCCTGAGGGTGACCCCATGCCTGTCCTGTGGGTGGGGTGGGATGGATGGGATGGATGGGATGGGATTTTTGGGATTGATGGGATGGGATTTTTGGGAATTCCGGGAATTCCGGGCGCTGCCCACCTTGGCGGGCTCGGAGGTGTCCATGGCCGCCCCGCTGTCCACCTCGGCCGCCTCGGCCTGGGCAAACTCTGCGAAAGCCAAACCCGAGATGATCCATGGGCAGCCCCTGGGTATTCCCGGGTTTTTCCCGAGGTTTTTCCCGGGTTTTTCCCAGGGTTTCCCCACGCACCGGCGCCCTGCAGGGACATCTGCATGGCGTAGGCGATCTGCTCCTCCTCGCTCATGGAGCTCAGGTCCGGCAGCCCCGCGCGGCCGAAGTCCGGCTGCCCGATGGTCATCTTGAGCAGGGCCTCGTCCGACTCTGGCACACCCAGGGCACACGGGGGTGTCCCAGAGTGCACGGGGGGGGCAGGAATCCAGGGAGCATCCCGGGAATCCATGGAGCATCCCGGGAATCCATGGAGCATCCCGGGAATCCAGGGGGTGCCCCAGGAATGGGCGTCCCCACCCGCCCAGGGAAGGGTTAATCCCCAATGCTCAGTCTGAACCCATCCTGCCTTTCAGTCCTCCTCATTCCCATCCCATAAATTCTGTTCCCAATCCCATTCCCATCCCACAAACCCCATCCCATTAATCCCATTCCCAATCCCATCCCATAAATCCCATCAATCCCGTTCCCAACCCCATCAATCCCGTTCCCAATCCCGTTCCCAACCCCATCAATCCCATCAATCCCATTCCCAACCCCATCAATCCCGTTCCCAACCCCATCAATCCCGTTCCCAATCCCATCAATCCCATCCCATCAATCCCATCCATCCCATTCCCAGCCCCCCCACTGCCCCTCACCATCTCCCCCGGTGGCTCCAATCCCGGCCTCGGCAGCCGAGGCCGCGGCCCGCCCTGCGCGCCTCCTCCTCCTGCCGCTGCCGCTGCTCCTCCATGGACACACGGAGAGCCTGCAGAGGCACAGGGACATGGGACAAACACCCCAAAGCAGGGCTGGGGATGCACCCCAAAACAGGGCTGGGGATCGGGGACAAAACACCCCAAAGCAGGGCTGGGGATCGGGGACAAAACACCCCAAAGCAGGGCTGGGGATGCACCCCAAAACACCCAAAAACACCCCAAAACAGGGCTGGGGATGCACCCCAAAACACCCCAAAACAGGGCTGGGGATGCACCCCAAAACACCCCAAAGCAGGGCTGGGGATCTGGGACAAATCACCCCAAAACAGGGCTGGAGATACACCCCAAAACAGGGCTGGGGATACACCCCAAAGCAGGGCTGGGGATCGGGGACAAAACACCCCAAAGCAGGGCTGGGGATACACCCCAAAACAGGGCTGGGGATACACCCCAAAGCAGGGCTGGGGATCTGGGACAAAACACCCCAAAACAGGGCTGGGGATCGGGGACAAAACACCCCGAAACAGGGCTGGGGATGCACCCCAGAACAGGGCTGGGGATGCACCCCAAAACACCCCAAAGCAGGGCTGGAGATACACCCCAAAACACGGCTGGAGATACACCCCAAAACATGGACTGGGATCTGGGAAATGGGACACCTGGAGTGCCTGCACAAACACTCCAAACTGGGTTGGGGTTCAGGAAATGGGACCCCCACAGCGCCTGCAGAGCCCCCAAAACCCCGGATCTGGGAAAAGCCGGGGATGGGGGGCAGGAGGGGGCTGGGAGCCCTGGGGTTTGGTGCTGGGGAGATTCAGGGTTTTATTGGAAATCTGACATTGGGAATTGCCCAATCCCTGGGAATTCTGGGGTCCCTACAGGAGCCAGCTCAGGGTTGGCGCTGGGATCCACCCCGAACTTGAAGTCGGAGGCGCCCAGGCCCAGCATGGCACTGTGCTCACCCAGGGGGTTTGGAATTGGGACATTTGGGGTGTGTGGGGTCCCTACCAGAGCCAGCTCAGGATCAGCGCTGGGATCCACCCCGAACTCGAAGTCGGAGGCGCCCAGGCCCAGCCTGGCACTGTGCTCACCCAGGGGGTTTGGAATTGGGACATTTGGGGTGTGTGGGGTCCCTACCAGAGCCAGCTCAGGATCAGCGCTGGGATCCACCCCGAACTCGAAGTCGGAGGCGCCCAGGCCCAGCATGGCGCCGCCCTCGCCCGCCAGGATGGGGGAGCTGATGAGGGCGTCGGCCAGGCTGGGCCCCGGGGGCACCGTCACCAGGTGGGAGCCGCTGCCGTCCTTGCCATTGAGCGCCGTGATGAAGGCGGTCAGCTTCTCCGTGTTGGCCTCCTGGAATGAGGGATTGGGAATGGTGAGGGGTGGGAATGGGGATTGGGGCTCTGGGAATGGGATTTGGGAACGCTGAGGGGCTGGGAGTGGGGAACTGGGGCTCTGGGAATGGGGAACCGGGGCTCTGGGAATGGGGACTGGGAATGGTGGGGGTGGGAATGGGGATTGGGGGTCTGGGAATGGGGGATTGGGAATGGTGAGGGTGGGAATGGGGATTGGGGCTCTGGGAATGGGATTGGGGACGCTGAGGGGCTGGGAATGGGGAACTGGGGCTCTGGGAATGGGATTGGGGAATGCTGAGGGGCTGGGAATGGGGACTGGGGCTCTGGGAATGGGATTGGGGAATGCTGAGGGGCTGGGAATGGGGAACTGGGGCTCTGGGAATGGGATTGGGGAATGCTGAGGGGCTGGGAATGGGGGATTTGGGAACGCTGAGGGGCTGGGAGTGGGGACTGGGGCTCTGGGAATGGGGGATTTGGGAATGCTGAGGGGCTGGGAGTGGGGACTGGGGCTCTGGGGGAGGAACCTGGGGTTCTGTGGGGTTGTGGTGCTGGGAGGGGGCTCTGGGAATGGCAAACCCGGCTGTCAGCGGGGTCCCGGCAGGAACCGGGGACGGGGAGGGTTTGGGATCCAAGGAAAACCCTCGAGGCCTCACTCCCAAAACCACCAACGCGCCGGCGTTTCCCGGCCCCGAGTTCCCCGGAACGCGGCCGTGCCCGGGCTCCCACCTCCTCCCCGAAGTTGATGATGTCCACGTTGACCTTCTCCTTCTTCAGGCGCTTGGCCAACTTCACCAGCTGTGGGGAACGCCCTGGGATCAGCGGGACCTGGGACCGGCCCAGCGCCCCCAGCCCAGCGACACTGCAGACACGGTCCTGAATCAGCTGCCCAGGGATCAGCTCAGGGATCCAGTCCAGGGATCCAGTCCAGGGATCCATCCCAGGGATCCGCCCAGGGATCAGCTCAGGGATCAGCTCAGGGATCCATCCCAAGGATCCAGCACAGGGATCCATGCCAGGGATCAGCTCAGGGATCAGCTCAGGGATCGGCTCAGGGATCGGCTCAGGGATCCACCCCAGGGATCCACCCCAGGGATCCACCCCAGTGATCGGCTCAGGGACCCACCCCAGGGATCTGCCCAGGGATCTGCCCAGGGATCCACCCCAGGGATCCACCCCAGGGATCCACACTTGAGACCCTCCCCAGTCCTGGGTTTTTTGAGCCCTGGATTTTCTGGGAGCCAATCCTGTTGCCACCCTGCGATCCCAGCCCCGATCCCGCAGCGATCCCAGGACTATTCCTGTTGTGATCCCAGCCCTGTTCCTGTTGTTATCCCACTGTGATCCCAGCCCCAATCCAGTGGCTGTTCCCGTTGCTATCCCGTTGTTATCCCGCTGTTATCCTGCCCGTCCCTCCCGCCCTTGCTGCTCACGTCCTTGTCGCTGTCGTGCACGGGGCTGCCCACGAAGGCGATGATTCTCATCTTGTGGTTCTTGCCCTGCCGGTGCTTCAGCGCCAGCTGCACCAAAACCACGGATCTGGGGCCGTTCCCGGGAAAACGGGAATACCCCAACCCAGATCCCGGGAAAATGGGGATACCCCAACCCAGATCCCGGGAAAACGGGGATCCCCCTGTCCCAGATCCCGGGAAAACGGGGATCCCCCAGCCCAGATCCCGGGAAAACGGGGATACCCCAGCCCAGATCCCGGGAAAACGGGGATACCCCAACCCAGATCCCGGGAAAACGGGAATACCCCAACCCAGATCCCGGGAAAACAGGGATACCCTAACCCAGATCCCGGGATCTGCCCCAGGGATGGGGCTCCCTCCAGGGGGACACTGCAGGGCTGGGCTGAAAATCTTTGCATTTAGGGGCGGTTCTGTGAAATTCCCATGGGTTTATGGTGGATTTCTGTGAAATTCCCACGGATTTATGGTGGATTTCTATGAAATTTCTGTGGATTTATGGTGGATTTCTCTGAAATTTCTGTGGATTTCTCTGAAATTCCCATGGATTTATAGTGGATTTCTGTGAAATTCCCACAGATTTATGGTGGATTTCTGTGAAATTCCCACGGATTTATGGTGGATTTCTATGAAATTTCTGTGGATTTCTGGTGGATTTCTCTGAAATTCCCATGGATTTATGGTGGATTTCCATGGATTTCTGGTGGATTTCTGTGATATTCCCATGGATTTCTGGTAGATTCCCATGGATTTCTGGTGGATTTCTGTGATATTCCCATTGATTTATGGTGGATTCCCATGGGTTTCTGTGAAACTCCCATGGGTTTATGCTTTAGAGCCTCCCCCACCATTTTCACCACAAACACCCAAGGAAACCCCGAGTTTCCCCCTCTGTGACCCTGGGAGGGCTCCATGTCCCACATGCACCCCCTTGAGGACCCCTCTATGACCCCGTGAGTGTCTGGAATCCCCGGGAGCCGGGCAGGGCCTCACGTGCGCCACGCGGATGCCGGTGCCGAAGGTGATCTTGCCCTTGGGCTGCACCGTGTGCAGCTTGGACAGGATGCGCCCGGTGTCCGGGGTCAGCGTGGTCAGCACCTCGCAGTTACTGCGGACGGGAACGGGGCTCCCTCAGCATGGAGGGAATTCCCGGGATCCAGGCTGGGATTGGCGCCGGCAGCGCTGCCCAGCCACAGGAGAAACTCCCGGGAATTCCTGGGGAATCTGGGAGGGAATCCCCCAATTCCCAGATTTCCCCAGCTCCAAAGAGCCCCAAATCCCTCCCATTCCAAGAACTCCTGAATTCCCACCTCCAAAATCCTCAAATCCCTCCCATTGCAGACCAGCCCGACTCAGCTGGGATTGAGCCATTCCCAGCTGGTTCCCAACAATTCCCAGCTCCCTGTCCCTGAATTCCCAACTTTCCCTGCCTCCAAAATCCCTCCCATTCCAGACCTGTCCCAGTCCAAGCGGGAACAAGCAGCTCCCAGCCATTCCCAACAGTTCCCAGCCCCTCCTCCATGAACTCCCTGCCTCCCAAAAATCCCCAGATCCCTCCCATTCCCACTGGGAACGAGCCATTCCAAGAATTCCTGAATCCCCAGATCCCTCCCATTCCAACTGGGATCGAGCCATTCCAAGAATTCCTGAATCCCCAGATCCCTCCCATTCCAACTGGGATCGAGCCATTCCAAGAATTCCTGAATCCCCAGATCCCTCCCATTCCCACTGGGAACGAGCCATTCCAAGAATTCCTGAATCCCCAGATCCCTCCCATTCCAACTGGGATCGAGCCATTCCCAGCTGGTTCCCAACAATTCCCAGCCCCTTCTCCCTGACCTCCCAACTTTCCCTGCCTCCAAAATCCCTCCCATTCTGAGTGGGAATGAGCCACTCCAAGAATTCCCGGAGTTCCCACCTGAAATGAACCCAAAATCCCCGAGATCCCTCCCATTCCAACTGGGAATGAGCCATTCCAAGAATTCCCAAAATTCCCACCTGCAATGAGCCCAAAATCCCCCAGATCCCTCCCATTCCAGCTGGGATCGAGCCATTCCAAGAATTCCCGAAGTTCCAATCCCCAAAATCCCCCAGATCCCTCCCATTCCAACTGGGATCGAGCCATTCCAAGAATTCCTGAAGTTCCTACAGCCCCAAGATCATCCCCCAGTCCCTCCCCAGTCCCTGCCATTCCAGCCTCATTCCCAGTCACTCCCAGATCCCGGGAACGCCGGGAATGCCTCACTTGGCCAGGGTGATGAGCCCCACGTTGTTCTCGGGGTTGCTGCGGGTCTTGGAGTGGCACACGATGTTCACGGCGTCCTGCTGCGCCTGCAGCCGCGTCGGCAGGAAGTCCCCGTTCCGCATGTACTCGCTGTTGTCCACGCTGCAATTCCCAAAAAAACCCGGGAATGCCTCAGGGCATCCCGGGAAATTCCCTCTGCCGGGGTGGTTGGGGTGTTTTGGGGAAAAAATGGGGTTTAGCTGCCTAAAATTGGGATTTTTTAGGGGAAAAATGAGGTTTATTCTGGTGTACTCGCTGCTGTCCATGCTGGAATTCCCAAAAACAAAACAGGAATGGCTCAGGAAATTCCCTTCCTTGGGGTGGTTGGGTCTTTTGGGGGGATAATGGGGTTTAGCTGCTTAAAATCGGTTTTTTTAGGGGAAAATTGAGATTTATTCTGCATGTGCTTGCTGTTGTCCGCACTGAAATCCCCCCAAAAATAACCGGGAATGGCTCAGGGGAATCCCGGGAAGTTCCCTCTGCTGGGGTGGCTGGGTTTTTTTGGGGGAAAAATGAAGTTTATTCCAGTCTAAGATGAGATTTTTATGGGAATGCAGAGGTTTATCACAAAACTCTGATTTTTTTGGGGAGAGCCGAGGTTCATTCCCCAAAATCTCTTTTTTGTTTTTTTTTTTTGTTTTGGGAATGGCTGATGTTCCTCCTCCCAAATCTGGGACTTTTGGGGAATTGCTGACATTTATTCCCCCCAGATCCGGCGTTTTTTGGGAACACTTGAGGCTCATCCCACTAAATCTCTGCCTCAGACCCTTCCTGTCCCCTCGGGTCCTCTTTCCCCGTCACTCCCTGTCCCCTCCTGTCCCCCCTTGTCCATGTCGGTCCCTGTCTGTCCCCTCATGTCCCTCCCTGTCCCCCCCTGTCCCCTCAGCCCCGTCTCCCCTCAGGCCCGGCCCGCTCCGCCCCCGGCCATGACTCAGGGAAAGCGGCCGGGCGAGCCGGGGGTGCCCGCGCGGGTGCCGGGGGTTGCCCGGGGGTTCCCGGGTGTTTCCCGGGCTGTTGCCCGGCGCTCCCGGGGCTCTCACCACACCATGGTGCTCTCCAGAACCATCTTGGCTCCTTCCTCCCCTCAGCGCCGGCCCGCTCCCCACAGCGCCCAACAACGCGTGCGCTGATTGGTCCACACACCGCGGCCAATCAGCGCGGCCCTCCTAGGCGGGGCGCCGCGCGAAGCATGCTGGGAATTGTAGTTCTAGGAGGGGCGCCATGATGGCCGGGAGGACACCGCTGTCCCCAGAGGGCCGGGACTGTCCCCAAAGGGCCGGGACTGTCCCCAAAGGGTCCCCCTCCCAGCGCCACCACCCGCGGGGTCTGCGAGGAGCTCCAAGAACAGCCCGGGGGTGTCTCCTGTCCCCCTGTGCCACCCCCAGGGCTGTGTCCCCATGGCCCCAGGGCTGTGTCCCCACGGCCACCCCAGCCAAGGCCACCCCAGGAGTGTCCCCGGTGTCCCCCCAATGTCCCCGGTGTCCCCCCAATGTCCCCCCAGTGTCCCCAATGTCCCCCGGGCAGAGCCGGCCCCACCTGGGGACCCGAGGGTGACAAACGATTCCAGGCTGGACACGGCAATTCCAGGAATTCTATTCCCAAATCCAGGAAAATTCCATCCCCGAAGCCGGGGGAAATTCCGGGAAAATTCCACGAAATCCAATTCCCGAATCCAGGGAAATTCCGGGGTGGGGGGAACCCCAGAAAATTCCAAGGGAATTCCACGGATTCCATCCCCAAACCCAGGAAACGTCCGTCCCAAATCCAGGGAATTTCCATGAACTCCGTCCCAAATCCAGGAAAAGTCTGTCCCAAATCCAGGAAAAGTCTGTCCCAAATCCAGGAGAATTCCGCAGATTCTGTCCCAAATCCAGGGAAATTCCACGAAATCCATTCCCAAATCCAGGAAAATCCCACGGATTCCGTCCCAGTCCAGGAGAATTCCACGGATTCCATCTCCCCAGGCCAGGAAATGTCCATTCCCAGTCCATGAAAATTCCACGGATTCCCCTCCAATCCAGGGAAGTTTCCATTGCAAGTCCAGGAGAATTCCAGGAATTCTGCCCCAGATTCCAGGAGGGCTCCATTCCCGGGAAGAGCCAAATCCTCGTTTTCTCCTGGAAAATTCCCCCCCACGATTCCCAAATTTCCCCCTTTGGAACAGGAAAATCCCCAAAAAAACCAACAAAAAAAAAACCCCAATCCCAAAAATTCCAACCCCAGCCCTCCCCCCCAGCCTCTGGAGGGGGAGAATTCCCAGGAAAAAGGGGAATTATCCCAAAAATATTTAAATATTCATAAATATTCCATTCTGGGAGCGGGGGGGGGGGGGGGAACTGGGAAAAAAATTGGGAAAAAAGTTGGGAAAAAAATTGGGGAAAAATAGGGGAAAAAATTGGGGAAAAATTGGGAAAAAAATTGGAGAAAAAAAAAAGGGAAAATTGGGGAAAAATTGGGGAAATTTCCCCTCCTGATGCGATAAAAAATGGGAATAAAAAGGGGCTGGGAGGGGCCTTGTCTAATATAGACAAACATTCCAAGGAAAAGGGGAATCCATGGAATTGTCCCCGCATTCCCTGCGCTGGGCCAGGGAGATCCGGGATTCGGGGCGGGGAAATTTCAGCTTTTCCTTAAAAAACGTGGGAAAGGGGGAGCGGGGAGGGAATCCCGGAATTCCCTCCCTGCCCCTCGCTCCGGGCGTTTTCCGGCACAAAAAGCTCGGAATTCCGGGCTCTGTATAAAAAACGGGATCTTTCCAAGGGGGGGTCTGGGAAAAAAGGGAATTTTTCCGTAAAAAAAAAATCAGGGATGGAGCAAAACTCGGCTCCAGCCCCGGGGGCGGCTCCGGGCTCTGGGAATTCCGGGAATTTCGGATCCAGGGGGGAATTCCCGGCTCTGGGCCTGGCTCGTTCCAGCCCATCCCAAAATCTGCTCCGGGAATTTTGTGGGATCGGTGTTAAAAAATGGGATTTGGGGATGGGCAAAGTGGGATTTGAGCCGGGATTTTGGAGGGAAATCCTTAAAAAATCCGGGGGGGGGGGGGAAATCCCAGGATGGGCTCAGATTCCAAAAATCCCAAAAAATCCTAAAAAAAATCCCCAAAACAATCCCAAAAATTCTCCAAAAAATCCCGAAAACTCTTCCCAGACTGTGGGAAAAGCTTCCCAAAATTCCTGCTGGGAAAAGGGGAGCCAGGAGCTTTTCCATGATTTCTCCTCCTCTTTTCGCCTCTTTTCCAGGGGATTTCCCATGGAAAACCCGGAGCAAACCCTGATTCCTGAATAAAAATTAATAATTAATAATTAACAATTAACAATTAATAATTACCAATCCCAAGAACTCCCCCAGGACTGAAAACCGGGCTGGGATCCTATTGAAACTCCAAAAAAAAATCAGGATAAAAAACCCAAAATTCCCCCAAAAAAATTCCCCCCAAAGAAAATCGGCGCAGCTCCGATTCCGGCTGGGAATTTTCCAGGAATTCTCTCCTCCCCTTTTGCCATCCCAAAATCCGGGAATTCCCGGGAATCTCAGGTCCCTGCTCCCGGGGTTCCCATCCCTGGCGTGCTCGGCGTTCCCAGGGAATTCCGGGGGGATCCCGACATTCCCGATTTTCCTGCGCAATTCCCGATTTTCCAGGGCCGTTCCCGATTTTCCCAGGGCCATTCCCGATTTTCCAGGGCCGCTCCCAGCCCCGGGAGCGCTGGGAAATGCAGGAATTCCGGAATTCCGAGGCTTTGCTGGGATTCCACCGGCGCCCATTCACTGGGAAGAGAGAAAACAAAAACCGGGAATGAGGAAAAACCGGGAAAAGTGGGAACATTCCCCAGGGAGTGTCCGGGGCTCATCCCGAAAATTCCCAACCCCGGGCAAGGAGGGAAAAGCTGGGAATGCTGTGGGGGGGATCTGGGACATTCCAGACCCTCGGGATTGAGGGGTTTTCCTCCTTTTGGGGCCATTCCAGGGATTTTGGGGGATCTGGGATATTGCAGACACCCAGGAATTTTCCTCATTTTTAAACAAAATTCCCGGAATTTTGGGCAGGAATTTCCCCCCAGATCCTGTTGGGATTAAAGGTGGGAAACCTGGGAATGCTCTGGGACATTCCAGACCCTCTGGAATGAGGGATTTTCCCCCTTTTGGGGCAATTCCAGGGAATTTGGGGGATCTGGGACATTCCAGACCCTCTGGAACGAGGGGTTTTCCTCCTTTTGGGGCCGTTCCAGGGATTTTGGGCTGCCCCAAGCCCCGGGAACGAGGGCAGCTCCGACCCCGCCGCATTCCCAGGAAATCCCAGGGTCCATCCCCCCCCCCCCCCCCGGCCCCTGGGAATTCCCGTTTTTTTTCCATGGAAAACACTCACAAAGCTGATCTCGGTCTCGGGCAGCTCCTCCAGCTCCAGGGGCAGGGAGGGCCCGGGGGATCCGCTGGAAGAACAGCGGGAAAAATGGGAATTTTGGGGAAATTTTGGGGAAATTTGGGGAATTCTGGGGGGAAATCCAAGGAATGCCAGCCCTCCATCCCAACCCCCTGCTGCTCCCACGGAATTCCCAGGAAATCCTGGGAAAACCACCTGGAAAGCCCTGGAAAAATCCAGGAGAAGGTGAAAATTCCACCCGGGAATCCCATGGGATTCGAGGATGAGGAGTCCCCAGGAACTGCAGATGGAAATCCCACGGATGGAGAGAGAACATTCGGGAATCCCATGGGATTTGGGGATGGAGAGAGAGTCCCCTGGGAATGCCCCAGGAATTCCAGCCCTGGGAACCCCCCAGGAATTCCAGCCCTGGGAACCCCCCCGGAATTCCAGCCCCGGGGGCAGGAGAAGCAGGAAGCCCCCAGATTTGGGATTTCCCAAAACCCCGGGAAGTTTGGGAAAGCAGCGAGGCCGGAGCTCCACAGCCCGGAAAACCCTGGAAAACCCCAGGGAAAACCCCGGAAAACCCCAGGGAACCCCAGGGAATCCCAGAAAACCCCAGAAAACCCCAGGGAATCCCGGAAAACCCCAGGGAACCCCAGGGAATCCCAGGGAATCCCGGAAAATCCCAGGGAACCCCGGGGAATCCCGGCAGGGCTCACCTGGGGGCCGCGGCGGGGCCCGGGTGCACCTCGACCCCCACGGACCTGTGGGGATTCGGGGTCACAAACGGGAACCCCCCACATCCCATGGGGCACACCCGGGAAACGGCCCCGAAACACCGGGAACGGTCCCGGACCCTCGGGAATGATCCCAAACCCTTGGGAATGATCCCAGACCCTTGGGAATGGTCCCAAACCCTTGGGGGAATGATCCCAAACCCCTTGGGAATGATCCCAAACCCTTGGGGGAATGATCCCAAACCCCTTTTCCCCATCCCAAACCCCTTTATCCCGATCCCAAACCCCTTGGGAATGATCCCAAACCCCCTTTTCCCGATCCCAAACCTCTTTCCCCATCCCAATTCCCCTTTTCCCGATCCCAAACCCCTTTCCCGATCCCAAACCCCCTTTCCCGATCCCAAACCCCTCGGGAATGATCCCCATCCCATTTTTTCCCCATCCCAAATCCCCTTTTTTTCCCCATCCCAATCCCCTTTTTTTCCCCATCCCACTCCCATTTTTTCCCCATCCCAAACCCCATTTTTCCCCCATCCCAATCCCATCTTTCCCCATCCCAATCCCATTTTTCCCCATCCCATTCCCCTTTCCCGCTGTCCCCACCTGCTGGGGGGGGAGGCGGCTCCGGCGCTGCCCAGGGAGGGGCTGGACAGGGACGGGGACGGGGACGGGGACGGAGCCACCGCGGCCCCGCCCGAGCCCGGCACCGAGCGGGGGAGCAGATCCGGACGGGAGCCTGCAATGGAACGGGAACGGGAATGGGATATGGGATACGGGAATGGAGAACTGGGAATGGGAATGGGAACGGGAACGGGAGCCTGCAACGGGAACGGGAATGGGATACAGGAACGGGAATGGGAACGGGAATGGGAACGGGAGCCTGCAACGGGAACGGGAACGGGATTGGGATATGGGAATGGGAACGGGATACGGGAATGGGAGCCTGCAACGGGAACGGGGTCAGGAACAGGGAATGGGAATGGGAACGGGAGCCTGCAATGGGAACGGGAATGGGATTGGGATATGGGAATGGGATACGGGATACGGGAACAGGAATGGGAATGGGATTGGGAAACTGGGAATGGGATTGGGATACGGGAATGGGAGCCTGCAACGGGAACGGGGATTGGGATACGGGAACGGGATATGGGATACGGGAATGGGATTGGGATACGGGAACGGGAATGGGCATGGAGAACTGGGAATGGGAAACGGGGAATGGGAAACTGCAACGGGAACAGGAACAGGATTGGGATACAGAAACGGGAATGGGAATGGAGAACTGGGAATGGGAATGGGAGCCTGCAACGGGAACGGGAATGGGAACAGGAATGGGAAACTGCAACGGGAACAGGACGGGGAGCCTGCAACGGGAACGGGAAACTGGGAATGGGAAACGGGGAATGGGAAACGGGGAATGGGAAACTGCAACGGGAACAGGGTCAGGAACAGGGAACAGGAATGGGATTGGGATACGGGAATGGGAATGGGAAACTGCAATGGGAACAGGAACGGGATCAGGAACAGGGGGAATGGGACTGGGAAACTGGGAATGGGAACAGGGGTTTTTGGGACACAAACAGGGGTTTTTTTGGGATACAAACAGGGATTTTTGGGGATACAAACCGGGATTTTTTGGGGATACAAACAGGGATTTTTGGGGATACAAACAGGGATTTTTTGGGATACAAACAGGGGTTTTTGGGATACAAACAGGGGTTTTTTTGGGATACACACAGGGGTTTTTTTGGGATACAAACAGGGATTTTTGGGGATACAAACAGGGATATTTTTGGGGATTCAAACAGGGATTTTTTGGGATACAAACAGGGGTTTTTGGGATACAAACACGGTTTTTTTTGGGGATACACAGAGGGATTATTTTGGGCCCGAGCCGCAGCTCCCACCTTGCTCCGGGTCCAGCTCGGGGCCCGGGGGGGCCCTGGCGTCGCCCCCAGGCGCGTTCGGGGCCGCGCTCGGGGCCGGGAGCGCCCCCTGGCAGCTCCTCCTGGGAACGGCGCCGCCGCCCCGGCTCTTCTTGGACGGCGACGGCTTCACTGGGAACGGAAATTCCATGGAAAAATCGGGAACAGCCCGGGGGCTGGGACAGGGAACAGCAGGAGGAGCAGGAAAGGGGGAAATCCTCGAGGAAAGCATTTCCCAGGGAAAATAAAGCAGATCTCAGGGAGGTTTTCAGGGAAAGAGAAGGGGGAGAAGAAAAAGGTTGGAAAAGGGGGGAAAAATCTCTGAAAAACCAAGAAAGGCACTTTTCCAACTTGGCCAGGGAATTTTTATGTCGAGGAAAGGAAAAAGAAGCTGAAAAAAATAGGAAAAAAAAGCTAGGGAAAAAAAACCAATAGGAAAGCAGGAAAACCCAGAAAAGGGGGAAAAACCCATTAAAAAAAAGGAACTTTTCCAGCTTTTTTGGGGGGGAACAGAGAAGGAGAAAAGCTGAAAAAAAAAAAAGCTGGGAAAAAAGGGGGGAAATGGGGAGTGGGGCCGAGATGTGGGAATTGTGGAGGGCAGGGTGGGAATTGCAGAGGGAAAAGCGGGAATTGGGGAGGGAAGGGCGGGAATCGCAGCAGGAATTGCGGAGGGAAGGGCGGGAATCGCACAGGGAATTGCAGAGGGAATCGCAGAGGGATGAGCGGGAATCACGGCGGGAAGGGCAGGAACGGCAGCGGGAATGGCGGGAACTGCACAGGGAAAAGCGGGAATCGTGGAGGGAAGGGCGGGAATGGCGGCGGGAAGGGCGGGAATTGCAGAGGGAAAAGCGGGAATGGCGGCGGGAGTGGCGGGAGTGGCGGCGGGAAGGGCGGGAATTGAACAGGGAAGGGCGGGAACTGCACAGGGAATGGCGGGAGTGGCGGCGGGAAGGGCGGGAATCACAGAGGGAAGGGCGGGAATCACAGAGGGAAGGGTGGGAATTGCAGCGGGAAGGGCGGGAATCACTCACGTGGCACCCTGCGGAACACCGTGTGGCACATGAAGCGCTGGAAGCGCTCGGCGTAGAAGCTGGGCCGGTGCACGGACACCGTGTCCTGGAGCCCGGGAAAAGCGGAATGAGCCCCGGAACGCCGGGATGGATTCCCGCGGGGGGGGAAATCCCGGGAATTCGGGGGGAAATCCCGGGAATTTGGGAATAAATCCCGGGAATTTGGGAATAAATCCCAGGAATTCAGGGGGAAATCCCAGGAATCTGGGGGGAAATCCCAGGAATTCAGGGGGAAATCCCAGGAATCTGGGGGGAAATCCCAGGAATTCAGGCAGAAATCCCGGGAATTCGGGTGGAAATCCCAGGAATTCAGGTGGAAATCCCAGGAATTTGGGAATAAATCCCAAGAATTCGGGTGGAAATTCCAGGATTTTGGGAATCCCAGGAATTCAGGTGGAAATCCCAGGAATTTGGGAATAAATCCCAGGAATTCGGGCGGAAATTCCAGCAGTTCAGGGAAAAAATCTCAAAATTTTGTGAGTTCCCTTAAAAGCTGGGGATTTTCCACTGAAATTGGGGGTTTCCCATAAGAAAGGGCCATTTTTCCTTAGAAAGGCCGTTTTCCTTTCAAACAATTCTGCTTTTCCATAAAAATCCCCATTTTTTTCCATGAAAATTCCCGGTTTTCCATTAAAAATTCAGTTTTCCCACAGGAATTCCCATTTCCCACTCACCCCATCGTGCACCAGGGCCTTCCAGGAGTGCTCGAGCTTCTTCACGAACCTGCGGGGAGGGAACGGAGCAGAAATTCCCAGGAATTCCCAGGAATTCCCAGGGTTTGGAGCCCACAGTGGAAACTCCTGGTCCAGAGGGATCCCGAGGCTCGGGAAGCGTGGGTTAATTAACGGAGAATTAATTAATAACGAACAATGACCTGTAGGACTGCAGGACGTCGATGATGCCGATGTAGAGCAGCAGCCGCTCCCCCCGGGAATTCCTGGCGGGAATCCCGCCCATCCTGGGAAAGGGGAATGGGGTCAGGGAATGGGAATGGGAATGGGGATGGGGAATGGGGATGGGGTCAGGGAAAGGGGAATGGGGTCAGGGAGTGGGAATGGGGATGGGGTCGGGGAATGGGAATGGGGAATGGGGTGAGGGAATGGGGAATGGGGTGAGGGAGTGGGGAATGGGAAAGGGGAATGGGGAATGGGGAGCAGGGAATGGGGAATGGGGTGAGGGAATGGGGAATGGGGTGAGGGAGTGGGGAATGGGAAAGGGGAATGGGGAATGGATCGGGGAATGGGAATGGGAATGGGGAAAGGGAATGGGAATGGGAATGGGGTGAGGGAGTGGGAAAGGGGAGCAGGGAATGGGGTCAGGGAATGGGAATGGGGAAAGGGGATGGGGTCAGGGAGTGGGGAATGGGAATGGGGTCAGGGAATGGATTGCAGTAACTCCCAGTAATTCCCAGTTAACCCCAGTGAATCCCAGTCAATCCCAGTGAATCCCAGTGAATCCCAGTCAATCCCAGTCACTCCCAGTGGTTCCCAGTATCAATCCCAGTATCAATCTCACTGATCATCGGTCTCGATGGTGCCTCCCCGTCGTGCCTCCCCCTGGATGGACTCCATGGCTGTGGAGTACAGCGCTCTCTGTGCCATCCATCCCAGTCAATCCCAGTCCATCCCAGTCACTCCCAGTTAACCCCAGTCAATCCCAGTCCATCCCAGCCAATCCCAGTATCATTCCCAGTATCAATCTCACTGATCATTGGTCTCAATGGTGCCTCCCCGTCGTGCCTCCCCCTGGATGGACTCCATGGCTGTGGAGTACAGCGCTCGCTGTGCCGTCCATCCCAGTCACTCCCAGTCAATCCCAGTCACTCCCAGTATCAATCCCAGTATCACTCTCACTGATCATCGGTCTCGATGGTGCCTCCCCGTCGTGCCTCCCCCTGGATGGACTCCATGGCTGTGGAGTACAGCGCTCTCTGTGCCGCGGGCCGGCCCCGGGGGTCCCGGTCGCCGTCGCGGTCCTGGGCGGCGCCGGCGGCCGCGCGCTCGCGCTGGGCCTGGTCCAGGCTGTGGATGGCCACCAGCAGGCTGTAATCCATGATCTTGAAACTCTGCAGCACCTGCACAGGGAATGAACGGGGAATGCAACGGGGCTGCCCCACGGCGAGGGGCTGCTCCCAATGGGCAAAGCCGGGCTTGGGTCGGGATCCTCCACACAAATGGAAACTCCATTAGAAACCCACAGAAACATGGAAAAAGGAAACAAAAGGCAGAACAGCCCCAATTTCTCAAAAAAATTCAGGAAAAAATGCAGAGCACCCCTGGTTTCCCGAAAAAAAACAGGCAAAAATGCAGAACAGCCCTGGATTTCCTGAAGAAACCAGGCAGAAACACAGAGCACCCCTGACTCTCCCCCAAACCTGGTGCAAAACCCCAGAACAGCCCCAATCCCCCGTCCCTGACCAGGCAGAACACTCCTGACTCTCCCCCAAACCCAGTGCAAACCCCAGAACAGCCCCAATCCCCGTCCCTGACCAGGCAGAACAGCCCTGCCTGTCCCCCAAACCCGGTGCAAACCCCAGAACAGCCCCAATTCCCATCCCTGACCAGGCAGAAACACAGAACAGCCCTGCCTGTGCCCCAAACCCGGTGCAAACCCCCAACGGCCCCAATTCCCCGTCCCTGACCAGAGCAGCCCTGCCTGTCCCCCAAACCCAGTGCAAACCCCAAAACAGCCCCAATTCCCCATCCCTGACCAGGCAGAAACACAGAGCACCCCTGCCTGTCCCCCAAACCCGGTGCAAACCCCCAGAACAGCCCCAATCCCCGTCCCTGACCAGAACACCCCCGCCTGTCCCCCAAACCCAGTGAAACCCCCAAAACAGCCCCAATCCCCGTTCCTGACCAGGCAGAAACACAGAGCAGCCCTGCCTGTCCCCCAAACCCGGTGCAAACCCCAGAACAGCCCCAATCCCCGTCCCTGACCAGAACACCCCTGACTCTGCCCCAAACCCGGTGCAAACCCCAAAACAGCCCCAATTTCCCCATCCCTGACCAGGCAGTCCCTCTGCAGCGTCTTGCAGAGCGCGCTGTACATGTCGGCGTCCAGGAAGAGCCCGTCGGGCAGGTCCTGCAGGAAGTCCAGGTCCTTGAAGGTGGGGAAGGCCTTGTCGCGCTCGCGGGGCGAGGCGCGGCGCTTGTAGGTGGAGCCCTTGAGGTCGTACTTGCGGTGCATGCGCACGGGCCGCGGCAGCAGGTTGTTCATCACCACGATGCGGATGTTCTTGCCGCCCGCCTGCACGCAGTACAGCCCGTAGAACTTGGGCAGCAGCGTGCGCGGGTTCTGGTTCAGGTTCTGCGGAGCAGCGGCAAAGGGGCGCGCGTGGGGGCGCTGCCGCACGGGCACCGGGGGGTATGGGGGCGTTGGGGTGGGGTTTGGGGTGGGTTTAGAGGGTTATGGGGTGGGTTTGGGGTGGTTTAGGGGGGTTATGGGGTGGGTTTGGGGTGGTTCAGAGGGGTTCGGGGTGGTTTAGAGGGTTATGGGGTGGGTTTGGGGTGGTTTAGGAGGGTTATGGGGTGGGGTTGGGGTGGTTTAGGGGGGTTATGGGGTGGGTTTGGGGTGGTTCAGAGGGGTTCGGGGTGGTTTAGAGGGTTATGGGGTGGGTTTGGGGTGGTTCAGGGGGGTTACAGGGGGATTTGGGGTGGGTTTGGGATGGTTCAGAGGGATTATGGGGGTTATGGGGTGGTTCAGGGGGGTTTGGGGTGGTTCAGGGGGGTTATGGGGTGGGTTTGGAGGGTTTGGGGTGGTTCAGAGGGGATTTGGGGTGATTTAGGGGGGTTATGGGGTGATTTAGGGGGGTTACAGGGGGTTACAGGGGGGTTTGGGGTGGTTTAGGGGGGTTATGGGGTGGTTCAGGGGGGTTATGGGGTGGGTTTGGAGGGTTTGGGGTGTTTTACGGGGGTTACAGGAGGGTTTAGGGGGGGTACAGGGGGGCTTTGGGGTGGGGATGCGTTAAAATCGCAGGTGAAACATGGGAAGAGCATCAAATCCCTCTGGTTTGGGGGTTTTGTATGGGTTGCTGGGGTTTTCCATGGATTGCTGGGGTTTTCCATGGATTGCTGGGGTTTTCCATGGATTGCTGGGGTTTTCCATGGATTTCAGGCGTTCAGGGTTTGGAAGGGGCTCAAACCCAGGGGCACGTGAGCCCAGCCCCACTGTCTCCAGCGATCCAAGCAACACACCAGGATTTCCCGGGCTACCAGGGCTGGAATTCCCAGGGAATTCCCGGAATTCCAGGCACTGTCACCATGCAGTACCTGGGCAGGGATTCCCAGGAAATTCCCGGAATTCTCACCATGCAGTACCCGGGCAGGGATTCCCAGGGATTCCCGGAATTCCCAGGGAATTCTCACCATGCAGTAGCCGGGCAGGGATTCCCAGAGAATTCTCACCATACAGTACCCGGGCAGGGATTCCCAGGGATTCCCAGGAATTCCCAAGGAATTCTCACCATGTAGTAGCCGGGCAGGAGCTTCTGCAGGAACTCGGCTTCCTTGTGCTGCACGGTTTTGATGATGAACTCGTCGTCGCTGCTGACGTAGAACAGCGAGCCGCTGGCGCCAGAGTTGGAGAGCTCGATCAGGGGCTCGCTGCACAGAGAGCACTGCAGGGACACGGCCCAGAGAGGGGTTAATGGGGACAGATGGGGATTGGGATTGGGGATTGGGGTTAATGGGGACACAGGGCAGTGGGGATTGCCAGAGTTGGAGAGCTCGATCAGGGGCTCGCTGCACAGAGAGCACTGCGGGACACAGAGTGGGGTTAATGGGGACACAGCCGGGGATTGGGATTGGGGTTAATGGGGACACAGCCAGGGATTGGGGTTAATGGGGACACAGCCAGGGATTGGGGTTAATGGGGACAGATGGGCAGTGGGGATCGCCCGAGCTGGAGAGCTCGATCAGGGGCTCGCTGCACAGAGAGCACTGCGGGACACAGAGGGGATTGGGGTTAATGGGGACACAGCCGGGAATTGGGGTTAATGGGGACACAGAGTGGGGATTGGGGTTAATGGGGACACAGCCAGGGATTGGGATTGGGGTTAATGGGGACACAGGGGAGTGGGATTGGGGTTAATGGGGACACAGGGGTAGTGGGGATTGGGGTTAATGGGGACACAGGGCAGTGGGATTGGGGTTAATGGGGACACAGGGCAGTGGGATTGGGGTTAATGGGGACACAGGGGCAGTGGAAGCGGGGATTAATGGGGACAGATGGGCAGTGGGAGTGGGGATTGGGATTGGGGATTTGGGATTTACTGGGGACAGCTCGGGATTGAGAGTGGGGATTGGGGAGGGAATGGGAACAGCACAGGAACTAGGATTTCCTCAAGATAGCAGGGGATTGGGAACAGCAGGGGATTGGGAACAGCAGGGGATTGGGATTTACCGGGGACAGCTGGAGATTGGGGATTTGGGATTGGGGTTTCTCCGGGAACAGCACAGGGATTGGGATTTCCTGGGGATAACAGGGGACTGGGGATTTGGGATTGGGGTTTCTCTGGGTACAGCAGGGGATTGGGATTTCCTGGGGTAACAGAGCATTGGGATTGGGGGTTTGGGATTGGGGTTTCCCAGGAAGGCAAAGGGCCCAGGGGTCCCACTGACCAGGTAGTCGTCGGGGCGGATGCCGAAGAGCTCCCGGAAGTAGCGGAAGGCCACGGGCGCGTAGGTCTTGAAGCGGAAGTCGTTGTAGTGGTGGGCGGGGGTGAGGTTGCTGCCCTCGCTGCGGGGACAGGAACGTTCTGGAACGGGGCCGGGGGGATCCCACGGGGAACAGGGGATCCCCGAGCCCCGGGAGCGCTGACCTGGGGAAGAAGATGCTCTCCACCACGTAGAAATCCTGCATGAGCACGTCGCGCTCGGGCTTGGTGCTCAGGCTGCCCACGGTGTGCGTGATGCCCAGCTGGATGGCGCCCTTCAGCGCCGACGACGTCGTCTGCGGGCACCGGGACACGGGACACGGGTTAGAGCGGGAATGGGGACATGGGGACACGGGACACGGGTTAGAGTGGGAATGGGGACACGGGGACACGGGTTAGAGTGGGAACGGGGACATGGGGACACGGGGTTAGAGTGGGAATGGGGACACGGGGACACGGGGTTAGAGTGGGAACGGGGACATGGGGACACGGGTTAGAGTGGGAATGGGGACACTGGGACAGGGGTTAGAGTGGGAATGGGGACACGGGGACACGGGTTAGAGTGGGAATGGGGACACGGGGACAGGGGGACACGGGTTAGAGTGGGAATGGGGACACGGGGACACGGGTTAGAGTGGGAACAGGGACATGGGGACATGGGGACACGGGTTACAGCGGGAATGGGGACATGGGGACACGGGTTAGAGCGGGAATGGGGACATGGGGACATGGGTTAGAGTGGGAACGGGGACATGGGGACATGGGTTAGAGTGGGAATGGGGACACGGGGACACAGGTTAGAGCGGGAATGGGGACAGGAATGGGGACACGGGTTAGAGTGGGAATGGGGACACCGGGACACCAGGACACGGGGTTAGAGCGGGAACGGGGACACCGGGACACGGGTTAGAGCGGGAACGGGGACACCGGGACATGGGGACACGGGTTAGAGTGGGAACGGGGACACCGGGACACGGGTTAGAGCGGGAACGGGGACATGGGGGACAGGGGGACACCGGGACACGGGTTAGAGTGGGAATGGGGACACCGGGTTACAGCAGGAACGGGGACAGGAATGGGGACACGGGGTTAGAGCGGGAACAGGGACATGGGGGACACCGGGACACCAGGTTAGAGTGGGAACGGGGACACCGGGTTACAGCAGGAATGGGGACATGGGGGACACATGGTTAGAGCGGGAACGGGGACACGGGGACACCGGGACACGCGGTTAGAGCGGGAACGGGGACACCAGGGACATGGGGGACACAGGGTTAGAGCAGGAATGGGAACGGGAATGGGGACACCGGGACACAGGGTTAGAGCGGGAATGGGAATGGGGGAACAGGGGAAATGGGGTTAGAGTGGGAATGGGAACGGGAATTACAGCAGGAATGGGAAAGGGAATGAGAATGGGAATTACAGTGGGAATGGGAACAGGAATGAGAATGGGAATTACAGCGGGGAACAGGGGCTTACAGTGGGAATGGGGCTGGGAATGGGAATGTGGGAAACAAGCATTGCAGCAGGAATGGGAATGGGAATTACAGCTGGGAATGGGAATTCCAGCTGGGAACGGGGCTGGGAATTCAATGGGGATGGGAATTCCTGTTCCAGCCCCCAGAAACAGGGCTGGGAACGGGAATTGCAGCTGGGAACGGGGCTGGGAATGGCTGGAGCTCAGAGGGAATGGGAGGGATTTGGTGGGAAAGGCAATGGGAGTTCAATGGGAGGGAGCTCAGTGGGAATGGGAACAGAAATTGCAAGGATCCAGTGGGAATGAAAGGAATTCAATGGGAATAGAAATTCACTGGGGGGGGGCATTGGATGAGAATTAAAATGGGGGAAAAGCCCAGAAAATTCCCTTTTTCCTTCATTTCTACGGAATCTCCTCCCATCCCCACAGTGATCCCACAGGGCAAAACTCCTTGGGAGAAGGGAAAAGAGGGGGAATTCACCTTTTTGTAGGTGGTTTCCCCTGTGGAATCCACTCCTCTGTGGCCTTTCCGGATGGTCTGGGATCCTCCCGGCATCTTGGAAAAAGAAAAAAATGGAAAGAGAGAAAAAAAAGATTGGAAAATTCAAATTTTTAAAGGATTTTTTTCCCACCCAAAACCACCTGGAAAAGTTTGGGGTTCACTCCTGGAATGCAAACAAAGCTGGGCTGGGCTTTTCCCACAGTAACTGCGACGTTTGAGGAGGAATTTTGGGAAAGCTGCAAATCCCAATCCAGGGATTCCTGGCCCAGGGAGCCAAGGGTTCACCCAGGAGCTGTTAAATTGGATTTTTCCAGGGATTCTGGGGGTGGTTCCGGGATAGATTCGGGTTTTGGAGCAGGAATTCCCTTGGGAAGGAGAAATTCCCAAAATCCCCACGGGAGGAGCTGCCCAGGGTCAAGGCAGGCTTGGAAAAGGAGCAGGAACAGCTGAAATTTGGGATTTTTCCAGCCTGGAACTCACCTCAGGAGTCAGGGACTTCTTGAAGGTGTTGGATCCTGCCAAGAGAAAGGAAAATCCACACTCAGAGGGGATCAATTCCACAGAGCAGAGTAAAACCACAGAAAAATACCAGGAAAACAGGGGAAAAATCCCACAAAACCAGAGAGAAATCCTACACAACACAAACCCGAATTATCCCACCCACACACGCTGCTCTCCCGGGGCTTCTGGCCCCAAATTCCCAAAAAAACCCCACGGATAAAGAGTCAGAAAATCGGGGATCAGGCCTTAAATCCGTCCAGGGAAAAGCAAGGAGCAAAAAAATCCTCCCCAGATGGAATTTAATAGACTTCAGCCCAAAATTTAATGTGAAAATGTGACTGGGAGCCGAGAAAAACCGGGATGAAGGGCTGGATTCTCCCAGCAACTCTGCCAGGTAAAGGGAAAACCAGGAAAAGGAAAAATCCCGGTGTTCAGAGCCCCAAACCGGGCACTTTTTGGGATTTTGGGAGGCTTTGCTGCCCGATCCCAGCTCTTTTTGGGATTTTTCTGGGGTTTGGGGAGGCTCTGCTGCCCCATCCCCGCCTCTTTTTGGGATTTTTCTGGGGTTTTGGGATCCCCGCGAGCCGATCCCAGCTCCTTTTGGGATTTTCTGGGGTTTTGGGATCCCCGCGAGCCGTTCCCACCCCCTGTGAGTCACCGGACGGGAACGGGAATCGGATTTCCCTGGCACCGACAAACTGTTCCCTCCCCGCCCCGCTCCCCAGCTTTTATGTTTTATTTTTTATTTTTGGGAATCCTGGGCCTCTCAGACCCCACCCCCGTCCATTCCCAGGTGTTCTGTAGAGAAAGGGAAACTCGGAATTTGGTTTTTCCAGGGAAAAGTTGGGTCTGGACTCCCCCCATGGCACCTCAGACACCCCCAGGAAGCTCCGAATGCCCCAAAATTCCCTCAGGAAGCTCCGAATGCCCCAAAATTCCCCCCAAAAGCTCCAAATCCCCTCCCCAAAAGAGTCCCCCACACCCCCCCCAAAATAACCCCATAAAGACCCCAAAAATCCCACTCAGCCCCAGAGTTCTACACTCCCCAAAAAAACCCTAAAGACCCCAAAAATCCCCATGATCCCCAAACTTCTACACCCCAAAAAGAGTCCCCCAAACCCCCTGAGTCTCCCAGCCCTAAACTCATCCAAAACCCCCCAAAGACCCCACAAAAAACCCGCACCCCTGAGACCCCTCAGAGCCCCCGCAAGTCCTCTCAAAACCCCCCAAAATCCTCCTCATAACCCCCAAATTCCCCTCATAACCCCCCATAATCCTTCTCGTAACCCCCCAAAATCCCCCTTATAACGCCCAAATCCCCCTAACCCCCATAATCTTTCTCACAACCCCCCATAATCTCTCTCATAACCCCCCAAATCCCCCTCACAGCCCCCTAAATTCCCCCTAACCCCCATAATCTTTCTCATAACCCCCATAACCCCCCTCATAACCCCCAAATCCCCCTCACAGCCCCTAAATTCCCGTCGTAACCCCCCAGATCCCCCCATTCCCCTCACGCCCCCAGAGCCCCCTCACCCTCACGCTGCCCCCTCACCCTTCACGCCCCCAGACCCCTCATAACCCCCAGATCCCCCTCATAACCCCCCCAAATACACCCCATAACCCCCCAAATACACCTCATAACCCCCAAATCCCCCTCATAAACCCCATAATCCCCCTCATAGCCCCCCAGTTCCGCCAAGATCGCCCCATTCCCCTCACGCCCCCAGAGCCGCCTCAGCCCCTCACGCCCCCAGCGCCCCCGGCCGCGCCCCCCGGGCCCCGCCCGAGCCCCGCGGCGCCGCTCCCGGGCCCGCTCCCGGCCGGTACCGCCGAGGCCGCCGCTGCTGCCGCTGCTGCCGCCGGACTCGGGCCCCGCCGCCGCCGCCGCCATCTTGGAGCGCGCGCTGCGCCCCCCCCCCCCAGCCCGCCCCCGCCCGCCACGCCCGGCCACGCCCCCGCCCACACAACCACGCCCCTTTGGGAATAAACGGCGCCCTCTCCGCATATTGGCATTGCTCACGGGGGCAAAGACACGCCCACCCGCGTTTCAACCCCGCCTCTTTCATGCACGGCTCCACCCCCTCACGGCTAAGCCGCGCCTCTTCCGATTCCACCCCGCCCCCTCCATGCTCAGCCCCACCAATCGCGCGTGGCCGCGCCCCATTCTGTGCTAAACCACGCCCTTTCAGCGCTCAGCCCCGCCCCTCCCGGCGCGCCCCACGCGGCCGCGGGCGATGGGGGCAGCGGGGGCCACGCGGGCGGGCCCGCGCAGCGCATGCGCGGCTCCGGCACCGGCTCCGCCTCCCCCCGCTCGGATTGGGCCCCGCGGTGTCACGTGACGGGCGGAGGGTGGGGCAGAGTGACGTTACACTAGCAGATTAAGCACACCATTAAATGACGTCACCGTTATGCACCACACCCCAAATCAGTGACGTCATGGGAGCACACATGTCCTTATCCGGTTACGTCACAGAGCACACGCACTCATCGCCATCCTGTGATGTCACACTGCTGACTTCTGCATCGATGCCTCTGCCCTATGACGTCACAGAGCCACAACCCTGCCCTGACAACCTTGTGATGTCACAGAGCCCCTGTGCATCCCTGACACCCCATGACGTCATAGAGTGCCCACACTCTGACACATGACATCACAGCTCACACACCCGCCCCGTGACGTCAGAGAGCACGCACAACTCCTCACACCAACCCCATGACGTCACCCCACACACTGGGAACCTCCCCAAAAACCCCCAAAAACCCCCAGAAAGTCCCCTAAAAATCCCCATTTTTCGCCTAAAATCCCCTTTTTTCCCTGCAGAAACCCCCAAATTTTTTTTCCCAAAATCACGGTTATTTCACCCGAACAAAAAATCCAAAAATCCCCCCAATCCCTAATGACGTCACCCGGAGCACAATGACGTCATCTTGAGCACAATGTCGTCACCCGCAGTTCCCGCCGTCCCCCCGCGGTGTCGCTGTCTCTGCCCCCGCCCATCGATCGCTCGGCGCTCGCTGTGTCGCCCCGCGCGGTCCCGGCAGGCGGGCCGGCCGAGCGCCGAGATGAGCCTGGCGGAGGGCCGCGCCCCGCGGCGCACGGCCGGGAATCGCCTCTCGGGGCTGCTGCAGGCCGAGGAGGAGGACGAGTTCTACCAGACCACCTACGGCGGCTTCAACGAGGCGAGCGCAGCGCCGGGGGGCGCGGCGGGCACGGCGGGAGGCGCGGCGGGAGCGGGCCCGGCGCTCGGAGCGGGGCGGCGGGAGGCGGGAAGCGTGAGGGGAGCGGGGCGTGAGGGGGGCCGGGGGGTGTGCGGGGAACGGGGATGTCCGGGGGATGGGGGATGTCCCGGGAGGAGCGTTTGGGGACCTCGGGGTGCTCCATCTCTGTGGGATCCCGGGATAACGGGGGATTCCGGGATAAATCCCGGGATAACGGGGGATTCCGGGATAAATCCGGGGATAACGGGTTCCCGGGGATCCAGGGAGATCCATCCCCGTGTCCCACCGGAGTTTGGGCACAATGAGCACTGCGGGTATTCCTGCGGGTGATTCCACGGTTCCCAATCCCCTGTTCCCATATTCCCAACATTCCCAACATTCCCATATTCGCGCTATTCCCCATCCCACATTCTCGGCATTCCCAACGTTCCCGATGTTTACCGCAGGAGTCCGGCGATGACGAGTACCGCGGGGACCACTCTGACAGCGATGACGAGGTGGACTCCGACTTCGACATCGACGAGGGCGACGAGCCGGGCTCGGAGCAGGACGAGGCCGAGCCCCGGCGGCGCCGCCGCGTGCTCACCAAGGCCTACCGGGTACCGAGCCCTTCCCGGGGCCTTCCCGGGGAAATTCCCCCAATCCCGAGCCCTTCCCGGGGACTCTGAGCTGTTCCGGGGGTACCGAGCCCTTCCCGGGTTTCTCCACGGAGATCCCGGCGCTCCCGGGCCCTCATCCCCGGCTGGTTTCTGTCCTCCCTCCCCCTGCAGGAGCCGCTCAAGAGCCTGCGGGCCAAGAAGGCCGAGGGGCCGCGGGGAGGCTCCCAGAGGAGCCGGGAGGTGAAATCCACGCCCCTGGAGCTGCAGGAGGACGGGGGAGACAGTGAGTGAGGGGGGAATGGGGTGGGATGGGAGCAGGGTCTTGGTGATCCCAGCTGGAAATGGCATCCTCTGGGGGAGCTCCTGGTTCCCCAGGGGTTGGGGAGGGATCCCGGGGATCTCTGGGTGATCCATGGATCTGTGGCTGATCCCTGTCTCTCCAGGCAGGAAGCACATGCGCCAGTCCACCACGGAGCACACCCGGCAGACGTTCCTGCGGCTCCAGGAGCGCCAGGTGCAGTCCAAGAGGAAGAAGGGAGGGACGAGCTACGAGCGGCCCCTGACCCAGGAGGAGCTGCTGGAGGAGGCCAAGATCACCGAGGAGATCAACCTGCGCTCCCTGGGTGAGGGGATGGGCACTGGGAATGGGGATGGGACAATGGGAATGGGACACTGGGAATGGGAATGGGAGAATGGGAATGGGACACTGGGAATGGGGATGGGGCACTGGGAATGGGAATGGGGTACTGGGAATGGGAATGAGACACTGGGAATGGGAATGGGAATGGGACACTGGGAATGGGACACTGGGAATGGGAATGGGACACTGAGGAGATCAACCTGCGCTCCCTGGGTGAGGGGATGGGATTGGGATACCCGGAATGGGGCTGGGACACTGGGAATGGCACAGGGATCCCAGGACCAGACCTGGCAGCGCTGTAAGGTACCCGGGCCAGGCTGAGCTGTTCCTGCCCCCATTCCTGATCCCATTCCTGCCCCCAGAGAACTACGAGCGGCTGGAGGCGGACAAGAAGAAGCAGGTGCAGAAGAAGAGGAAGATCGTGGGCCCCGTGATCCGGTACTGGTCCCTGACCATGCCCCTCCTGCCCGAGCCCGGCCGTGATGACCCCGTGGACGTCGAGGGGTGAGTGCCCCCCGAACCCCAAATCCCAGCCTGGAGCTGCCCCACAGGGGCTGGGCAGCCCCTCAGAGCTCCCAGATCCCAAACTCCGGCTCTGGGGGGTGGATTTGGGCACTGAATCCCGACCTGGGGCTCTCACCTTGGAACCCCCTCATGCCATGGGAAAAGCAGGTTTTGGGACCCTGTAATCCTATGTGAAAAGCAGGTTTTGGGACCCTGTAATCCCATGGGAAACGCAGGTTTTGGGACCCTGTAATCCCATGGGAAACGCAGGTTTTGGGACCCTGTAATCCCATGGGAAGAGCAGGTTTTGGGACCCTGTAATCCCATGGGAAGAGCAGGTTTTGGGACCCTGTAATCCTATGGGAAGAGCAGGTTTTGAGCTCCACCTTGGCAATCCCAAATCCCGCTTTGGAGTCGCAGTTTTTGAGGCCCCAAATCCCATGGGATTCGCAGTTTTTGGGCACCACCACAAACCCTAAATCCCCCATTGGAGCTGCATCTTTTGAGGCCCCGGATCCCTTTGAGGTCGCAGTTTTTGGGCACCATCCTGGCCATCCCAAATCCCCCGTTGGAGCTGCACCTTTTGAGGCCCCGGATCCCTTTGAGGTCGCAGTTTTTGGGCACCATCCTGGCCATCCCAAATCCCCCGTTGGAGCTGCCCCAGACCCCTTTGGAATCCCCCTTTTTGGCCACCCCGAGTTCCCCACCGGAGCTGCACCTCTCAAGCCCCTTTAGCGCCCCCGGTTTTGGCTGCCCTGCCCAGCCCCGTCCCCGCTGCCGTTCCAGGCTGGACCCCGAGGCGCGGCCGCCGTCGCCGGGCAAGTGCTCGCGCACGTTCATCTCCTTCAGCGACGACGCCACCTTCGAGCGCTGCTTCCCCCGGGCGCGGGCGCCGCGGCTGCCGGTGCGGGAGCTGTGCCCGGTGACGCACAAGCCCGCCCTGTACCGCGACCCCATCACCGACATCCCCTACGCCAACGCCCGCGCCTTCCGCATCATCCGCGAGGCCTACCGCAAGTACGTGACGGCGCACGGGCTGCCCAGCGCCGCCGCCGCCGCCGCCGCCGCCACCGCGGGCACCGCAGGGGCCGGGGACGGCACCGGGGCACGGCCCGGCCGGCAGAAAATCGTCATCAAACAGAGCGTGCCCAGTGCCTGAGAGATGGGGTTTGATGGGGTTTGGGAACGTTCCTAAAACTGCAGAAAATCGTCATCAAATAGAGCGTGCCCAGTGCCTGAGAGATGGGGTTTGGGATTTGGGAACGTTCCTAAAACAGCAGAAAATCGTCATCAAACAGAGCGTGCCCAGTGCCTGAGAGATGGGGTTTGGGGTTTGGGAATGTTCCTAAAACGGCAGAAAATCATCATCAAACAGAGCGTGCCCAGTGCCTGAGAGATGGGGTTTGGGATTTGGGAATGTTCCTAAAACAGCAGAAAATCGTCATCAAACAGAGCGTGCCCAGTGCCTGAGAGACGGGAGAGGGGGTTTGGGAACGTTCCTAAAGCTGCAGAAAATCGTCATCAAACAGAGCGTGCCCAGTGCCTGAGAGATGGGGTTTGATGGGGTTTGGGAACGTTCCTAAAGCTGCAGAAAATCGTCATCAAATAGAGCGTGCCCAGTGCCTGAGAGACGGGAGAGGGGGTTTGGGAATGTTCCTAAAACTGCAGAAAATCGTCATCAAACAGAGCGTTCCCAGTGCCTGAGAGATGGGGTTTGATGGGGTTTGGGAACGTTCCTAAAACTGCAGAAAATTGTCATCAAACAGAGCGTGCCCAGTGCCTGAGAGATGGGGTTTGATGGGGTTTGGGAATGTTCTCCCTAAAACTGCAGAAAATCATCATCAAACAGAGCGTGCCCAGTGCCTGAGAGATGGGGTTTGATGGGGCTTGAATGTTCTCCCTGAAACTGCAGAAAATCATCATCAAACAGGGCGTCCCCAGTGCCTGACCCCTCAGATTGAGGGTTTGGGGTGCTGGGGTGTTGGGACTGGCAGCTGCCATGGCTTTGTTGAGGGGCTCCTTTCCAAGTGTTGGCAGTGCCTGAAATCCCGGGATTTTGGGGTGCTGGGCTGTTGGGGTTTGGGGATATGGGGTCACCCATTTGAGTGATGGTTTTTCTGGGGTCATTGTTCACCAGGGGTGTTGGAGGAGGGAATAAAGTGGATTTGGGGGTTGGTTTGTGTGGGGTGGTGGGAGCCCCTTTTCGCAGGAAATCCTACAATTAATAAAGAGGTTTGCAGAACCCTTTTCCAGAAATCCTACAAAAAATATGGGGTGGGAGCCATTTTTCCAAGAAATCCTCCAACAAACAAGGTTCATGAACCCATTATTTCCCTACAATAACATGGGATTCCCTTCTCCAGAAAAGCCTAAAATAAAGTTTATGGGATTCCTTTTTCCAGAAGAACCTACAGAACATTCCCATCTCCCCCAGACCCCATTTGGGGGTGTCCAGACCCCCTTCACCCCCCGAATTCGAGGCTTGTAGGGCCAAGCCTGCCTCGATCTTTGTGGGGTTTATGGGATTTGGGAAGGATCCTGCCCCCCTCACCTTTCCCCGTGTCCCCCTTTGCTCCTGGCGGTTTTTGGGGCCGGAGCTTTGCGGGTTTATAGGATCGGGGAAGGATCCGCTCTGCCTCTGCCCCCGGCGGGTTTTGGGGCCGGAGCTTTGCGGGTTTATAGGATCGGGGGAGGATCCGCTCTGCCTCTGCCCCCGGCGGGTTTTGGGGTCGGCGGGCCCCGCGGGCCGGGGCGGGGCCCCTCCGTTCCCGATAAGGGCCGGGACGCGGATCCGCCCCTCCCGGCCCGAATAAAGCGCTGATCTCATGCCCCGCGCGGCCCCAGAGCTCCGGGATCGGCCCCGGCTTTTGGGAGCGGCTTCAGGATCCGCTTTGGGATCGCCCCCCGGGCTTTAGGACCGGCCCCAGGTACGGCCCCGCTGTCCCCGCGCTGTCCCCGCGCTGTCCCCGCGCTGTCCCCGCGCTGTCCCCGCGGTGTCGCCGCCCCCTCCCCCTCCCGCCCCGGAATTTGGGGATCCCGGAGCCGCTTCCCAAAGATTCCCACGCTGCGAGGGGGGCGGGGCGGGGCAGGTGCGTCCCCACCCCCGGCGGGGACAGCGCGAGCGGCGCCCGTGGGGCCCGCGCGACATTCGGGGACTCGCGGCTCGTGACAGCGACCGGGACGTGACCCCGGCAGGTGACAAAGGCTGGCGACAGCTCCTGGGGCGTGCTCGGTGTCCCCCAGCGCTGTCCCCGCGGAGGGTGGCACGGGCAGGTCCCGCCGTGTCCCCCCGTGCCCCCAGAGCCCGCCAGTGCTGGCACGAAGGGGTCCCCCCGTGTCCCCCCGGCTGTGCCCAGCGGTGCCACCCCGCTGTCCCCCCGTGTCCCCCCGGCTGTGCCCAGCGGTGCCACCCCGCTGTCCCCCCGTGTCCCCAGGTCCCCGCGGCCATGACGCCGTACCGGCAGGAGCTGGAGAAGTACCGCGACATCGACGAGGACAAGATCCTGCAGGAGCTGTCCCCGGAGGAGCTGGCGCAGCTGGACGCCGAGCTGGCCGAGATGGACCCCGAGGTGGGCGCGGGGGACGGGCGGTGACACGGGTGGTGGCATGGGTGGCGACACGGGCAGTGACACACGGGCGGTGCCACACGGGCGGTGCCACACGGGTAGCAGTGACACGGGCGGCGGTGCCACACGGGTAGCAGTGACACAGGCAGCAGTGACACGGGCGCTGTCCCCAGAACGTGCTGCTGCCCGCGGGGCTGCGCCAGCGCGATCAGACCCACAAGAGCCCCACGGGCCCCCTGGACCGGGACGCGCTCCTGCAGCACCTGGAGCGGCAGGCGCTGGAGGCCGAAGAGCGCCAGGACCTCGTGCCCTTCACCGGCGAGAAAAAAGGTCTGGGGACAGCCTGGGGACAGTGGAGGGACAGCCTGGGGACAGTGGGGGGACAGCCTGGGGACACGGAGGGGACACGGAGGGGCCCGGGCCCCCAGGCTCGGGTGTATTTTATATTTAGCTCGGCCTCGCCAGCGGCTCAGGTGTCCTGGGCGAGCTGGGCCCCCGCCAGCCCCGGGCACGGCCACCAGCCCTGGCAGTGTCACCCCCAGGGACAGCAGTGCCAGCCCCGGGATGGTCACAACCCTGTGACAGCAGTGCCAGCCTCAACGAGGCCACCCCCACGATGCCACCTGAAGCCGCTTGTCCCGTGCCCCTGTCCCCAGGGAAGCCGACTGTCCCCATGTCCCCATGTCCCTGTCAATGTCCCCAGGGAGGCCGTTTGTCCCCATGTCCCCATGCCCGGTGTCCCCCTGTCCCCAGGGAAGCCGTTTGTCCCCATGTCCCCATGCCTGGTGTCCCCCTGTCCCCAGGGGAGCCGTTTGTCCCCATGTCCCCATGTCCCTGTCAATGTCCCCAGGGAAGCCGTTTGTCCCCATGTCCCCATGTCCCTGTCAATGTCCCCAGGGAAGCCGTTTGTCCCCATGTCCCTGTCCCCAGGGAAGGTGACTGTCCCCATGTCCCCATGCCCGGTGTCCCCCTGTCCCCAGGGAAGCCGTTTGTCCCCAAGGCGGCGGCGCCGGCGCTGCCGCGGGAGGAGCAGGTGACGCTGGAGCCGGAGCTGGAGGAGGCGCTGGCCAACGCCACCGACGCCGAGATGTGCGACATCGCCGGTGCGTGGGGACACAGGGGACAGCAGAGGGGACAGAGGGGACAGCGGGATTGGGAATGGGAATGGGATCGGGAATGTGGCAGAGATGTGCGACATCGCCGGTGCGTGGGGACAGCAGAGGGGACAGCGGGATTGGGATTGGGATGGGAATGGGATCAGGAATGGGAATGGGAATGAGAATGGGGACATGGATGGGGTTGGAATGGGGGTGGGATTTGTAAAGGACGGGGATGGGATGGGATTTCCATGGATTTCTGTGGGATTTCCATGGGATTTCTGTGGGATTTCCATGGGATTTCTGTGGGATTTCCATGGGATGGGCTCTGCACAGGCCGGGATCCCCACGGGGCCGGGAGCAGCACCAGGAAGGGCCTCGGCCGAGGGTAACGCTGTCCCCAAGGGCTGTGCCACACGTGTCACAGTGTCACTGCACACACCTGAGTGTCACACGTGTCCCGGTGTCACTGCACACACCTGAGTGTCACACGTGTCACTGCACACACCTGAGTGTCACACGGTGTCAGTGTCACCTGGCGAGGGACACCGAGCACGAGGCCAGCATGGCACACCTGTCCTTGTGTCACTGTCACACACCTGAGTGTCACAGACATCCCTGTCACCCCTGTGTCTGTGTCACACACACCCCAGTGTCACACACACCCCAGTGTCACACGCTTTGTCCCACAATGTCACCCATGTCCCCCCTCACCCTCTGTGTCCCCTCAGTTAAAGCAGCTCCGACCCCACCTTTGGCTCCCGGTGCCACCTCCCCGGGGGGACACGGGGGCCCTGTGTCCCCCTGTGACCCCAATGTCCCCAGTGTCACCGTGTGTCCCCGCAGCCATCCTGGGCATGTACACGCTGATGAGCAACAAGCAGTACTACGACGCCATCTGCAGCGGGAACATCTGCAACACCGAGGGCATCAACAGTGAGTGACAAAGGGGACATGGGGACATGGGGACATGGGGACAGGGCATCAACAGTGAGTGACACGGGGGACAGGGACATGGGGACAGGGCATCAACAGTGAGTGACACAGGGGACAGGGGACATGGGGACAGGGCATCAACAGTGAGTGACACGGGGGACATGGGGACAGGGCATCAACAGTGAGTGACACAGGGGACAGGGACATGGGGACAGGGCATCAACAGTGAGTGACACAGGGGACAGGGGACATGGGGACAGGGCATCAACAGTGAGTGACAAAGGAGACAGGGACATGGGGACATGGGGACAGGGCATTAACAGTGAGTGACACCGGGGACAGGGGACATGGGGACAGGGCATCAACAGTGAGTGACACGGGGGACAGGGACAGGGCATCAACAGTGAGTGACAAAGGGGGACATGGGGACATGGGGACATGGGGACAGGACATCAACAGTGAGTGACACGGGGGACAGGGGACAAGTGCCTCTATGGGGTGGTTGGGGCAGTATTTGGGGACCAAACTCGTGTGTCCCTGAGTCCCATCCCCACGCTATCCCCACACTGTCCCCTCGCTGTCCCCATGCTGTCCCCACGCTGTCCCCACGCTGTCCCCACGTCCCCACACTGTCCCCTCGCTGTCCCCACGCTGTCCCCTCGCTGTCCCAGGCGTGGTGCAGCCGGACCGGTACCGCCCGGTGCCGGACGAGCCCCCGAACCCCACGGACGTGGCCGAGACGCTGCAGCGGCTGCAGGACAACGACCCCGAGCTGCACGAGGTCAACCTCAACAACATCAAGGTGACACCGCGCTGACACCGCCCCCAACGTGTCCCCAATGTGTCCCCATGTCCCCAATGTGTCCCCAATGTGTCCCTGGGTGGGTGAAGGGGGGATCCCCAAGGTGCCACCCCGGCCCCTGGGTGACCCCGTGTCCTGGGGGACATCCCCAGCCCTGTGGTGACCCCAAGTGTCCCCGGCTGTCCCCAGGACATCCCTGTCCCCACGCTCGAGGCCATCTGCCAGGCCATCAAGACCAACACCCACGTGCGCAGCCTCAGCCTGGTGGCCACGCGCAGCAACGACCTGGTGGCCAACGTGAGTCCCCAAGTGTCCCCACGTGTCCCCAGATGTCCCTGCACGGGTCCCCCCGTGCCTGTCCACCCATCCCGGGGACACCAAGGACGGTGTCCCCATGGTGCCACCTTGGTGCCACTGTGGTGCCACCGGGGTGTCCCCAGGCGGTGGCCGAGATGCTGGAGCAGAACCAGAGCCTGCAGAGCCTCAACCTCGAGTCCAACTTCATCACCAGCGCGGGGATGCTGCGGCTGCTGGCGGCCATCGGGCGCTGCCCCTCGCTGAGCGAGATCCGCCTGGACAACCAGGTGACAGCGGGGACAGCAGGGACAGCAGGGACAGGGACAGGGACAGCGGGGACAGGGACAGCGGGGACAGGGACAGTGGGGACAGGGACAGTGGGGACAATGACAGGGACAGGGACAGCGGGGACAGCAGGGACAGCAGGGGAGGTGACAATGCCCTGACTGTCTCCAACCCTGCAGTGCCAGCGCCTGGGGGACACGGTGGAGATGGGGCTGTGACAGTGACACTGACCCTGTCCCCAATGATGTCCCCAATGATGTCCCCGCAGTGCCAGCGCCTGGGGGACACGGTGGAGATGGCCATGGCAGCCACCCTGGAGCAGTGTCCCTCCCTGCTGAGGTTCGGCTACACCTTCACCCTGCAGGGCCCGCGGGCGCGCGCCGCCGCCGCCCTCACCCGCAACAACGAGCTCCGTGAGTGTCCCCAGGGTCCCCAGCTGTCACCCGGGGCTCCCAGAGCTCTGTGAGTGTCCCCAGGGTCCCCAGCTGTCACCCGGGGCTCCCAGAGCTCCGTGAGTGTCCCCAGGGTCCCCAGGTGTCACCCGGGGCTCCCAGAGCTCCGTGAGTGTCCCCAGGTGTCACCCGGGGGTGCCAGAGCTCCGTGAGTGTCCCCAGATATCACCTGAGGGTCCCAGAGCTGAGCCCACCTTGGAGGGAGCTCCTGAATGTCCCCAGGTGTCACCAGGGCTGGGACTTTACCCTGACCCCCCCTTTTCTCTCCCCCCAGGTCGCCAACAGAAGAAATCCTAAAAATCCTCCCATGCCCACCCCGAGCTCAGGAACCGCTGGGAATAAAGCGGAAAAATGGTGGAAAAATGTCCCAAAAAATTCCCACTTTATTCCCGGGACTCTGGGGACGCTTGGGGACACTTGGGGACGCTTGGGGGCACTTGGGGACGTCAGGCTGGTGGCAGCGGTGGCGGCTCCTCCTCGTCGGAGTCGAACTCGGCGTTCCCGTCCTTCACCCAATTCCCAGCGGGATCCTGGAGCCAGCCCCGGCTGGGACACAGGAAATGGGGTTGGGGGATTCTCTGGGACTTTGGGGAATTTCGGAAATTTTTCTGGATATTTTGGGGGAGTTTTTGGGGGGGATGTTTTGGGATTTTTCCCCAAACTCCCCCCTCCCGACTCACCTGCGCAGGTGCAGGTGGTGCCGCAGGATCCGCAGCCGCTCCGGGCTTGGCCCCTCGGGACATTGGGAATTTCCTTCCTCGGAACTCCGGGAATTTCCTTTCCTTGCCCGCTTCCCGTCCTTGGGGGCGCCTGGGGGAGCGCGGGAGGGGCTGCTGGGAATCCCGGGAATGGGGAATTCCCGGGAAATCCCCGGGAACGGGCGGGCGGGGCCTCACTCACCCTCTCGGTGTGCGGGGTGTGCGGGGCCGGGGGTCTCGGCATTCCCGGCATTCCTGGGATTCCCGGCATTCCCGGGGTTCCAGGACGGCTCTGGCGGCGTCTGGGAATTTTTTGGGATCATCCCGGGGATCCCGGCCCGGGAGCTGCTGCCCTTGGACCTGGCAGGGGGAAGGGAGAGGGGGTGAACCCCAGAACCTTCCCTTCCCTGGGAACCCCAGAACTTTCCCCGGTGTCCCTGGGGCCCTTCCCAGCCTTTCCTGTTTGCTCCTGATTTTTCCTGGTATCCCTGAGTTCCTTTCCCATCTGCTCCTGTTTTCTTCCCCCAATTTCCCCATTTTCCTGGTTCCTCACCTGTCTCTCCTGCAGCAGCTGTTGTACAAGGCTGTTCTCAGCATTTCCCCCCGTTTTCCCCTGTTTTTGCCCCATTTCCCTCACCTGTCTCTCCTGCAGCAGCTGTTGTACAAGGCTGTTCTCAGCATTTCCCCGTTTTTGCCTGTTTTCCCCTGTTTTTGCCCCATTTCCCTCACCTGTCTCTCCTGCAGCAGCTGTTGTATGGGGCTGTTCTCAGCATTTCCCCCCGTTTTTGCCCCTTTCCCCCCGTTTTTCCCCCATTTCCCTCACCTGTCTCTCCTGCAGCAGCTGTTGTACAGGGCTGTTCTCAGCATTTCCCCCCGTTTTTGCCCGTTTTCCCCTGTTTTTCCCCCATTTCCCTCACCTGTCTCTCCTGCAGCAGCTGTTGTACGGGGCTGTTCTCAGCAGGGCGCTCCGGGCCAGGCGACGCGTCCGGGCCAGCAGTGGGGCCTGCTGGACACGCCCACTGAGCCACGCCCACTGAGCCACGCCCACTGAGCCACGCCCACCCGAGCCCAGGCCCATATAAGGCCACACCCACATAAGGCCACGTGCACCCAAGCCCACGCCCACCTGAGCCGTGCCCATCACAGCCACACCTGCCCGAGGCCACGCCCACCAAGACACGCCTACACACATCACATCCAACCAGGCCGTGCCCACTTAGCACATGCCCAGAGGCCACGCCCCCATGGAAACCACACACCCACATAGGCCACACCCCCTTGGAGACCACACCCACATTGTACCACACCCACAGAGACCACACCCTCCCAGGGACACACCCAAATAGACCACACCCACAGGGACCACACCCACATCAAGCCCCACCCACTGGGACCACGCCCTCCCAGGACACACCCACATTGATCCAACCTTCAGAGACCACGCCCTCCCAGGGACACACCCACCGAGACCACGCCCATTTCCTGTCACAGCCATGGGGCCACGCCCAGCCCGGCCACACCCACCTGCACACCTGGGGCCCCGCCCGGGGCCTCCTGCGGGGTCACCTGGGGTCCCTGCGGGGTCTCCTGGGGCCAGCGGGGCCGCCCGAAGGAACGGAGCAGGTCTGGGACAGTGAGGGGACAGTGAGGGGACAGGGACAGGGACAGGGACAGGGTGAGGGGACAGCACAGGTGACACAGGGGCAGGTGACACAGGGCCAGGTGACACAGGGACGGGTGACACGGGGACAGGTGACACGGGGACAGGTGACATAGGGATGGGTGACACAGGGCCCGGTGACACAGGGACGGGTGACACAGGGCCAGGTGACACGGGGCCAGGTGACACAGGGCCACCCCCACTCACTGTCCAGGTGCTTCCTGCCCGCGCGGTGCAGCAGCAGCGTCTGCAGAGTGTCACACACGGGGCGCTGGGGACAGAGCGAGCACGCCAGCCTGGGGACAGCGGGGACACTCAGGGACACTGGGGACAGCGGGGACAGCGGGGACAGCGGGGGAGCCTCACCTGCCATCGCGCAGCAGCAGCGCCTCGTCCTCGGGGATGGCGCTGGCCAGCAGCTCAGCCACGCGGCGCCTCTGGGGACACGGGGCCACCACCGTCACCCCCGGCACCACACTGTCCCCACACTGTCCCCAAACCATCCCCAAACTGTGCCCAAACTGTCCCCACCCAAACCATCCCCAAAATGTGCCCAAACTGTCCCCACCCAAACCGTCCCCAAACTGTCCCCAAACCATCCCCAGACTGTCCCCAAACTGTCCCTAAACTGTCTCCAGACTGTCCCCAAACCATCCCCAAACTGTCCCCAGCTAAATCATCCCCAAACTGCCCCCAAACCGGCCCCAAACTGTCCCCAAACCATCCCCAAACTGTCCCCAAACCGGACAGGCCTGGGGAGGGCTGATGGGACAAAGTGGGGCCGGGGAGGGACCTGGGGGACTCGAGGACACTGAGGGGACACAAAGGGACCCAGGGAAGGGTTGGGGGTCCCGGGGGGTTTAGGAAAGGGTTGGGGACACCCCGGGGAGGGAGAGGGGACACGAAGGGACAGAGGGAAGTGTTGGGGACATCGAGGGGACAAAGGGGGACCCAGAGAAGGCCTCGGGGAGACCCAGGGAAGGCTTCGGGGACCCGCGGGGCTCAGGCCGCGGCCCGGGGGTGAGGCCGGGCGTGGCGGGGGAGGCCGGGGCTGGGCCTGGCGGTGCCAGGGGTGCCCGAGGGGTGCCCGGGGAGGGGTCCCGGGGGGTGCCGGCCCCACCTGCAGCGCCCCGAGCGGCCCCGGGTCGCTCTCGTCGCGCTTAAAGGACATGGCGGGCCCCGCTAGGCCGCGGTCTCCATGGCAACCGCCACCGCCGCTTCCGGGTAGCGCTTCCCAGAGGACAGCCGGCGGGGGAACCACCAATCAGCGAGCGCTCAGCGCGACCCCCGCGGCTTGATGGGAGCTGTAGTTCGAGCGTGGGGAGCTTCCGTGGGAATGGCCGCGGAGACGGCCCGGGCGGAACTACAACTCCCAGGAGGGGCCGCGAGGCCGCGCCGGTTCGGCGGGGCCCGGGGCCGAGCGCTCCTCGTGAGCGGCGGGGCCGGGCCGGGAGCCCCGGGCGGGAGCCCCGGGCCGGGAGCCCCGGGCGGGCCATGGCGGGGAGCGGCGGAGCCGGGGCGGCCCCGCGGGAGCACCGCCTGCAGCCCGGGGACACCCTGCAGGGGCTGGCGCTGCGCTACGGGGTGACGGTGAGCGGCCCCGGGGGACACCGGGGGGACACCGGGGACAGGGAAGGCCCTGGGGGTCCCCAGGTGTCATCTAGGGCCCGTCCTGGCCCGGTTCGGTTCGCCTGCCCATCCTGGTCCGTGTCCTTATCCCTGTCCCCATCCCTGTCCCTGTACTGCTCCCGTTCCATCCCTGTCCCCGTTCTGTCCCGGTCCCGTCCCGGTCCCATCCCGGTCCCGTCCCGCAGATGGAGCAGATCCAGCGCGCCAACCGCCTCTACTCCTCGGACAGCATCTTCCTGAGAGCCACGCTGCTCATCCCGGGACAGCGCGACAGCCCCGGGGACACCGGCGGGGACATTCCCGGGGACATTCCCGGGGACACCGGCGGGGACAGCCCCGGGGACAGCCCCGGGGACACCCCCGGCCCCTCCCGGCGCGACCTCTCGGCCTCGGATTTCCTGCGGCGCTTGGACGCCGAGATCGGGCGCTGCAAGGAGGCGGCGGCGCAGCGGCTGCAGGGCCCGAGCTCCAGGTGGGAACTGGGGAAAATGGGGGGGAAATCTGGGAAAAATCCGGAAAAAAATGGGGCAAACTGGGGGGAAAATCTGGGAAAAATCCGGGGCAAACTGGGGGGGAAAATCTGGGAAAAATCAGGAAAAAATGTGGAAAAAAATTGAGGGGAAAATTGGGGTGAAACTGGGAGAAAATTGGGGGCAAAATCTGGGGGAACATTAGGATAAAATTGGGGGGAAATTTGGGATGATACTGGGAGAAAACTGGGGAAAATTTTGGGGAAAAATTTGGGAGAAGACTGGGGTGAAACGGAGCTAAAAGGGAGGGAGCCTTGTGGAGCACTGGGGTGTGGTGGCGCCGGGGCGGTGGCAGCGCCAGCCCGGCCGTCCCGGGTGTCACCGCCTGTCCCGGGTGTCACCGCCTGTCCCGGGTGTCACCGCCTGTCCCCGGTGTCCCCACAGCCCCGGGCCGGGCGGGGGCGGCCCTGGCCCCGTGTCCCCTCGGGGGGCCCGGCTGGGACCCCGACCCCTCACCAGGACCCCGCGGGCGGCCGCGCTCAGGGACAGCGAGGACGAGATCTTCACCTTGTGACAGCTCTGGGGACACTGGGGACACTGGAATGGGACACTGGAATGGGACATCGGGGACACCCAGGATGAGATCTGCACCTTGTGACAGCAGTGGGGACACTGGGGACACCCAGGACGTGACACTGAAGACACCCGGGATGTGACCCGGGAGGTGCCACCAGAACTGAGCTCGGAGGTGCCACCACAGGTGCCACTGGGATGTGACACCGGGATGTGACACCGGGATGTGCCACCAGCAGGTGTCACCACCGCTCCTCGCTGCCAGGACCCCGAGGGGACACGGGGACTTTGGGGAGGTGTCCTGGTGTCCCCTCCTTGTCCCCGTTTGGGGCTGCAGGGACAGGGATGGTGACAGTGCCACCTCCCGCTGCCAGCTTGTAAATAAACCGGAGCATTGTCACCGGCCGGGCTGGGACACCCCTGGGGACACTGTGACACACTCTGGGGACAGGGACACACCCTGGGGACAGTGCGACACACCCTGAGGACAGTGTGACACACCCTGAGGACACTGTCACACCCCTTTAGGACAGTTGTCACATTCCCCTCCGCCTCCAGGGACATTTGGGGACATCGCAGCCCCTGGGGACACAGCGGGGCTGGATCCCGGAATTCCCAAATCCCTGGGGAGAATCCAGATCCCGAAATTCCCAAACCCCTCCCAGGACCCCAAAATCCCGAACCTCAAATTCCCAAATTCCCCACCCCCAATCCCAAATCCCCACCCCAGGATTTGGGACCCCTCCCAAAAACTCCCCATAAATCCCCCCAATTCCCCACAGAAAAAGAGCCCCCAAATCCCATTAAAAAAACCCCAAATACCATAAAAAGAACCCCAAATCCCATAAAAAAACCTCAAATCCCATTAAAAAAAAAACCCCAAATCCCATAAACAAACCCCAAATCCCACAAGAAAGGACTCCAGACCTGGGGATCCTTCCCAGCTTCCAGCGCCCCCCGGGCTCTGTATTTATAATATTTATATTGGACCCGGGATCTGGGGGCAAAACCCGGGATTTGGGGCAAATCCGGGATTCTGGGGGCAAACCTGGGTTTGGGGGGGGATCCCGGGACTGCGGGGGTGCCACCCCCCGATTGTCACCATGTCACCCCCGATTGTCACCGGGAGGGGACGGGGGGGACACCCGGGGGTATTTACAGCGGGGGGGGGCAGTACGTACATATTTATAGGGGATTTTGGGGGGAAAAAGGGGAATTCCCAACAAAGTGCATTTGTCCGTCTGTCCGGCCGTCCGGGGGGAATTCCCGGCCGGAATTCCCTGGAAAATCTTCCGGGGGTCTGGGGGAGGGGAGGGAAATTCCAGCCCGTCCCCCCCCTCCGGGTTAAAGGTGGGCGGGGGCGTCGGAGCCTGCAAGAGAAGGGGGAAATAATGGGGGAAATAATGGGGGAATAATGGGGGAAATGGGAAATTAATGGGGGGAATAATGGAGGAAATAATGGGGGAATAATGGGGGAAATGGGAAATAAATGGGGGAAATAATGGGGGAAATAATGGGGGAAATGGGAAATTAATGGGGGGAATAATGGGGGAAATAATGGGGGAAATGAATGGAGGAAATAATGGGGGAATAATGGGGGAAATAATGGGGAAAATGGGAAATGAATGGGGGAATAATGGGGGAAATAATGGGGGAAATAATGGGGGAAATGGGAAATTAATGGGGGAATAATAGGGAAATAAATGGGGGAAATAATGGGGGGAATAATGGGGGAAATGGGAAATTAATGGGGGAAATAATGGGGGAATAATGGGGGAATAATGGGGAAAATTAACAGGGGAATAATGGGAAAATAATGGCAAAATTAATGGGGCAAATAATGGGGAAAATGGGAAAAAATGGGATAAAGGGAAATTAGTGGGGGAATAACGAGAATAATGGGAAATAATGGGGGAATAATGGGAAATGAATGGGGCAATCACGGTGCTGTGGGCAAGGGCACAGGGAGGGGACATTGCAGGTGCCCCTGGGGGCTCTCACCTGCGCCGGGGGTGGCAGTGCCACCGTGTCCCCCGTGTCCCCCGTGTCCCCCGTGTCCCCCGTGTCCCCGCGGGGCCTGCGGCGAGCGCTGGGGGCTGGCGGGCGGCGGGGCCCGCCCGGGGACGCTGCTGGGGACACTGGGGATGGTGTTGGGGACACTGGGGACGCTGCTGGGGACGTTGGGGACGCTGGCATGGCCACCCCGCAGGGAGCGCAGCAGCTGCTGGTGAGCGGCTTCCATGGCCTGCGGGGACAGGGACAGCTGGGGACAGCTGGGACACGCCAGTGTCCCCCCATGTCCCCATTCCAGGACCCCCTTAATGTCCCCATCCTCCCATCCGTGTCCCCAGTGATGTCACCCTGTCCCCAATGTCCCCAGTGTCCCCATTGTCACTCACCCTGAGGCTCAGCAGTTCCCATTGATGTCCCCAATGATGTCCCCAGTGTCCCCATTGCTGTCCCCAATGTCCCACTGCTGTCCCCATTGCTGTCCCCAATGTCCCCATTGCTGTCCCCAGTGTCCCCATTGCTGTCCCCATTGCTGTCCCCAATGTCCCCAGTGTCCCCATTGCTGTCACTCACCCTGAGGCTCAGCAGTTTCCCCCTCAGCTTCTCCAGGGTCCCCAGGATCAGCTCCGTGTCCCCTTGCGTGTCCCTGGTGTCCCCAGGGGTGTCCCCAGGGGTGTCCCTGATGTCCCCAGGGGTGTCCCTGGTGTCCCCAGGGGTGTCCCTGGTGTCCCCATTGCTGTCCCCGGTGTCCCCTCCTGGCCGGGGGGGTCCCGTGGGGAGGCTCAGGTAGAAGAAATTCCCTGCAGGAGGGACAGGGGACATCAGGGGACATCAGGGGACATCAGGGGACACGGGGTGGCCCCACAAGGGCTCCTGGTGGCCCCCGAGGGTGTTTCTGATGGCCCTTCTGGAGATTCTGGCGTCCCCAAAGGGACATTTGGCGTCCCCAAAGGGACATTTGGAGGCCCAGAGGATTTTTGGTGGCCCCAGGGGAGGATTTGGTGCCCCCAAAGAGGTTTTGGTGGCACTTTTTGGGTTTTTGGTGGCCCAAATGGTTTTTGGTGTCCCTTTTGTGATTCTGGTGGCCCGTTTTGGGTTTTTGGTGGCCCGTTTTGGGTTTTTGTGGCCTGTTTTGGGTTTTTGGTGTCCCTTTTGTGATTCTGGGGGCCCTTTCAGGTTTTTTGGGGCCCTTTCGGGGTTTTTGGGGTGGGGGGAGGGGCCGGTTACCCTCGGCGCTGGCTCCGCCTCCTTCCCACAGCTCGGGCTCTGATTGGCTGCAGCCGCGCAGGGGCGTGGCCTCCTCCGGCCCCTCCTCCTGGGCTGGGCCCCCAAAAAAGGGGGGGGGGGAGGGGAAGGGGGAGCGCCCGCCACCGGAATGCGGTAATTAGCACCCAATTGGTTAATTAGCACCCAATTGGTTAATTAGCACCCAATTGGTTAATTAGCACCCCAATTAGCTCATCAGCACCCCAATTAGCTCATCAGCACCTCAATTAGTTCATTAGCACCCCTAATTAGCACCCGAAATTAATTGGCACCCGAAATCAACACCCCAAAGTTAATTAGCGCCCCTAATTAGCACCCAGCACCCCAAAACCGGCACCCGAAGTTAATTAGCACCCAGAATTAGCAACCCAAATTAATTAGCGCCCAGCACCAAGAAGAAGCACCCCAAAATACCAAAATTAGTGTTCAGAACCCCAAATTAGAACCCAAAATTCATCAGAACCCGAAATTCATTAGCACCCCAAAATCAGCACCCAAAACTGATCAGCACCCAGAGCCCCAAATCAGCACCCAAAATTAATTAACACCCAAAATTAGCACCCAGCACCCAAAGCTGGGACCCAAAATTGGCACCCAAAAGCAGCACCCCAAAATTGGCACCAGCACCAAGACCCAAATCAGAACCCCAAAATCAGAACCCAAAATCAAAATCCCAAAATCAGAATCCCAAAATCAAAATCCCAAAATCAGAATCCCAAAATCAGAACCCCAAAATCAGAACCCCAAAATCAGAACCCCAAAATCAGAACCCCAAAATCAGAACCCAAAATCAAAATCCCAAAATCAGAATCCCAAAATCAAAATCTCAATATCAGCACCCCAAGTAAGAACCCCAAAATCAGCACCCCAGAATCAGCACCCCAAATGAACACCCTGAAATCAACACCCCAAAATCAGCACCAAAACCCAGAACCCGAAATCACGAACCCGAAATCAGCACCCAGGGAATGAGACCCCAAATCTGGGAAAAGGGCTGGGAATGAGACCCCAAATCCCAAAAAGGAGCAGGGAACAAAACCCAAATCCCAGAGAGGGACAGGGAACGAGGCCCCAAATCCTGGAACGAGGCCCCAAATCCCAGCAGGGATCGCATCAGGCACTGCAGGGAATTCCCATCGATTGCCCCACAAATCCCACCCCAAATCTCCCAAAATTCTCCCAATCCTACCCCAAATCCACCCCAATTCTCACTCCAATTCCTGCCCCAAATCCCACACAAATTCCTGCCCCAATTCCCCCCGAATTCCTGCCCTAAATCCCCCCGAATTTTTGCCCCAAATCCCCTGAATTCCTGCCCCAAATCGTCCCCAAATCCCCCCAAATTCCTGCTTCAATTCCTGCCCCAAATTCCTGCCCCAATCACCCCAAATCCCTGCCCCAATTCCCCCCGATTCTCACCCCAAATTCCTGCCCCAATCCCTCCCAAATCCCACAGAAATTCCTTCCCCAATGTCCCCCAAATTCCTGCCAAAAATCCCCCCACATTCCTGCCCCAATTTCCCCCAAATCTCCCCCAATTCTCACCCCAAATTCCTGCCCCAATTCCCCCCAAATCCCACACAAATTCCTGCCCCAATTTCCCCCACATCTCCCCCAATTCTCACCCCAAATTCCTGCCCCAATTCCCCCCAAATCCCCCTTTACCTTTCCGGTTGATTCGGATCCCGTTGGGCTCCGGCCCCTCCGGCCCTTCCTGACCGGACCCCGGGAATTCCCAGCCGGACGTGGCCAAGTCCTGGCTGGACACCGGGAACTCCTGACTGGACATCCCGGAGTCCTGGCTGGACACTGGGAATTCCCGGCCGGACCCTGGGAATTCCCAGCTGGACATCCCGGAATCCCGGCCGGACGAGGTCGAGTCCTGGCCGGACATTGGGAATTCCTGGCCGGACACTGGGAATTCCTGGCTGGACATTGGGAATTCCTGGCCGGACGTTGGGAATTCCTGGCTGGACACTGGGAATTCCTGGCTGGACACTGGGAATTCCTGGCTGGACATCGGGAATTCCTGGCTGGATGTTGGGAATTCCTGGCTGGACACTGGGAATTCCCGGCCGGAGCCCCGGGGGTCACTGCCCTGTCCCGAGGCCGCTCCGGCCGCTCCGGCCATGGGGGTCTGTCCATCCTCGGGGTTGGGATCCCGGCCCGGCCGGAGCCTCCGGACAATCAGGAGCCGCAGGGCCTCCACTGGGATTGGGGAGGGAAAAATGGGATTTGGGGTTTCCCAAGTGGAATGGAGGAAGGAAAACTGGGGAATTTGGGATTTCCCAAGGAAACAGAGGAAGGAAAACTGGGGAATTTGGGATTTCCCAGGGAACAGAGGAACTGGGGGAATTGGGGTTTCCCAAGTGGAATGGAGGAAGGAAAACTGGGGAATTCGGGATTTTCCCCAGGGAACAGAGGAACTGGGAGAACTGGGGGATTTGGGGTTTCCCAAGTGGAATGAAGGAAGGACACTGGGGGCATTTGGGATTTTGGGATCTCTCACCGTCCTCCAGCGCTGCCTCCAGCACTCCAGCGCTCCTGGGGCATTTGGGGGCTCCCGGGGCGGGGTCGGGACCCCCCGGGATGGGGTCGGGGTCCCCCCGGGCGGGGCCGGGGTCCCCGGGGTCGGGGTCGGGGTCAGGGTCGGGGTCCCCCAGGTCGGGGTCGCTGTCCCCATCCCTGTCCCCGTCCCTGTCCCCGTCCCTGTCCCCGTCCCCATCCCCAGCCCCGTCCCCGTCCCTGTCCCCATCCCCGTCCCCATCCCGGGCCCCTCGCGGCTCCTCCAGCAGCTCCTGCAGCGGCCGGGCCCGGCCCGAGGGCTCGGGGTCACTGCCACCTGTGGGACAGGGACAGGGACAGGGACAGGGGTCAATCACTGCCAGCTCTGGGACAGGGACAGGGACAGGGACAGGGACAGGGGTCAATCACTGCCACCTGTGGGACAGGGACAGCAGGGACAGGGGTCACTGCCACCTGTGGGACAGGAACAGGGACAGGGACGGGAATGGGGACATGGTGGGGACACAGACAGGGACAGCAGGGACAGGGACAGGGACAGCAGTACCTGAGGAGCAATCCTCGGGCTCGGTGTCTCGCGCCAGCTCCGGGGACATGGCAGGGTCTGGCAGCAACAGGCTGGGAACGGGAATGGGAACGGGAATGGGAATGGGAACGGGAATGGGAACGGGAATGGGAACGGGAATGGGAACGGGAACGGGAACAGGAATGGGAACGGGAATGGGAACGGGAATGGGAATGGGAACGGGAACAGGAATGGGACAGGGACAGGGCCAGGCAGCCCCGAGCCCCCACCCCAGGGACCCTCTGGGGACACCAGGAACCGCCTGAGCTCCATCCCATTCCCAACCCAATCCCATTCCCATCCTCATCCCCATTCCCATTGCCATTGTCATTCCCATCCTCATCCCCATTCTGATTCCCATTCCCATTCCCATTATCCCCATTATCCCCATTATCCCATTCCCAATCTTCCCATTATCCCACCATCCCCACCATCCCCAACATTATCCCACCATCCCCAACATCCATCCCCACCATTCCCATTATCCCCACCATTCCCATTATCCCCATTATCCCCGTTTTCCCCCTTTTCCCACCTGGCGGCTCCGTTCCCGCTGCCCTCGCTCTGTCCCTGTTTCGGTGGCCCCGGGAGGCTCCTGGTGGCCCCTTGCACTGCCTGCTCCAGCAGCTGCATCCACCTGCAATTCCAGGCGGGAATCACGCACGGGAATCCCAGCTGGGAACCCCGGCCCTGCCCGGGAATCCCCCCTCATCCCAGGGAGGAATTCCAGCCCATCCCAGGGCATTTTCCAGGATTTCCCCTCACGTGTTCTTCTCCGAGGACGTCAGTGCCACCAGCTCATAGATTTGGGGTCCCAGCTCTGAGGTGCAGATGATGAACAGGGCGCGCTTGTCTGGGGGGGGGAGACAAAAATTCCCAAAATTCCTCCCATTCCCAGCCCCCCAAAATTCCCAAAATTCCTCCCATTCCCAGCCCCAAAACTCCCAAAATTCCCGGAATTCCAGGGTTACCTGTGGCCATGGAGCAGATGAGCAGGAGCTGAGCTCCAGGACAGGGCTGAACCCCCATTTCCCCTCAAACCCCTCCTTTTTTTACACAAAACCCCCATTTCCCCCCAAACCCCTCCTTTTTTTACACAAAACCCCCATTTCCCCTCAAACCCCTCCTTTTTTTACACAAAACCCCCATTTCCCCCCATTTCCCCCCAAACCCCTCCTTTTTTACACAAAACCCCCATTTCCCCCCATTTCCCCCCAAACCCCTCCTTTTTTACACAAAACCCCCATTTTCCCCCCAAACCCCTCCTTTTTTACACAAAACCCCCATTTCCCCCCATTTTCCCCCCAAACCCCTCCTTTTTTACACAAAACCCCCATTTCCCCCCCCGAAAACCTGCAGAATTCCCAAAATTCCCTCCAAAATTCCCGCAGTTCTGGGATTTTCCCTGCCCACAGAGCACTGAGCTGATGACAGGGCTGAGGCCCCATTTCCCTCCCGAAAAAACCCCATTTTTTTACACAAAAACCCCATTTTCTTACACAAAACCCCCATTATTTTACACAAAACCCCCGTTTTTTTCGCACAAACCCCCCACGTTATTCCCAGAATTCCCGGAATTCCCGTATTCCTGCTCCCACCTGTGGCCACGGAGCGCACGAGCAGCGAGCTCAGCTTGAGCACGGGGCTGAACCCCAATTTACCCCATTAAAAACCCCATTATTTTACACAAAACCCCCGTTTTTTCGCACAAACCCCCCATGTTATTCCCAGAATTCCCGGATTTCCCGGATTTCCCGCTCCCACCTGTGGCCACGGAGCGCACGAGCAGCGAGCTCAGCTTGAGCACGGGGCTGAAGCTCTGCTTGGTGTCGGCGGCGCCGCCCAGGCCGCCCCGGCTGTGGCACTTGAGCAGCCAGCGCTCGTCCTGGCGCTGCAGCAGCACCAGCAGCTCCTCCAGCAGCAGCACGTGCAGCTCTGCGGCATCCAGGGCGGGTCGGGGATGGGTTGGGGGTTTTGGGGGATTTTTGGGGGTTTGGGGGATTTTTGGGGATTTTATTTGGATTTTTGGGGATTTTTTTGTGATTTTTGGGGATTTTTTTGGGGATTTTTTTTGAGATTTTTTGGGAATTTTTGGGGGTTTTGGGGGATTTTTTTTGGATTTTACTTGGATTTTTGGGGAATTTTTTTGGGGTTTTGGGGGATTTTTTTTTATTTTTGGCGATTTTTAAATTTTATTTTTATTTTTGGGGGTTTCTTGGGGGATTTTTTATTTTTTAATTTTTGGGGCTTTTTTTGGGGATTTTTTGGGGGGGAGTTTTTTGTGATATTTTTTCTTCAGTTTTTGGAGGATTTTATTTTTTTATTTTGGGGGAATTTTTGGGGAAATTTTTTGTGATATTTTAGTGATATTTTTTCAGTTTTTGGGGGATGTTTTAAAATTTTTGGGGATTTTTTTTTGTGATTTTTGGGGATTTTTTTTTTTTGACGATTTTTTTCTGTGATATTTTAGTGATTTTTTTTTTTTTTTCAGTTTTTGGGGGTAAGTTTTTGGGATTTTTGGATCCCAGTCCCTCCCAGTTGCCCCCAGTCCGTACCCACGCTCTTGTCCTTGCCCACTCTCCAGGCCAGGGGTCCCTCGTGAATCATCCGGTGCGAGGTCAGGTCCAGGTTCTGCAGGACCAAAACCCATGAGAAACACCCAAAAACCCACGGAAACACCCCAAAATCCAGGGGAAACACACAAAATCCAGAGAATCGCTCCAAATCCATGGGAAACGCCCCAAAATCTATGGAGAACACCCCAAAATCCAGGGGAAAAAAACCCCAACAGTTGCTTTTTTCCCATGTCATTTTTCCACTGGGGCTGGGATTCATGGGAAAAGGGGAAAAACCAAGGGATTCCCATGGAAAATCGGGGGATTCCCATGGAAAAATTGGGGATTCCTATAAAACTCAGGGGTTCTTCAGGGAAAGCCGGGGTGCAGATATGGGGATTTTTCAAGGAAAAATGGGAGATTCCCATAAAACCCAGGGTTTGTTCCCCATGGAAGGGCAGGGTGTGGAAATGGGGATTTCCATGGAAAGCCGGGGTGCAGAAATGGGGATTCCCATGGAAAATTGGGGGATTCCCTTAAAACCCAGGGTTGCTTTCCCATGTAAGGGCAGGGTGCAGAAATGGGGATTCCCATGGAAAACTGGGGGATTCCCATGGAACAATGGGGGATTTCCATGGAAAATTGGGGGATTCCCAAGGAACAATGGGGGATTCCCTTAAACCCCGCGGGTCCCCGAGGCCGTCTGGCCTCAGCAGCAGCAGCCCCAGGCCCCCAGGAGCCCCCGTTTTCCCCGGAGCACCAGCCAGGAGTACCCGGAACTCCGCGGCCAGGGGGGTTGCTGGTCCTCTCCAGGGCCGAGGTGTCCAAGCGCCGCTGGTGCTCCTGCAGGCGCTGCCGGTTCTCGGCGCGGCGCACGGCCTCGTTCACCGCCCGCAGCACGTCCCGGCTCTGCTCCCGGGCACGGAGCAGCTTCTGCTGCTCTGCCGAGCCCCCTGGGAACGGGGAAAATCCATGGATAATGGGGGAAATACAGGGAAAAATGGGATTGAGATCACTGATCCCCTGCCCGCAGCACGTCCCGGCTCTGCTCCCGGGCACGGAGCAGCTTCTGCTGCTCTGCCGAGCCCCCTGGGATGGGGAAATCCATGGATAATGGGGGAAAATGGGGGAAAATCCGGGGGATAACGGGGAAAATCCAGGGGAAAATCCATGGATAATGGGGGAAATCCAGGGGAAAATCCATGGGATAATGGGGGAAAATGGGGAAAATCCAGGGAGAAATCCAGGGAGAAATCCAGGGAGAAATCCAGGGAGAAATCCAGGGGAAAAAAGGGCATTAGTAGGGGAAAAATGGGGGTGGTAATGGGCACAGCTTCTCCTGCTCCAGGGAGCCCGCTGAGAACGAAGGAAATCCAGGGAAAAACCCATGGGATAACGGAGAAAAACCCATGGAACGATCCAGGGAAAAATGGTGGGAAAATGGGGAAAATCCAGGGAAAAACCCATGGAAAGATCCAGGGAAAAATGGTGGGAAAAACCCATGGGATAACAGGAAAACCCATGGAGAGATCCAGGGAAAAATGGTGGGGAAAAGCAGGGAAAACCAGGGAAAAAGCAGGGCAAACCATGGAAAATCCAGGGCAAACCATGGAATTTACAGGGCAAACCAGGGATGAACAGGGGCAAACCAGGAGATGAGCAGGGGTGGGCAGGGGTTGGCAGGGGATGAACAGGGGTGGGCAGGGGATGAACAGGGGGTGGGCAGGGGGGTGAACAGGGCAAACCAGGGGAATGAACAGGGTTTGCAGGGGATGAACAGGGGATGAACAGGGGATGAACAGGGGCGGGCAGGATTTGGCGGGGAAGGCCCGGGCGCTCCGTCCCTACCCGGGGTGCACTTGATGACGTTCTCCAGCAGCAGCGGGTACTTGGTCAGGCGCTGCATCTCGGCGATCAGCAGATCCTTCAGCTGCAGCCGCCGGCACTGAGGGTTGCTCTCGGCCTCCTGCAGGGATTCCCAAACCCCTTATTCCCAAAATCCGGAATTCCTCATCCCATGGCTTCCCCAAATCCCCGAATTCCTCACCCCATTGGTTTCCAGAACCCTGAAATCCTGAAATTCCCGACCCCATTGATTCCCTGAGTCCCAAAGTTCCCGACCCCACCGGTTCCCCCAAATCCCAAAACCCTCAGTGAGCCAAACACTGAAATCCTCAAATCCCAGAATTCCTGACCCCGCCGCAGGGAAAACTGGGGGAAATAAATGGGGAAAGAGAAGACAGGGAAAAAATCAGGGGACGGGGGGAAAGGGAAATAAAAGGTGGAGATAAAGGTAAAAAAAGGTGGGAAAAAGGTAAAAAGGTGGGATAAAGGTAAAAAAGGCAGGAATTCCCTCAGGAAGTCCCAGACCTGCATGAAGAGCTGGAACCTGCTCTCCTTGCGCTGCTTGGTGCGGATCAGCTCCAGCGCGATCGACTGCGAGGAGCAGAAGGCGGCGGCCACGCGCTGGAATTCCTCCTTGGCAGCGCCCCTCGAACTGGGAACGCCGGGGAAAGCCGGGATTGGAACCCCCCCAAATGCCCCTGGGGTTCCCCAAACGCCCCCAGGGTTCCCCAAACGCCCCCGGGGTTCCCCAAATGACCCCAGGGATCCCCAAACGCCCCCGGGGTTCCCCAAACGCCCCTGGGGTTCCCCAAACACCCCTGGGGTTCCCCAAACACCCCCGGGGTTCCCCAAACGCCCCCGGGGTTCCCCAAATGGCCCCAGGGTTCCCCAAATGGCCCTGGGTTCCCCAAACGCCCCCGGGTTCCCCAAACGCCCCCAGGGTTCCCCAAAACGGCCCTGGGGTTCCCCAAACGCCCCCAGGGTTCCCCAAATGACCCTGGGGTTCCCCAAACGGCCCCGGGTTCCCCAAACACCCCCGGGGTTCCCCAAACGCCCCCAGGGTTCCCCAAACACCCCCAGGTTCCCCAAATGGTCCCAGGGTTCCCCAAACGCCCCCGGGGTTCCCCAAATGCCCCTGGGGTTCCCCAAACGGCCCCAGGGTTCCCCAAACGCCCCCGGGTTCCCTAAATGCCCCCGGGTTCCCCAAACGCCCCCAGGGTTCCCCAAACACCCCCGGGTTCCCCAAACGCCCCCAGGGATCCCCAAATGGTCCCAGGGTTCCCCAAACGCCCCTGGGGTTCCCCAAACACCCCCGGGGTTCCCCAAACGTCCCCGGGAGGTTCCGTGGCCCAGGAGGGAGGGAGGGCCGGGGTCTGCCCTACCCGGGCCAGCATCAGGTCCCCGATGTCGCCGATGATGGGACCCTGCTCCTCCCGGAGCCGCCGCATGGATTCCCACAGGGAGCCTGGGAATGCAGGGAAAGGAATGGGAAAAGGCAGGGGGAAAGAGTAGGGAAAAGGAGTGGGGAAGAAAGGGGAAAAGAGGGGAAAAAAGGGGGGAAAGGGGGGGAAAGGGGGAAAAGGGGGGGGAAGGGGGAAAAGGGGCGAAAAGGGGGAAAAGAGGGAAAAAGAGGGAAAAGAGTAATAAAGGAATGGAAAAAGGGAGGGGGGAAAAGAGGGAAAAGAGTAGGGAAAAGGAGTGGGGGAAAAGAGAGAAAGGAATGGGAAAAGGAATGGGGAAAAAAGAGAGAAAGGAATGGGAAAAGGAGTGGGGAAAAAGGGGGAAAAGGGGGGAAAAGGGTAAAAGGGGGGAAAAAAGGGGGGGAAAGGGGAAGAAGGGGGAAAAGAAGGAAAAAAGAGAGATAAAGGAATGGGAAAAAAAAGAGAGAAAGGAATGGGAAAAGGAGTGGGGAAAAAAGGGGGAAAAGGGGAAAAAAGAATGGGAAAGGAGTAGGGGAAAAGGGGGAAAAGGAATGGGAAGAGGGAGGCAAAAAAGATGGGAAAAGGAGGGAAAAGGGAGGCAAATTTAGAATTTCAGGATTTCGGGGATTTGGGATTTCAGGATTTCGGGGATTTGGGGTTTCAGGATTTTGGGGTTTCAGGGATTTGGGATTTCAGGGATTTGGGATTTCGGGGATTTGGATTTCAGGATTTTGGGGGTTTCAGGATGTTGGGATTTCAGGATTTTGGGGTTTCAGGGATTTGGGGTTTCAGGGATTTGGGATTTCGGGGATTTGGGATTTCAGGATTTTGGGGTTTCAGGATGTTGGGATTTCAGGATTTTGGGGTTTCAGGGATTTGGGGTTTCAGGGATTTGGGGTTTCAGGGTTTTGGGGTTTCAGGATTTTGGGGTTTCAGGATTTTGGGGTTTCAGGGATTTGGGTTTCAGGGTTTCCTCACTGTGCACGTCGATGAGGTCGGGCAGGTTGGGGAAGAGCAGCCCCAGCTCCTCCCGGCTCAGGAGCTGCTCCCGGCGCAGGCGTTGGAAGAAAAGCAAATCCAGAACACGCAGGATGCGCAGGTGGGACAGCTCGGTGACAAACAGCTCTGGGGGACACATTAGGGACACATTGGGGACATTGGGGACACACTGGGGACACAGGGACCGAGCCCACCGGTTGGGACAGCACAGGGGACATTGGGGACGTCCTATTCCGAAAGCAGCCCCCAGAGCAGAACCCAACACCCAAAACCCCAAACCCAGCCCCAAATCCTGGGAAAAAAAAACGGGAATGGGATCCCAGATCCCGGGAGTGAGACCCCAAACCCAGCACGGAACAGGGAATGAGCCCCCAGATCCCAGGAATGAGCCCCCAGATCCCGGGAGTGAGACCCAAACCCAGCATGGAACTGGGAATAAGCCCCCAAATCCCAGGAATGATCCCCTAATCCTGGGAAAGGGCTAAGAATGAGCCCCCAGATCCCGGGAATGCTCCCCCCAGAAGCACCCCCCGGGCATTCCCGCATTTCCTGCATTTCCGGGCATTCCCGGCATTCCCACATTCCTGCATTTCCCGCCATTTCCCGGCATTCCCGCATTCCCACACTCCCGCATTTCCGGACATTCCCGCATTCCCAGCATTCTCGCATTCCCGCCATTTCCCGCCATTTCCGCATTTCCCGGGCATTTCCCGCCATTTCCCAGGCATTCCCGCATTTCCCGGGCATTCCCGGGCATTCCCTCATTCCCACATTCCCGCCATTCCCGGTATTCCCGCATTTCCCGCCATTTCCCGGGCATTCCCGGCATTCCTGGGCATTCACGCATTTCCCGGACATTCCCGCCATTCCCGCATTTCCCGGGCATGCCCCGCCATTCCCGGGCATTCCCGCGTTTCCCTGGCATTCCCGCATTCCCCGCCATTCCCCCGGTATTCCCTCATTTCATTTCCCGGTATTCCCGGGCATTCCCGCACCGTTGATGACCTCCTGCCGATCCACCTCGCGCTGGCTGAGGCTGCCCAGCAGCTCGCGGCTCACCGAGTGCTGCCAGCTCTGGGCGCCGCTGGGGCTCTGCTGCTGCTGCTGCTGCTGCTGCTGCTGCTGCTGCTGCTGCTGCTGCCAGCCCGGGCCGCTGCCGGGGGAGCTCGGCTGCTGCTGCTGCTGCCAGCCCTGGCAATTCTGCGCGCTCTGCGCTTCGGGATCCGGCTCCAGGTCCGGGCCCGGGCCCTGCTCGTCCTCCAGGAGGTGCGGGAGGAAAGCGTCGGCCCCGAAGCCCAGGCTGGGAGAATCCATGCTCCTGGAAATGGGGAAAAGGGGGAAATGTAGGGGGGAAAAAGTGCAGAAAATTGGGGGGAAAGGGGGGAAATTTGGGGGGAAAAACTGGGGGAAAAAGGGCGGAAATTTGGGGGGAAAAACGGGAAAATTGGGGGAAAATTTGGGGGGAAAACTGGGGGAAAAAGAGGGGAAATTTGGGGGAAAACTCGGGGGAAATGGGGAAAGAAGGGGGAAAAATGGAGGAAATTTTGGGGAAAATTGGGGAGGGAAATGGGAAAAAAAGAGGGATAAATGGGGAAAGAATGAGGGGAAAAAATGGGAAAAAATGGGAAAAGTGGAGAAAGAATGAGGGAAACAATGGGATAAAAAAGGGAAAAGTGGAGAAAGAATGAGGGGAAAAAATGGGGAAATGGGGAAAGAAGGGGGAAAAATGGGGAAAATTGGGGGGAAAAAGGGGGGAAATTTGGGGGAAATTTCAGGGGGAATTTGGGGGAAAACTCGGGGCAAATGGGGAAAGAAGGGGGAAAAATGGGGAAAATTGGGGGAAAAAAGGGGGGAATTTGGGGGGGAAAAACGGGGAAAATTGGGGGAAATTTTGGGGGCAATTTGGGGGAAAACTCGGGGGAAATGGGGAAAGAAGGGGGAAAAATGGAGGAAATTTTGGGGAAAATTGGGGAGGGAAATGGGAAAAAAGAGGGATAAATGGGGAAAGAATGAGGGAAAAAAATGGGAAAAAATGGGAAAAGTGGAGAAAGAATGAGGGAAACAATGGGGTAAAAAAGGGAAAAGTGGAGAAAGAATGAGGGGAAAAAATGGGGAAAAAGAGGGAAAAATGGGGAAAGAATGAGGAAAAAAATGGGAAGAGGGAAAAATGGGGAAAGAATGAGGGAAAAAATGGGGAAAGAAGAGGGAGAAATGGGCCAAGTGGGAATGGGAATTCCAGGGGGGGTCGCTCACCTGCGCCCCATCTTTGGCGTGTAGGGGGGGGTGGGGTTTTCCAGGGATCTGGGAAAAGAACGGAAAAATCCCCCTGGGGTGTCCCCAAATCCCAAGGTTTCCCCCATCCTGGTGAGTTCGCCCTCGAAATCCAGGGATTCAACCCCAAACCCTGTTAATTCCATGGATTTTTCCATGGATCCTTCAGGAATTTGGGACCCGAAGGAAAAAAACCCCTCCCTCCTTCCAACGCCCTAAATCCCATTCCCAAAAACCCCAAATCCCAAACTTGCCCCGATCCCAATTTCTCTTCCTTTCCAAGATTTCCATCCCAAACTCCAAAATCTGGGATCAGAATCCTGGAACTCTGGGAATTCCCACCTGTTGGAGAGGCTGGAGGGGCGAGAACTCCCAAAAAAACCCCCCGAAATCCCAAACTTCCCGCGATCCCAATTTCCCTTCCTTTCCAAGATTTCCATCCCAAACCCCAAAACCTGGGGCTGGGCCCCCGGGAATTCCGGGAATTCAGGGAATTCCAGGATTTCCCACCTGCTGGAGGGTCTGGAGGCGTAAGAATCCCCAAAAACTCCCGGAAATCCCAAATTCCCCGGATCCCGACGCTCCCACCTCCCCGTATTCCGTTCCCAGACCCCTGTTACCCCAGCCCCGCGGCTCGGGGCCCCCGGGATTTGCGGGAATTCCAGGATTTCGCACCTGTTGGAGAGGCTGGAGGCGGAGGAGGAGGCCGAGTGCAGCCGGGGGGTGTCGCTGCCCGCGTCCATGTCCACGTCGCTGCGGGAGCGCGGCACCAGCTCCGAGCGCCGCGAGCGCCGCAGCTCCTCCCGGCCCTTGAGCGACTCCGAGCGGCCCAGGCGCACCTCGCACCGGGAGCTGCTGCACGGCGGGGAAATGCGGGGAGAGAAATGGGAATTGGGGCACAAAAATACCGGGATTCACGGCAAAAAATACCCGGGAATTGGGGCAAAAAATACCGGGATTCACGGCAAAAAATACCGGGGATTCGGGGCAAAAAATACCGGGATTCGGGGCAAAAAATACCCGAGAATTGGGGCAAAAAATACCGGGATTCACGGGAGAAATCAGGCGCACCTCGCACCGGGAGCTGCTGCACGGCAGGGAAATGCGGGGGGAAAGAAATGGGAATTGGGGCACAAAAATACCGGGAATTGGGGCAGCCACGGTGTCTGGGCGCAGAGCCCCGGCCGTGGGGAGCCCCGGGCTGTGGGGAGCTGTGGGGGCCCTGGACTGTGGGGAGCTCTGGAGAGCTGTGGGCCATGGGAGCCCTGGGCCCTGGGGAGCTGTGGGAGCCCCGGTGTCTGGGGAGCCCCAGGCCGTGGGGAGCTGTGGGCCGTGGGAGTCCCGGGCTGTGGGAGCCCCAGGCCGTGGGGAGCTGTGGGCCATGGGAGCTGTGGGGGCCCCAGGCCCTGGGCTGTGGGGAGCTGTGGGAGCCCCGGGCTGTCGGGAGCTGTGGGGAGAGCCCCAGGCTGTCGGGAGCTGTTGGGAGCTGTGGGCCCTGGGGAGCTGTGAGGAGCTGTGGGGAGCTGTGGGCCATGGTGAGCCCCGGGCCCTGGGGAGCTGTGGGAGCTGTGGGGAGCTGTGGGGGCCCCGGGCCATGGGGAGCTGTGGGAGCTGTGGGGAGCTGTGGGGGCCCCGGGCTGTCGGGAGCTGTGGGAGCCCCGGGCCATGGGGAGCTGTGGGGAGCCCCAGGGAGCCCCGGGCTGTCGGGAGCTGTGGGAGCCCCGGGCCATGGGGAGCTGTGGGGAGCCCCAGGGAGCCCCGGGCTGTGGGGAGCTGTGGGCTGTGGGAACCCCGGGCTGTCGGGAGCTGTGGGAGCCCCAGGCCCTGGGGAGCCCCGGGCTGTGGGGAGCTGTGGGGAGCTGTTGGGAGCTGTGGGAGCCCCAGGCCCTGGGGAGCTGTCGGGAGCTGTGGGAGCCCCGGGCTGTGGGGAGCTGTGGAAGCCCCGGGCCCTGGGGAGCCCCGGGCTGTTGGGAGCTGTTGGGAGCTGTGGGAGCCCCAGGCCCTGGGGAGCCGTCCCGGCCGCGGCGGCCGCACCTGCCGGGGTCCAGCAGCTCCTCGGGGACGCTGCCGGTGCTCAGGCGCTGCTCGGCCCCGCCCGGCTCCGGGGGCTCCCCGTGGCTGTTCTCGAAGTGCTGGATCATCGTCCGCACGTTCCCCGGCCTCACTGCTGGGAAACGCAGCGCCGGGAGCTGGGGGCGCCACACGGCAGCTCCTGACCCCGATCCCAAAATCCTGACCCTAAATCCCAGAATTCCCAGCCTAAATCCCGAATTCCTGACCCCGGATCCCAAAATCCTGACCCTAAATCCCGACATTCCCTGCCTAAATCCCGAACTCCTGACCCCGGATCCCAAAATCCTGACCCCAAAATCCCGAAATTCCCAGCCTAAATCCCGAACTCCTGATCCCGGATCCCAAAATCCTGACCCTAAATCCCAGAATTCCCTGCCTAAATCCCGAACTCCTGACCCCGGATCCCAAATCCTGACCCCAAAATCCCAAAACTCCCTGCCTAAAGCCTGAATTCCTGACCCTGGATCCCAAATTCCTGATCCTAAAATCCCAAAACTCCCTGCTTAAATCCCAAATTCCTGATCCCGGATCCCACACCCCTGACCCTAAAATCCCAGAACTCCCTGCCTAAATCCTGAATTTCCCAGCCCAAATCCCAAAATTCCTGATCCTAAATCCCCAAAATTCTCTTCCCAAATCCCGAATTCCTGATCCTAAATTCTGAATTTCCCATCCTAAATGCCAAAATTCCCATCTTAAATTCCCATCGCAAATAGCAGATTTCTGATCCTGAATTCTGAATTTCCCATCCTAAAACCTGAGCTCCCTTCCTACACCCTAAACCCCCAAATTCCCTCCTAAATCCCAAATTCCCAAATCCCAACCCCCCCAAATCCCAGAGTTCCCAGGAATTTCATCAGGGAAGAAAAAATGGGAAGAAACCCCAAAACCAAGGGAAAACAATGACAGAAAAATGAAGGAAAAGCAACAAAAAATTGGGAATTTTTACCTTCAGCAGGGGACAGGGGGACATGAAATGCTGGAAAACAAAGAGGAGGCGTCAGAATTCCCAAAATCCCCGGGGGAAAACCGGGAATTCGGGAATGCTGATGGGATGAGAACGGAAAAAAGAAAAACGGGATGGGAATGCGGGAATGAGGCTGGGAGCTGGGAATTCCAGGGGAATTTGGGGAATTCCAGGGAAAATGCTGGGAAAATCTCTGGAGAATCCCAGGAAAATCCCTGGAAAATCCAAGGAGAATCCAAGGAGAATCCAAGGAGAGTCCCAAGAAAATCCTGGGATATTCCCAAGAAAATCCCAAGGAAAATGCTGAGAAAATTCCAGGAAAATCCCAGGAAAATATCCCTGGAAAATTCCAGAAAAATCTCAAGAAAATCCCTGTAAAATCCCAAGAAATCCCCAGGAATTCCCAGGAATCCCAGGCATGCCGGGGCCGGGCCGTTCCCGGGATTTTCCTGGATTTTCCCAGATTTTCCCGGATTTTCCCGGGATTTTCCCGGCGTTCCGGGCTCACTCACTGCTCTGGGAGGAGCTCCGGGGTTTCCCGATGTATTTCAGGATCGGGTTCTGCCTCTGCTCCTTCTCCTTCCTGGAGCTGCTGCTCTGTTGGGAAAAAATCCTGGAATCGCTCGGAATCCCGGGAGCTCCCCAGCCCAAATCCTGAATTTCCAGCCCAAATCCTGAATTCCCATCCCAAACTTGAATTTCCATCCCAAATCCTGAATTCCCATCCCAAATCCTGAATTTCCAGCCCAAATCCTGAATTCCCATCCCAAACTTGAATTTCCATCCCAAATCCTGAATTCCCATCCCAAACTTGAATTTCCATCCCAAATCCCGAATTCCCATCCCAAATCCTGAATTCCCATCCCAAATCCTGAATTCCCATCCCAAATCCTGAATTTCCACCCTCAATCCCCATCCCAAATCCCCAACTTCCCATCCCAAATCCCCGAATTCCCATCCTCAACCCCAAATCCCAGGATTTGGGTCAGCAAATTCCCAGGGTTCAGGTCTAAAATTCCCGGGATTTGGGTGAAAATTCCCGGGATCCCCCCTGAACGCCCCGGGTTGGTGCCCTGGGCTCTCCCCCCAGCGCTGCTCCCTGGAATTCCGGGGAATTCCTGGGAATCCCGGGCCATTCCCACCTTTTTGGCCTTGGGGAAGAAGGGCAGCCACTTGTCCTTGTCCGGGAGCTTCTCGGGGGCGCCGGGATTGCGGCATTCCCGGGATTCCCGGCACTCCCGGAATTCCCGGGGCCGGATCCCGGCGTGGGCCATGAAGGTGCTGAGGGCGAAGGCCATGGGGGAGCTGGGAGAGAGAATTCCAGAGGGTGGGATGGGCGGAATTCCCGGGATCCCCGGGGGCCCGGATCCGCTGGGAAAACTGGGAAAATTGGGAATTCCAGGGAAAGGATCCACGGGGAAAACTGGGAATGGGAGGGAAAAGAGGGAAGGGAAAAAGGGGGGAAAGAGATTCCACAGGGAAAACTGGGAACATCCCAAATTCCTGGGGATTTTTCCCACTGGATCCGCTCACCTCCGCTCCTCCTCGTACTTGGAGCTGTGGGAAAAGGAAATTCCTTGGATTCTTCCGTTCCCAATCCCACATTCCCGCTCCCAATCCCAAAGTTCCCACTGCAGCCCCGAATCCCATCAGGAATTCCTGAATCATCACAGGATGTCCCCGAGGCGCCAATCCCAACAGGAATTCCCGAGGAACCCATCAGGAATTCCCAATTCCCATAGCAATTCCCAGTGATCCCATAAGGAATTCCCAAATCCCAAACGCTCACAGGACGTCCCCGAGGTGCCCCAGCTGCCTCTCCCTGTTGCAGTGATCCCATAAGGGATCCCAATGATCCCATAGTGAATTCCCAATGATCCCAACACTCACAGGATGTCCCCGAGGTGCCCCAGCTGCCTCTCCCAGTGACCCCAATGATCCCATAGGAATTCCCAATGATCCCATAGGAATTCCCAATGATCCCAACACTCACAGGATGTCCCCGAGGTGCCCCAGCTGCCTCTCCCATTGATCCCAATGATCTCATAGGAATTCCCAACATTCCCCACACTCACAGGATGTCCCCGAGGTGCCCCAGCTGCCTCTCCCAGTGATCCCATAGTGAATTCCCATAGGAATTCCCAACATTCCCAATGCTCACAGGATGTCCCCGAGGTGCCCCAGCTGCCTCTCCCAGTGATCCCATTGATCCCATAGTGAATTCCCAATGATCCCAACATTCCCAATGCTCACAGGATGTCCCCGAGGTGCCCCAGCTGCCTCTCCCAGTGACCCCAATGATCCCATAGGAATTCCCAATGATCCCATAGGAATTCCCAACATTCCCATCACTCACAGGATGTCCCCGAGGTGCCCCAGCTGCCTCTCCCATTGATCCCAATGATCCCATAGGAATTCCCAACATTCCCAATGCTCACAGGATGTCCCCGAGGTGCCCCAGCTGCCTCACCCAATGACCCCAATGAATGATCCCATAGTGAATTCCCAATGAATTCCCAACATTCCCATCACTCACAGGATGTCCCCGAGGTGCCCCAGCTGCCTCTCCCAATGATCCCATAGTGAATTCCCAATGATCCCATAGTGAATTCCCCCAATGCTCACAGGATGTCCCCGAGGTGCCCCAGCTGCCTCTCCCAATGATCCCATAGTGAATTCCCAATGATCCCAACATTCCCATCGCTCACAGGATGTCCCCGAGGTGCCCCAGCTGCCTCTCCCAGTGACCCCAATGATCCCAATGAATGATCCCATAGTGAATTCCCAATGATCCCATAGTGAATTCCCAAATCCCAAACCCTCACAGGATGTCCGCGAGGTGCCCCAGCTGCCTCTCCCAGTGATCCCATGATCCCATAGTGAATTCCCATTGCTCCCATAAGGAATTCCCAATGATCCCAACATTCCCAATGCTCACAGGATGTCCCCGAGGTGCCCCAGCTGCCTCTCCCAGTGATCCCATAGTGAATTCCCAATGAATTCCCAACATTCCCAATGCTCACAGGATGTCCCCGAGGTGCCCCAGCTGCCTCCCCCAGTGATCCCATAGTGAATTCCCAATGATCCCATAGTGAATTCCCCCAATGCTCACAGGATGTCCCCGAGGTGCCCCAGCTGCCTCTCCCAGTGATCCCATTGATCCCAGTGATCCCATAGTGAATTCCCAATGATCCCATAGTGAATTCCCCCATCACTCACAGGATGTCCCCGAGGTGCCCCAGCTGCCTCTCCCAATGATCCCAATGAATGATCCCATAGGAATTCCCAACATTCCCAATGCTCACAGGATGTCCCCGAGGTGCCCCAGCTGCCTCTCTGCCAGCAGCCGCTCCCTCTCGCGCCGTTCCGGGCTCTCCCGGGGGCCGTTCCCCAGCTCCAGCTCCTGCAGCTCGTTCTCCCCGTAGAGGCTGCCCAGCCCCAGCGTGCGCTTTGTCCTGGGCAGGGAAAACGGGATCAGGAACTGCCGGCATTCCCAACATTCCCGAAATCCCCAATGTCCCGATTGCCTCCCCGGGAAACGGGATCAGGAACTGCCGGCATTCCCAAAATTCCCAAAATCTGGGATGGCCTGCTTGGCTCCCCGGGAAACGGGATCGGGAACTGCCGGCATTCCCAAAATTCCCGAAATCCCCGATGTCCCGCTTGGCTCCCCGGGAAAAGCCAAAAAAACGGGATCGGGAACTGCCGGCATTCCCAAAATTCCCAAAATCCCCGATGTCCCGCTTGGCTCCCCGGGAAAAGCCAAAAAAACGGGATCGGGAACTGCCGGCATTCCCAAAATTCCCGAAATCCCCGATGTCCCGCTCGGCTCCCCGGGAAAAGCCAAAAAAACGGGATCGGGAACTGCCGGCATTCCCAACATTCCCGAAATCCCCGATGGCCCGCTCGGCTCCCCGGGAAAAGCCAAAAAAAACGGGATCGGGAACTGCCAGCATTCCCAAAATTCCCGAAATCCCAGATGTCCCGCTTGGCTCCCCGGGAAAAGCTAAAAAAAATGGGATCGGGAACTGCCGGGATTCCCAAATTTTGGGATTTCCCACTTGGTTCTCTGGGAAAAACTAAAAAAAAGGGATCGGGAACTCCTGGAATTCCCAACATTCCCAAAGTCTGGGATGTCCCACTTGGCTCTCTGGGAAAAGCTAACAAAACAGGATTGGGACACCCAGAAAGTCCCGAAATTCCCAAAATTTGGGATTTTCCGCTTGGTTCTCCGAGAAGAGCAAAACAAGTGGGATAAGGAAAGCAAGGAATTCCTGAAATTCCCGATTTTCCCCTCGGATGTGTGGGAAAAGCCAAAAACAAGAGGATGGGGAACTCCTGAAATTCCCCAAATTTGGGATTTTCCTCAGATTCTGCTGGGAAAAAGGAGAAAAAAAAACGGGATTGGGAGGCACAAAACCTCCCAAAATCCGGGGTTTTTCCGAGGTTCTGCCCCAAAAAGGGACAGGGAGCTCCCGTAATTCCCGGAATTGGGATTTCCCCGGGGTTTCCCCGGGATTTTCCGGGGTCTGGGGGGTTCCCACCTGTAGTCCTGGAGCTGCTCCTGGATTTCTGGGATCACCAATTCCTGCGCCTCCAGCAGCGCCGGCCGCAGCTCGTCCCCGTTCCGCAGGCGCAGCTCTGGCAGGTCCGGGAAATTCGGGAATTTGGGAACGCTCCGGGAGCTGATCCCGGCTCTACTGAGGCTCCCGGAAAAGTCTGGGAATCCCCAGTCCCGGCCCTGGGCTCCTTGTCCCGGGGGAAATTCCCGGAATTCCGAACTCACCGATCTCAGCCAGGAGCTGCTCCGGCAGCTTCACCCGCAGGGGCTGGAAAAGAGGGAAAAGCATCCCAAAAATCTGGGAAAATCCAGCCCAAAATCCCAGAAAATCCATCCCAAAATCTGGGAAAATCCATCCCAAAATCCTGGGAAAATCCATCCCAAAAATCTGGGAAAATCCATCCCAAAATCCTGGGAAAATCCATCCCAAAATCCTGGGAAATCCATGCCAAAATCCTGGGAAAATTCATCCCAAAATCCCAGAAAATCCATCCCAAAATCTGGGAAAATCCATCCCAAAATCCCAGAAAATCCATCCCAAAATCCTGGGAAAATCCATCCCAAAAATCTGGGAAAATCCATCCCAAAATCCCAGAAAATCCATCCCAAAATCCTGGGAAATCCATCCCAAAATCCTGGGAAAATCCGTCCCCAAATCCCCGACAATCCCCCCCAAATTCCTTAAAATTCTCCAAAAACCCAGAAAATCCCCCCCAAATCCCCAGAAAAATCCTCCCCAAAGTTCCACAGTATCGCCCCAAAACTCTTCAACATCCTGGAAAATCCTCTCCAAATCCCTTTGAATCCTCCCGAAATGCCTTTGAACCCCCCAGAATCCCGGGAATCCCCCAAAATTCCGGGAATTCCCCCCAGAATCCCGGGAATTCCCCCCAGAATCCCGGGAATTCCCCCTGCCGTATCCCGGGCTCACCGCCGCCCTGTCCAGGAAGACGCCCCAGATGTCCCTGGCCAGGGCGCGGCCGTCGCGGGGGCTCTGCTGGCAGCAAACCTCGGAGCACAGGTGGAAGAGCTGCGGAAAACCGGGAATGCTGAGAAAACCGGGAATGCTGAGGAACCCCAGGAATGCTGAGGAAATCCCTGGGAATGCTGAGAAACCCCTGGGAATGCTGAGGAAACCCCGGGAATGCTGAGGAAACCCTGGAATGCTGAGGAAATCCCTGGAATTCTGAGGAAATCCCTGGGAATGCTGAGGAAATCCCGGGAATGCTGGGAAAACCAGGAATACTGAGGAACCCCGGGAATGCTGAGGAAACCCCGGGAATGCTGAGGAGATCCCGGGAATGCTGAGGAAACCCTGGAATGCTGAGGAAATCCCGGGAATGCTGAGGAAATCCCTGGAATTCTGCTCCATCCGGAGCCCCGGGCAGGGACGCTCTGGGAAGGGCCCAGGGATTGGGTGGGAATGGCACCACAGGAGCAGGAAATCCCAGGGAATTTTGAGGAAATCCTGGAATTTCTGCACCTTCCTGATCCCAGGAATATTCCCGGAATCTCTGGGAGGCGCCAGGGGTTGGGAATGGGATCCAAGGGTCAGAAAAATCCCAGGATTTACTCCCAGGAATATTCCTGGAAACTCTGGGAGGTGCTGGAAGTTGGGAATGGGATCCCAGGGGGGTCAGGAAATCCCGGGAATTTTGGGAATTCCTTACCAGAGGAGTGGGATCTGCCTGGGAGAAGAGGAACCTCAGGAAAACTCCCAGATGGGCCGGGCGGGATTTGAGAATTCCCAAATCCTGGAACACGGAATCGCTCTGGGAACACAGAGAGGGAGAAATGGGAATTCCCAAAATCCCTGGAATCCCCTCGAAATCCCCCCACGGAATTCCCAAATCCCCAATTCCCGCTTTCCCTGGAATTCTCACCTCGTTGCTGCCATTCCCAGGCTCACAATCCTCCTCGGGGCCGATGATCTGGGGCCTCCCTGATCCCTATCCCAAAAAAAAGCCGGGATCAAGCTCTGGGAAGGGCTCTGGGGGGGATCCCCGCGGGGATTCCCGGGGTTTTCCCGGATTTTCCCAGGATTTTCCGGGATTTCCCAGCCCCACCGGATCCGTGGAGAGGCGGGAGCCGAGCACGGGGGAGCTCCGGGGGCTGCCGGGCTCGGAGAAGCCGGAATTCCGGGAAACCTGGGAAAGGGAATTGCGGGATCAGGACCCCCAGGAACACCCCCAGGGGAGGGGGAATCCCGAAACCCCCTGGAATTCCCAGAGAGGGAAAAGGAGCCGGGAATTCCGGGGGATCCCAGATTCTGGGGGGAGGTTTTCCACCTCTCCTGGAATTTCCCCCCTTTTTCCCAAGCTTTCCATGGAGTTTTTCCCAGAATTTTCATCCCCTTTCCCCAGATTTCTCCTGGAATCATTTTCCCCCCTTTTTCCTGAATTTTCTCCCTTTTTTCCCCCGTTTTTCCCTTCATTTCCCCCACCACTTTCTCCCGAAACTTTCCTGACATTTTCCCCCACGCTTTTCCCAAAGTTTTCCTGGAATTTCTTCCCCTTTTTCCCAAACCTTCCTTGGAACTTCCCCTCTCTCTTTTCCCAAATTTTCCCTGCAGGCTTTCCCTCCACTTTTCCCAGATTTTCTCAAACCCTTCCCCGCCCCTTTTTCCTGGATTTTCCCCAGAATTTTCCCCAGGGTTCTCCCAGGTTTTTCCCCAGATTTTCCCCCGAATTCCCCCGTATTTTTTCCCGTATTTTTTCCGCATTTTTCCTGGAATTCCCCCATATTCTTTCCCGGGTTTTTCCCAAAATTTTCCTCGTATTTTTCCCAGATTTTTCCCGGGTTTTTCCCCAGATTTTCCCCGGATTTTTCCCAGATTTTTCCCCGGATTTTTCCCAGATTTTCCCCAGATTTTTTCCTGATGTTTCCCAGAATTTTTCCCGGAATTTCCCTGGATTTTCCCCAGATTTTCCCGTGTTTTTCCCGTGTTTCTCCCCTCACCTCTGGCAGGGCCGGGCCCCTCTCCTCCAGCCCCGGGTTCCCATCCTGGGGGTCCCTGGGGAGGCGCCCCGGGAGCTGCGGGGACCCCTCCAGGGGCCGGGAGCCCAAATCCTGGGAAAAGGGAAAAGGGGAATCTGGGGAACCCCGGGAAAGGCACCAAAGGGAAAAGGGGATCCCAGAAACCCAGGAACGAGGAAATTCCCACCCAGCCACCCCCACCCCCAGTTTTGGTTTTTGGGAAAGCGGAATTCCCGGGAAACAGCGGGAAGGGCTCAGGGGCAATCCCGGGAATATTCCCAGGATGATTCCCAGGATTATTCCCGGGATGATTCCCAGGATCTATTCCCAGATCATTCCCGGATTGATTCCCAGGATCATTCCCAGAATTCTCATATCCATTCTTGTATTTTTTCCCGGATCATTCCCGTATTCATTCCCGTATTCATTTCCGGATTTATTCCCACATCATTCCTGTATCGTTCCCGTATCGTTCCCGTATCATTCCCAGATCCATCCCCGTACATTCTTGAACCATTCCCAGATCCCTTCTGGGACCATTCCCATACATTCCTGAACCATTCCTGGATCATTCCCGGGATCATTCCCAGATCATTCCCAGAATCATTCCTGGATCATTCCCAGAATCATTCCTGGATCATTCCCAGGATCATTCCCAGAATCATTCCCGGATCATTCCCGTATCCATCCCCATCCATTCCCAGATCCATCTCCGCACATTCCTGTATCATTCCCAGATCATCCCTGGATCCATCCCCGGATCCATCCCCATCTCGTTCCCATATCCATCCCCAGATCCATTCCCGCATCCATCCCCAGATCCATTCCCATCTGGTACCCACATCCATACCTGTATCATTCCCATATCATTCCCGTATCATTCCCGCATCCATCCCCGTATCCATCCCCATCTCATTCCCGTATCCATCCCCGCATCCATCCCTGCATCCATCCCGGTCTCGTTCCCGTATCCATTCCCGTCTCATTCCCGTATCCATCCCCGCACGTTCCCAGATCCATCCCCGTCTCATCCCCGTATCCATCCCCGCATCCATCCCTGCATTCATCCCGGTCTCGTTCCCATTCCCATCCCGGTCTCATCCCCGTCTCCGTCCCTGTTCATTCCCGTCGTTCCCGTTGTTCCCGTTCATTCCCGTTCATTCCCGTTCATTCCCGTTGTTCCCGTTCATTCCCGTTCATTCCCGTGGTTCCCGCTCCGTACCGGGGCCGCCGCTGCCCGCGCCTCCTGCAGCACCTTGAGCTGCAGTTGGCTCAGCCGGCGCCGCGCCCCCTCCAGCTGCTCCTCCAGCGCCGCGCCCGCGCCCGGCTGCCGCTGCAGCAGCTCCTGGAAACGCTGCCGGGACAGGGGGGAGACACGGGGATGCACGGGGGTCCGCGGGGAAAACAGCCCCAAAACACAGGCCAAAAACTGGCCAAAAACAGGCCAAAAACAGCCCCAAAAACTGGCCAAAAACAACCCCAAAACCAGGCCAAAACCAGGCCAAAACCAGGCCAAAAACTGGCCAAAACCAGGCCAAAACCAGGCCAGAAACAGGCCAAAAACCAGCCCCAAAACACAGGCCAAAAACTGGCCAAAAACAGGCCAAAAACAGCCCCAAAAACTGGCCAAAAACAACCCCAAAACCAGGCCAAAAACAGGCCAAAACCAGCCCCAAAGCAGCCCAAAACCAGCCCCCAAAACAGCCCCAAAACCAGCCCCAAAAACAGGCCAAAAATAGGCCAAAAACCAGGCCAAAAACCAGCCCCAAAACAGCCCAAAAACAGGCCAAAAACAGGCCCAGAAACAGGCCCAAAAACAGGCCCAAAAACAGGCCAAAAACAGCCCCAAAACCAGGCCAAAACCAGCCCCAAAACAGCCCCAAAAACAGCCCCAAACCAGACCCAAAACCAGCCCCAAACCAGCCCCAAAACTGGCCAAAACCAGCCCCAAAAACAGGCCAAAACCAGGCCAAAAACAGCTCCAAAACCAGCCCAAACCAGCCCAAAGCAGCCCCAAACCAGCCCAAACCAGCCCAAACCAGCCCAAAGGGAACCATGCAGGGTGGCAGTACCTGGTACTCGGCCTCCTCCTGGCGCAGCATGTTGCGCAGGATCTGCGCCGCGTGCTTCTGCACCTCGGGGTCCTGCAGCGCCAGAGGGAGAGCACCGGGAATGACAGCGGGAATGACAATGGGAATGACAATGGGAATAACGGGAATGACAGCGGGAATGACAACGGGAATAACGGGAATGACAGCGGGAATGACAATGGGAATAGTGGGAATGACAGCGGGAGTGACAGCGGGAATGACAGCGGGAATGACAATGGGAATGACAGGAATAACAATGGGAATAACGGGAATGGCAGCGGGAATGACAATGGGAATAGTGGGAATGACAGCGGGAGTGACAGCGGGAATGACAGCGGGAATGACAATGGGAATAGTGGGAATGACAGCGGGAATGACAATGGGAATGACAATGGGAATAATGGGAATGACAATGGGAATAATGGGAATGACAGCGGGAATGACAGCGGGAATGACAATGGGAATAGTGGGAATGACAATGGGAATGACAGCGGGAATGACAATGGGAATAACGGGAATAACAATGGGAATGACAGCAGGAATAACGGGAATGACAATGGGAATAACGGGAATGACAATGGGAATAACGGGATAGTGGGAATGGAAACAAGAATGGGGACAATGGGGATGGGAACAAGAATGGTGACAACGGGGACCATGGGGACAATGGGGACAATGAGGATGGGAACAAGAATGGGGACAATGGGGACAATGGGGACAATGGGGACCATGGGAACCATGGGGATGGGAACAAGAATGGGGACCATGGGTACAATGGGGACCATGGGGACAATGGGGACCATGTGGACAATGGTGACAATGGTGACAATGGTGACAATGGGGACAATGGGTACAATGGGGACGATGGGGACCATGGGGACCATGGGGACGATGGTGACAATGGTGACAATGGGGACCATGGTGACAATGGGGACAATGGGATCCCCTCAGGGGCTCCGGGGCTCACCTGCAGCGGCCGGGGCTCCGTGATGCGCTGGGGGGCGCCCGGGGCACAGCCCGGGGGCTCCGGCTCCTGCTGGGGGCCCGGGACCCCCACGGGGCCTGGTGGGGACCCCAGCAGGGTCAGGGCCACGTAGGCACCGGCTGGGAACAGAACACGGGAATGTCAGGGGAGCGCCCAGGGACAGCCCGGGATAAAGGAAATGTGAGGGGGGATCTGCGGGGAAAATCCACAACGGGGGGAAAACTCCGGGAGGAACGGGGGCGGGAAGGGTTTCTGGAAAAATCCGGGATAAGGGGTGATGAGGGGGACTCCAAGAAAACAACTGGGAAAAGGGAGCCAGGAGGATTTCCAGGAAAATGGGGGGGAAAGGATTTCCAGGAAATATCCGGGGTGAGAAAGATTCCCAGGAAAAACTTGGGAAAAGAGGTGAGAAGGATTTCCAGGGAGGATTTCCAAGGAAAAAAATTTCCATGAAAAATTTCTGGGAGAACTGGGAGTGGGAAGCATTTCCAGGGAGAGTTTGGGATGAAGGATTTCCTGGGAAAACGAGGGGAAAAGGGCTGGGAACACTTCCAGGCTCCCCCCAAATTCCCAAAGGATGGATCCCATCCCATCCCATCCCATCCCATCCCATCCCATCCCATCCCATCCCATCCCATCCATCCCATCCCATCCCATCCCATCCCATCCCATCCCATCCCATCCCATCCCATCCCAACTCACACTTGATCAACTTCACCACCTCCAGGTGGGAGCTGTTGGTCACCATTGTCCCGTTCACCTGCAACGGCCGGGAAAGGGCTGGGAAAGGGCTGGGAAAATGGGAATTTACCCAGGAATTTCCCCTGGGAATGTGGGGAGGGGGCTGGGAATGTGGGAATTTTCCGGGGATTGGGAATGCGGGAGTTTCCCGGGATCTGGGACCCGGGAGCGCCCACCTTGAGGATGCGGTCGCCCTCCTGCACGCCGGCCCTCATGGCAGCCCCACCTGCACACAGCGGGGTCAGGGCGGGCCCCAGAGCGACTCCGGAATGTTCCACGGGGGCTTCCCCACCCCCAGCCCCGTCCCTTCCAATCCCGGAGCAAAACTCCCCAAAACTGGGACATTTCCCAAGGAAAAACACCTTCCTCCCCCATTTTCCTGCCACTTTTCTCCCCCATTTTCCCACCACGTTCCCTCATTTTCCCAACATTTTCTCCCCCAGGCTGAGGCTGGGGGTGGATGAGGGGACCCCTGGGGATTGTCCATCCCCGTGTCCACCCCCATGTCCATCCCATGTCCATCCCCTTGTCCAGCAGTGTCCACCCCGTGTCCAGCAGTGTCCACCCCGTGTCCATCCCCATGTCCAGCAGTGTCCATCCCCGTGTCCATCCCCATGTCCATCCCTGTGTCCATCCCCGTGTCCATCCCGTGTCCACCCCGTGTCCATCCCCGTGTCCATCCCGTGTCCACCCCGTGTCCATCCCCATGTCCAGCAGTGTCCATCCCTGTGTCCATCCCCATGTCCAGCAGTGTCCATCCCCATGTCCAGCTGTGTCCATCCCCGTGTCCACCCCATGTCCATCCCCATGTCCAGCAGTGTCCATCCCTGTGTCCATCCCATGTCCACCCCGTGTCCATCCCTGTGTCCATCCCGTGTCCACCCCGTGTCCATCCCCGTGTCCATCCCGTGTCCACCCCGTGTCCATCCCCATGTCCAGCAGTGTCCATCCCTGTGTCCACCCCATGTCCATCCCTGTGTCCACCCCATGTCCAGCAGTGTCCACCCCATGTCCATCCCCGTGTCCATCCCGTGTCCAGCCCGTGTCCACCCCGTGTCCAGCCCGTGTCCAGCCGCACCCACCGGGCCGCACGGACTGCACGAGCACCACGCGGTCGCCGCTGACGGTGAAGCCGAAGCCATGCTGGTCCCGCTGGATGATGACACAGCGCTGCACCAGCCCTGGGCACCGCGGGACACACGGACACACGGACAGACAGACACACGGACACACGGACACACGGACACACAGGGGACACATGGACACGGGGACAGACAGACACGGGGACACACGGACAGGAGGAAGAGGAGGCAGTGAGGCTCCGGACTCTGGGCTTGGCTTTGAGGAACCCCCCAGTTCCAGGGCCTGCAACGCCTCGGGGTCACTGTCCTGACCACCCTGACCCTGTGGTCACTGTCCTGACCACCCTGACCCTGTGGTCATTGTCTATCCTGACCCTGTGGTCACTGTCCACCCTGACCCTGTGGTCACTGTCCACCCCTGACCATGATCTCCTGTCCCCAGCCCCCTGTTCCCCCCTGTGGGACCCCAAATCCCAAAGTTCCAAGAGCCCAGGAAGACCTGGACCCACAGCCTGGCCCCGAGTGCCCGCTCAGTGCCCAGTGAGTGCCCAGTGAGTGCCCAGTGAGTGCCCAGTGAGTGCCCAGTGAGTTCCCAGTGAGTGCCCAGTGAGTGCCCAGTGAGTGCCCAGTGAGTTCCCTCAGAATTCCTGGAATTCCAGGCCCGGTTCCCACCTGTGCTCGCGGAGGCGTCCGGCGGCTGCCGCTGGGGCCCGGGCGCCCTTCGCTCCGCGGGGGAATCGCCCAGGGCCGAGGAGAGGCTGCTCAACCTGGGCAGGACACGGGAGCTCGGCATGGAGGCAACGGGGAGCGGCCCCGGGCACGGCCGGACCGACGGACACGGCCCAGGACAGACGGACACGGCCCCGGACCGATGGACACGGCCCAGGACAGACAGAGTGACCCCTGTGCACGCCCGGACAGACGGACACGGCCCAGGACAGATGGACACGGCCCAGGACAGACGGACACGGCCCGGACAGACAGAGTGACCCTGGGCATGCCCGGACAGACGGACACGGCCCCGGACCGACGGACACGGCCCCAGACAGACGGATGTGACCCAGGACAGCCAGAGTGACCCCTGGTGACTCCCAGGCCAGGTGATGACCCCTGGGCACTCCCAGGACATCTGGACATGGCCCAGGACAGCCGGACATGGCCCAGGACAGCCAGAGTGACCGCTGGTCACTCCCAGGCCAGGTGATGACCCCTGGGCACTCTCAGGACACCCCCAGGCACTCTGGAAGATCCAGAGGGATCTCCAGGAATTCCTTGGAAGGTTCCAGGGATGGGGAATTTTCCCTCCCTGAGCCCCTTCCGGCGCTTCCCAACCCTTTTTCCATGGAAAAACCATCCCAAATTTCCAGCCCTGGCACAGCTCGAGGCCGTTCCCTCTTGTCCTGCCCCATTCCCTGGGACCAGATCCCAAATCTCCCTCTGGGATCAGATCCCAAATTCCCCCTCTGGGACCAGATCCCAAATTCCCCCTGGGATCAGATCCCAGATCCCCCCTGGCTCCCCCTTTTCTCCGGGTCAGATCCCAAATCCCCCCCTGGCTCCCCCTTTTCTCCAGGATCAGATCCCAAATCCCCTCCTGGCTCCCCCTTTTCTCCAGGATCAGATCCCAAACCCCTCCTGGATCCCCCTTTTCTCCGGGATCAGATCCCAAACCCCCCTGGCTCCCCCTTTTCTCCAGGATCAGATCCCAAATCCCCTCCTGGCTCCCCCTTTTCTCCGGGATCAGATCCCAAATCCCTCTGGCAGATCCCAAACCCCTCCTGGCTCCCCCTTTTCTCCGGGATCAGATCCCAAACCCCCCTGGATCCCCCTTTTCTCCAGGATCAGATCCCAAACCCCCCTGGCTCCCCCTTTTCTCCGGGATCAGCCCCCAGGGCAGCGATCCCAGGAAAAGCCCCCGAGGATTTCCCAGCCCCTGTCCCAGCCCCAGCCCCAGGCGCTGCCCTGGCCGTTCCCGGCCAATCCGCAGGAAAATCGGGATTAACCTCGGCATTATCCACCAGGCAGGGCCAGGTCAGCCCCTGCTGTCCACCCAAAATTCCCGGTTTTCATCCCAAAATCCCCGAATTCCGGGCTCCGTGGTGTTCCCGGGGGGATTTCCCATAACAGCCGCAATCCAGGGGTGCCCAGATCCCAGCCAGGGGCGCCCCAGGATCCCGGGGCTTCTCCAGCCCCTCTGGAAGCAGCCGGGGCTTACCCAGGCTATAAAAAAGTCGCTTAATTCGGCTTAATTAAAGCTCCTTAATTGCCTGGGGGCGGCCCAGCCACGGCAATTCCCACAATTCCCACAATTCCCATTCCAGGGGCGCCTCCGGAGGGACCCCAGCCCTGCCCTCCCTTCCTGCCTCCCAGAATATCCAAAATTCACAAAAAATTGGAGCTTGGATTGGGAAAAAATTCCCTCTTCCCAACATCTCTGCCCATTGGGTTCCTTCCCAGCTCCCAGAGATCCAAAATTACCAGAAAATTGGAGCTTGGAATGGGAAAAAAATTCCCTTTTCCCAACATTTCTGCCCACTGGGTTCCTCCCCACGGCAGGTTTGGAATTCCCAGCTGGAAAATCCCACGGAACACGGGATAAACCAGGGTTGGAAGGAGGAAAAAACTGGGGGGGAAAAAAAATCCCATTTTCCAACATTTCCGACCACTCAGAGGTTTTCCAAGGAAAACCAGAATTCCAGGGGCAGCTGGGGGGTTTTCCCCGTACAATTCCCAGGTGTTTTTACCGGGAATGCTGCAGGATAATCCCGCAGTTCCCAGCTTTTCCCTGCATCCCAAACCCTTCCAAGCTGCTCCCAGTCATTCCCAGTTTTTTTTGGGGATCTGGGAATCTCCCCCAGGGCTCTCCCAGGGGCCAAAACCCCCCCCAGGTTTTCATGGAAACGATTCCCAAATTCCCGAATCCCTCGGGGAACGGGAACGTGGGAATTCTGTCCTTTAGATTCCCAAATTCCCGAAACCTCAGGGATCTCCCAGGGAAATTTTTTCTTTTTCTTTTCGTCCCCCCCACATTCCGAGCGCGGCCGCCGAGTTCTGGGAGGAATCCCGGGAGTTCGGGTCCCGCCGGAATTTTCTGCTGGGATTTGCAACATTTGGTTCCCTCCCTGCCGGGGGCTGCGGCTCCGCTGCGCTCCCTGCACGAGCACCAGGGACAGGCACAGGAAAAACGGGAATTTCCCCCATTCTCCCCGCTTCAAACCCCGGCTCATCCCGGCTTTCCCGGGCATTTTCCAGCTGGGAATCCCAATCCTGCTCTGGGGACGAGCCCAGCGGTCACAAGTGTTGGGAAATGGGATTTTTTTGCCCCATTTTTCCTGCTCTAAACCCTGGTTCATCCCAGGTTTCCATGGGATTTTCCAGCTGGGAATTCCAATCCCATTGTGGGAAGGAACCCAGGGTCAGAAATGTTGGGAAATGGGATTTTTTTCCCCCCCATTTTTCCCATTTTAAATGTGGTTCATCCCAGGTTTCTATGGGATCTTCCAGCTGGGAATTCCAATCCCATTGTGGGAAGGAACCCACTCTGGTCAGAAGTGTTGGGAAATGGGAATTTTCCCCCATTTTTCCTGGTTTTAAACGTGGTTCATCCCAGGTTTCCGTAGGATTTTCCAGCTGGGAATTCCAATCCCATTGTGGGAAGGAACCCAGGGGTCAGAAATGTTGGAAATGGGAATTTTCCCCCATTTTTCCCGCTCTAAACCCTGGTTTATCTCAGGTTTCCATGGGATTTTCCAGCTGGGAATTCCAATCCCATTGTGGGAAGGAACCCAGGGGTCAGAAGTGTTGGGAAATGGGAATTTTCCCCCATTTTTCCCGCTCTAAACCCTGGTTCATCCCAGGTTTCCATGGGATTTTCCAGCTGGGAATCCCAACCCTGTTTTAGGCAGGAACCCAGCGGTCAGAAATGTTGGGAATTGGGAATTTTCCCCCATTTTTCCTGTTTTTAAACATGGTTTATCCCGGGTTCCCGTGGGATTTTCCAGCTGGGAATCCCAAACCCTTTTTTGGGAAGGGATCCCAAGGGGATGACGCCGCCCGGAGCGACCCCAAACGTTGGGAATCGTGGAACCTTTCCCGGTTTTTGCAGTTGGGGTGGGGTTTTATCTTTCGGGAATTCTGCAGGAAGCCGCTCCCGGCGCTGGGGTAATGATTAACGGGAGCCGCTCCTGGAAAAGCTGGGAAAGCGGCAGGGCCGGTTGGGCCGGGAATTCCGGCTCCTGGAATCCCCTGGCCCGGGGGAAGCCGCGGGATTCCGTGGCCGGGAGCGATCCCAAAACTCCCGGGGAGAGGGAGGGAAAACCTCGCCCTGAGCCCTGGGCTGGAGCTGGGCCTCCCAGGGATGGGAATCTGTGGGATAACCTGGGATAAAATCCGGGATTTACCCCGGAATCCCAAATAAACCAGGCCTGGGAATCCTTTGGGGTGGAAAAGATCCTTAAATCCCAGAAAATCCCACCCTGATTCCAACCCCAGGGACATTCCCACCATCCCAGGGATGGGAATCTGTGGGATAACCTGGGATAGAATCCGGGATTTACTCCCTGAACCCCAAATAAACCAGGCCAGGGAATCCTTTGGGGTGGAAAAGATCCTTAAATCCCAAAACATCCCACCCTGATTCCAACACCAGGGACATTCCCACCATCCCAGGGATCCACGGGATAACCTGGGATAGAATCCGGGATTTACCCCCGAAATCCCAAATAAACCAGGCCAGGGAATCCTGGAGTCCTTTGGGATGGAAAAGATCCTTAAATCCCAAAAAATCCCACCCTGATTCCAATCCCAGGGACATTCCCAACATCCCAGGAATCTGTGGGATAACCTGGGATAGGATCCGGGATTTACCCCTGAAACCCCAAATAAACCAGGCCTGGGAATCCTTTGGGGTGGAAAAGATCCTTAAATCCCAGAAAATCCCACCCTGGTTCCAATCCCAGGGACATTCCCACCATCCCAGGGATCCACGGGATAACCTGGGATAGAATCCGGGATTTACCCCCGGAACCCCAAATAAACCAGGCCAGGGAATCCTGGAATCCTTTGGGATAGAAAAAGCAGGAAAAAAAAAACAAAACTGGGAATTTGGTGGGAAAATGATCCCCAGAAATTCCTGGGATCTGCTTCTCTCCCAGGGCCCCAAAACTCCTCATTTTCCACCCAAATCCATGTGGGAAACGCCGTGGCTGCAGCAGGGATCCCAATCCAGGAATCCTCAGCAAAATTCCTGAATTTATCCCAGAAAAACCTTCCAGGCTTTTCCAAGGGTTTATCCCACCAAAAAGAAAAAAAAATCCCCAAATTTGGCTTAAAATGGAGCAAAACAAACGGGGAAAAAGCCAATTCCCAGTGACGGATACTGGAAATATCCCAAAAATCAGAAGGGTTTGGGATATTCCCCCCCCCACACTCCCCAAATCCAGGAGTTTTATCCCAAAACGCTGCAAGGATGGGGTGGGGGGTCCTGGGCTGGGCTGAGCCCCCCCAGAATTCCCAAAATCCCAGAATTTTATCCCAAATTCCCGTCTTTCCCCCCAGGGAATGGGGTGAGGGCTCAGGTCATCCTGAGATCCCTCCCAGATCCCCCAAACCCCGAAAATCGCAGAATTTCACCCCAAAATCGCAGCATTTCACCCCAAAGCACTGCAGGGACGGGGCAGGAGCTCCACCCTGATCTAAATCCCTTCCCCTGAACCCCCAGAGCCCCAAAATCCCAGATTTTCACCTCAAAATCCCAGAGTTTCACCCCAAATCACCGCTTTTCCCCCGAGACGTGGGGCAGGAGGAGCAGACCGGGCTGAGCCCCCTCCCAGAGCCCCAAAATCCCCGAATTTCACCCCAAATCCCTGCAGGGGCGGGGTGGGGGGTCCAGGACGAGCTGAGCCCCCTCCTCCAAACCCTTAAATCCCAAAATTTCACCCCAAATCGACGCTTTTCCCCCGAGACGTGGGGTGAGGGCTCCGGGACGAGCAGAGCCCCCTCCCAGAGCCCCAGAATCCCCGAATTTCACCCCCAAACACCCCAAATGGCGGCATTTCACCCCAAATCCCGGCATTTCACCCCCAAACACCCCAAATCCCGGCATTTCACCCCAAATCCCGGCATTTCACCCCAAATCCCGGAATTTCACCCCCAAACACCCCAAATGGCGTCATTTCACCCCAAATCCCGGCAATTCACCCCCAAACACCCCAAATCGCGGCATTTCACCCCAAATCCCGGCAATTCACCCCCAAACACCCCAAATCGCGGCATTTCACCCCAAATCCCGGCAATTCACCCCCAAACACCCCAAATCGCGGTATTTCACCCCAAATCCCGGCGTTTCGCCCCAAATCCCGGCATTTCACCCCAAACCCCTGCAGGGACCGGGTGCGGGCTCCCGCACGAGCCGAGCCCCCTCCTGTGAGCCCCAAAACCCCCGAATTTCACCCCAAACCGCCGCCGTCCCCCCTCGGAGCAGCCGAGCCCCCTCCCCGCTCCCCGCGCCCCCAAATCCCCCCGGTTTCCCCCCAAAGCCGCGTCCCCCCCTCAGAACTCGCGGCGGGTTCTCCCCCCCGGGCCGAGCCCCGTCCCCGCTCCCCCCTTTCGGCCCCGCAGCCCCTCGGCCCTGCCCGGCGCGGGGGTCTCCCCTCAGCCCGTACCTGTCCGGGGCCTGCGGAGGCCGCACGCTCATGGTGGAGCTCGGTCAGGGCTGTGCCCGGAGCCGCCGCCCCGCTCCGGCCGCCCCCGCCACCATGCCCGGCCCCGGCGGCTGCAGCGGCGGCCTCGGGGGGCCCCGAGCGAGCCCCGCGGGGCCCCGAGCGACCCCCCCCGAGCTGCGGTTCGGTGCCGGCCCGGCCGAGCGGGGCTCCCCCTCCCGCCGCGGGGGCCGGGCTGAGGGAGAGGCCTGGAGGCCGCTCCCAATCCCCGGGCTCGCCCGGCCCCCCGCGCCCGGCACGGCGGGGCAGCGCCCGCGGCGAGGGGGGCGGCGGGCGGGCGGCGGCGCGGGGCGGCCCCGGGATGCGGGGCACGGAGGGGACCCTGAGGGGACCCTGAGGGACCGCGGGGGTGATGGGGACAGTGTGGATGTGGGGGCGTGAGGGGACTCGGAGTGACCTCGGGACAGCCAAGGGGACATGGTGACCTCGGCGTGCAGGGCACACACGGTGACCTCGGGGTGTGGGGAACTCGGGACAGTGCGGGTTTGAGGGGACACCGAGTGACCTCGGGCTGCGGGGGACACAGGGACAGTGTGGATGTGGGGAGGTGAGGGGAGACAGGGGACAGTGCGGGTGTGAGGGGACAGAGTGACCTCGGGGACAGTGTGGATGTGGGGAGGTGAGGGGACACAGGGGACAGTGAGGATCTGAGGGGACAGTGACCTCGGGGTGCGGGGGACAGAGGGGACAGTGAGGGGAACACGGTGACCCCGGGGTGTGAGGGACACAGAGTGACCTCGGGATGTGAGGGACACGGGACAGTGAGGGGGAACACGGTGACCTCGGGGTGCAGGGGACACGGGACAGTGAGGGGGACACGATGACCTCGGGGTGCGGGGGGTAATGGGGACACTGAGGATTTAAGGAGACGCTGAGTGACCTCGGGGTGTGGAGGACACAGAGTGACCTCGGAGTGTGGAAGACAGAGGGGACAGTGTGGGCTTGAGGGGACACACGGTGACCTCGGGGTGCGGGGGACACGGGGATGTGGGGGACACCCATGGGGACAGGGAGGATTTGAGGGGCACATGATGTCCTGGGGGTGTGGGAGGTAACGGGGACAGTGAGGGAGGGGGACATGGGGACAGTGAGGGTTGGAGGGGACACGGGGAGGCCTCGGGGTGTGGGGACATGGGGACAGTGTGGGTTTGAGGGGACACGGGGTGACCTCGGGGTGTGGGGACACGGGGACAGTGTGGGTTTGGGGACAGCGAGGATTTGGGGACACAGAACAGTGAGAGAGTTTGGGGACATGGGTTCAGGGAAGGTTTGGGGACACAGGACAGTGTGGGTCTGGGGACAGCGAGGATTTGGGGACACCCACGGGGACACTGAGGGTTTGGGGACAGTGAGGATTTAGGGACATGGGGACACTGAGGATTTGGGGACATGGGGACACCGAAGGTTTGGGGACACCCAAAACCCCCAAACCCCACAGCCAGAACCCCCAGACCCTCGGGAATTTTTGGGATCCAGGGAACCCCTGAACGCCCCTCCCCAAAATTTCGGCTCCTCCCTCATCCCAAACTGCAAAAAAAAACCCCAAAACCCCCAAAGAAACCAGCGAGCCCTCTCTGTTAAAAGGTTTTTATTTAACGTTTTGAATTCGAGGTAAAATACTTTTATTTTTCAGGTTTTTTTTTTTTTCCTTTTTTCCGTTTTTTTTTTTTTCAACTTCCATAACAAAATACGGAGCTATGGGATACCCCTGGAAAAAAATATGTATATTATCCATAAATTTCTCTAGCACTCCATCATATATATATATAATATATATATGCAACCCTTTTTTTAAATCTGATTTTTATAGAAATCGGAATTTTTTAAAGGCACAAATTTCGGATTTTTTGTCTTTTTTTTGTTTTTTTGCCCCTCTACTTTACACCCTATGTACAAAGCCACGCTTCCCATCCCAAATTCCATCAATTTTCCCGATGGATTCCTGCCGGATTCCCACCGGGGAGAGTTCAAATCCCTCGAAATCCCTCGAAAAAGGGGTTTTTCGAACCCAAAGAAAAGCGTAAATATTGGTTTAAAAAGCGCTAAAAAAAAAAAAATCAAAGTTTTTCCCCGGAAAATCCAAAGTGTTTCCGGATTTTTGATGATTTCAACCGAGAGAAAATTCCTGGTTTTTTTTTTTCAATCCCACCAGGATGCAGATACGTGAAAAAAAGAACAGAAACCAACGGAAAAAAACAGCTTAAAATAATAAAAAAACCTCTAAATAATTATGGAATAAATAAAAAAATCCGGGACAACCCCATTAATGCTGTTGGATTTTTCCTCCTTTTCCTCCTTTCGGGGAAATTCCTCCCCAGAAATTCCCCCTTTTTGGGGCTGTCCCATCCAAAGTCTTTTTTCTTTTTTTGTCATTTTTTTTACATTTTTCCTACGGATTTGCTACGAAAAAGAAGCGAAATTAACAAAAAACAAAACGGCTGGAAAAAAACGGGATCATGCTCCGGGGCAAATTCATCCAGGAGAGAATTCCAACCATTCCCAACTTCCCGAGGGTTTGTTTTCTATTAAATGGTTTGGCACGCTGGAATTTTAGGAATTTTTCCTTGAAACTTCCGATTTTTTTCTCCATAAAATTTTGATCTGGTTGATTTTTGTTTTTTTCCTTTAAATCCATTTTTTTTTAAACGTTTTCCTTCTCCTCTTCCTCCTTTTTTTTTTTTTTTCCTTCCTCTTCCTGCTTTTATTTTTTCTTCCTCCTCCCGGGCTCCGTTGGGAATTCTGGAATTCCCGAGAGGCGCCGGATCCGTCGTCCTGAGTCCGGAATTCCCTGAACTCTCCCAAGTTTTTGATTTTTATTTTCATTTTTTTTTTCTTTTTTTTTTTCTTTTTTTTTTTTTTTTGCAGTGCAATGGCTGTGAAAAACAAAAAACAAAAACCCCAACATTCCCACCCTTCCCAAAAAACCCCCAATCCCAAAAATTCCTTTTTAAAGCCACAAAAATTCCAACTTTCTTCCTTCTCTTCCCGCGGGCTCGAATCCGAAGGATCGGAAGGGGGGGGGGGGGAAATTCCGGGTTTTTCCCCCCCTTTTTGCATTTGTTTTTCCTGACGGTTCCGGCACTTGGATTTGGGATCGGCGGCGGGAATTCCGGGAAAGGCCTCCTCGTGTAATTCCTGAGTTCGTCCTTGCGCCCTCTCCGGGGTTTTTTTTGTTTTGTTTTGTTTTTTTTTGTGGTTTTTTTTTGGGATAATCCAGGGGTTTTTCCACCCCAAGTTCTTTGAGCTCCACATTCCAAGGCTCCCGAACCCGGCCGGGCCGGGGCTTTGGGAGCCGCTCCCGGGGTTCTTCCTCCAGCAGGGAATTTTCCGCCCCCGGCCCGGGATTCCCGACGTTTGTGCTCCGAGAGCGAATCCCTGGGAATTCCGGGGGGCTCCTCCTGCCGGGAGCACGATGATCCAGAGCCTCGGGAGAACGGCGGGAGTCGGGATCGCCCCCCAAAATCCGGGAAGGATCCACGGAATCCGAGCGCTCCCAGAAACGAAATTCCCAGAAAAAGTCCAAACGTGGTTTGTTGGTTTTTTTTGTTTGTTTTTTTTTTTGTTTTTTTCTTTAAGGCATGAGTCAAACGGGGAGAAAGGGGGAGGGTCCAAAAATCTGGGAATGGCGCCGGGAATTCCGGCGTTCCCGGGACTCACCACAATCATTCCAGCGCTCCTTCCAAGCATTCCCAAAAATTCCACCCACACGGATTCCGCAGCGGGGGGAAAAAAAAAAAACACCTCCCGCTCCGGGCACACGAAAACGAGAAAAAAAAAAACCAAACCCCAACATTTTTAATGCGTTAGGATTAAAGGCATCCGGTTAATTTTGTGTTATTCCCGTTCCCATTCCCTGAAAAAGTTTGGAGAGTTTTGCTCATGGCTTCTGCGAGAGAGAGAGAGAGAGAGAGAGAAAAAAAGGCGGGAAAAGGGGAATTTTCCCCGGAAATCCGCCGGGAACGACGCGGCCTCCATCCCGATTTTCCGAGTTTTCCTGAATCCTCTTCCCCCCGCCCCAACCCCGCTCCGTGGACAGTGCAAAATTCCCGATGCAAAATTCCCAAGCTCCTCCTTTTCCCAAAAAAAAAAAAAAAAATCAAACCGAAAACCAAAAAAAAAACAACAACAAAAACCCCAAAAAATGAACCAAACCAGCTCCTGGATGGCCGGGGAAACCTCGCATCCGTTAAGAAAACCGAAAAATCCCAAAAAATCCCCCCCTGGATGTGGAGATTCCCGGTGTCCCAAAAAGCCCCGAGCCTGGAATTCCTCCGTGCCAGTCCTGGAGCTCGAGCCGGCTTTTCCCGGGAAAAGCGAGCGGGAATTCCGGGAATTCCGGCTGCGTCTTCACCTGCAAGTCAACAACAGAAACAACACAAAGGCCGAAGCTGCCCGCCCCCCTCCCTTCTCCCACCCCCGAAATCCCAAAAACCCCGGCCCTACCCCGCGCCCCCCTCCCCGCCCTTGTCCCGAACTGCTCTGCAACCTTGCTACATAAATACACGGATTTCTCCTCCGGGTGTTTTCCAAGGTTTTGTTTTGTTTTTGTTGTTGTTTGTTTGTTCCAGCCGGGATTAGGTGTCGGAGGCGGCGGCCACGGCTTTGGGCAGGTGCCAGATCCCGTTGGGCCGGGGCTCCTCGGGCATTTCCTGCCGGGAATCTCCGTTCCAGCGCCGCTTCAGCCGCAGCTTGGGGGGCATCAGGGCGTCCTCCCTCCTCTCCTGCCCCGCGGCATCGCCGGGGCAATCCCGGGCTGCTTTCTCCACATTCTCCTCTCCGGAGCCGCCGGGCTGAGCGGGCACCGGCACCCACGCCGGAGCCGCCGGGCGGGCAAAAACCGCGGCCTTCTCCTCTTCTTCCTCCTCCTCCTCCTCTTCCTCCCGCTTCTCCTCCTCGTCCTCCTCCTCGTCCTTGTCGGGCGGCGGCTCCACCTTGACGCGGGGCGGCTCGGGGTTGCTGTTGGCGGCGCCGCCCTCGGGGCTCTCCAGCCTCTCGCGGTTCTTGCGGCCGGCGGGCGGCGGCTGCAGCTTGATGGGGAACTGCGGCTGCTCCTCCAGCGGCACCGGGCACTGCAGCGGCGGCACCACCAGCGGGTAGCGGGGGAAAGTCCGCGGGCTCAGGTGGTAGTTGAACACGGAGCAGGCCTGCGAGTGCAGGTAGTGCTTCATCTCCTCGGGGTTGAAGGAGAAGCAGCTGCTGCCGGCGGCGGCGAAGGGGCTGAGCCCTGGCGAAGGGCTGTAGGAGAAGAGCGTGGGGGTCAGCGACAGCGCCGGCGAGATGGGCACGTTGAGCACGCCGGGGCGGCCCGGCAGCGGCGACACGGCGAAGGGGCTGTGAGGGTGCTCGGGGAACATGCCGGGCCGGGAGAAGAGCGGCAGCACCACCTCGGGCTTGCGCTTGGGCCCCGCTGTGGCCGCGGCAGCGTGTGGCGGGGCCAGCAGGTCCCGGCGCCAGTCCGGGGCGCTCTCCTCCAGCTCGGCGGGCTCCGCTTTGCGGTCGGGGTCCGCCAGCGCCGGCTCGGCGTGAGGCGGCAGCAGCGAGGCCGCAGCGAAGCGGCCCGGGCCCTCCTCGGTGGGTGAGTGCGGCTCCAGAGGGGGGAAATGGAAACGGGAGGAGGCCGTGGGCACGGGCGGGGCGCTCTGCGGAACCACGCCTGCAAAATGGGGAGAAATAAAAGAGTTAGGGGGTTTGGGGAGCGGGAGGTGGAGGGGAGGTGCCGGGGCGTGAGGTGGCAGAAGTCTGTGGGGAGAGGTTGGAAATGTGGGGGAGTATTGGAAATGTCCACCCGAATGGCTGCTCTGAGGAGGGGTGGCGTCTAGCCGTGGAAATGTCTGAAATATCCACGGAAATGTCTGAAATATCCACGGAAATGTCTGAAATATCCATGGTAATATCTCATCTGAGAGGGGATCTCAGCAGTCCATGGAAATGTCTCAAATACCCAGGGAAATGTCTCAAATATCCAGGGAAATCTCTTCTCTGAGGGGGGATCGCATCAATCCATGGAAATGTCTGAAATATCCATGGAGAAAACTCAAATATCCATGGAAATATCTCATCTGAGCAGGGATCTCATCAATGCATGGAAATGTCTGAAATATCCACAGAAATGTCTTGAAATATCAACGGAAATGTCTGAAATATCCATGGGAAAAACTCAATCATTGAAATCTCTTCTCTGAGGGGGGATCTCATAAATCCATGGAAATGTCTGAAATATCCACCATGGAAATGTCTCAAATACCTACGGAAAAAGCTCAAATATCTACGGAAATGTCGCATCTGAGAGGGGATCTCAGCAATCCATGGAAATGTCTTCCAGTATCCATAAAAACATCTCAAAAAATCCATGGAAATATCTTCAATGTCCATGGAAACCTCTGAGGGGCAATTTCATCAATCCATGCAAACGTTTCAAATACCCATGGAAATATGTCCAATATCAATGGAAATACTCCCAATATCCATAGAAATATCTCAGATATCCATAAAAACCTCTCCTCTGAGGAGTGATCTCATCAATCCATGAAGTATCTCAAAGATCCACAAAAATACCTCAAATTCCCACCCAAACCTTCAAATTCCCACCCAAATCTCTCCTATTTCCACCTCCTTTTCCCACCAAAAATCTCCATGAGGGAGGGGACAATCCTGGAGAAAACCCCCCAAATTCCAGGTTTGCTATCCCAATCCCCGCCCCGCTGGGAATGAAAAGGGCTGGGATTAACTGAGAGCATTCCAAATTCTCCCAAATTCTTTTTTTTCCAAGCGCCCTAGGGACAGGAGGGAGCAGGGAGAGGGAGCTGGGAACTGCCCGGACTCGTTTGCTCCCAGTTAATTACGGAATTACAGCTCCAGACATATCTTCCCACCCCCGTTCCTTGGCTTGGAAAAGACATTCCCTCCTCCCAAAAGAAAAAAAAAAAAAAAAGAAAATAAAACAAACCCCAGCAGGGCCCACACAGGTGAAGGAGACACCAACACCTGGAGGAATTTCTCCCTTTGTTTTTTTGGTTTTTTTTTTGGCCTTCCCGGAGCCTTGGAAAAACAAAACCTCGGAGATTCCCTCAGGGAGGGGAGGCAGCCCCGGAGACGGCGCCGGACGAAAAATCCCTTTTTTCCCCACACAGAACTTGCTTTTATCCCTGTTTTCCCTGCTTTTTCCACGCTGGATTGGTGTTCCAGGAAGCTGGATCAGGATCCTCCAAATCGGGACTTTTTTGTGGAGAAAAGTTTGGAATTTTTGGGAACAATGACTTGCAGACAGTTTTTTTAATCTTTATGGATTCAATAATCACCAATTTCCCTCCTTTTCCTGCTCTTTTTCCTGCTGGATTGGTGCTCCAGGCTTTCCCCTGGAGCAGCTCGTGCTAGGCCCAGCTCCGCTAAATTGAGATTTTTTTGTGGAGAAAAGTTTGGAATTTCTGGGAATAACAACTCCCAGAGGGGTTTTCTATCTTTATGGATTAATTAATCACCGATTTCCCCACTCTTCCTGCTCTTTTTTCTGATTTTTTTCCTGTTTTTTTCCCTGCTGGATCAGCCTTCCAGGCTTTCCCCTGCAGCAGCCTGTGCTAGGCCCGGCTGCTCTAAATTGAGATTTTGTGAGGAGAAAAGTTTGGAATTTCTGGGAATATTAACTTTCAGGGGGTTTTTCTATCTTTAAGGATTAAATAATCACCAATTTCCCCACTTTTTCTGCTTTTTTCCTGTTTTTTCCCTGCTGGATCGGCCTTCCAGGCCTTGCCCTGCACCACAGTGTGCCAGGCCGGGCTCCTCTAAATTGAGATTTTGTGAGGAGAAAAGTTTGGAGTTTCTGGGAATATTGACTTCCAGAGGGATTTCCTGTTTTTGTGGATTCATTTTCCCAGCGTGCCTGATCGGGACAATCCCCCAGCTATAGGAATTTGGCTCTTAGGGGTTCAATTCCATCAAAAATCCCCCTGGAAAGACTTTTCCCAAGAAACAGCTGCTGACTCTGGCATAAACCTGGCAAAACTGCTTTAGGGCAAAAAAGGGACATTTATGCTCTGTTCCCAAACTCTTCCTCATTATCCTCTCTGCTCCAGGGAAAAATTTTTGATTTTTAGCCAAAATCCACGGAATTCCTGGTTTCCTTCAGGACCGCTGCCATCCCTATGGAATTCCTCCCCACTCCGGGGCAGGATTGGGTTGAAAAAGAGCAATTTTTGGTTGAAAAGGAGCAGGAATAGGGGGGGAGAAGGCAGAAAAAGCCGTGGATTTGTCCAAGGCCCCATAAACTCACCTGAGCCACTCCGGGATTGCATCCCAAGGTTGATCCTCTTATCCCACAAATCCCAACAATCCCCGGGGAAAGATAAACCCTGAGCCCACATCCCCCACAGCAGCCGGGATTTGCTCCCAGGTTTTGGGTTTTTTATCCAGGCTGGCTGTGGAAAAAAACAAATTCCACATTCCTGGGGGTTTTTTGGGGGGTTTTTCCCCCTCGTTCCCACTTGGAATTCCCCAATTCCCAAATTCCCGGGGCTCACCGTTGGGCCGGATGTTGATGAAGGGATAATTGGGCATCACCAGCTTGTTAAAGTTGAATTTGTAGGTGAATCTTTTGCCCTTGGTCTTGTGCAGGATCCTCTTGTTGTAGTAATATCTGGGAATAAATTAAAAAAAAATGGAAAAACACTGATTGAAGCACTCAAAAATCCAGAATTCCTTCCTAATTCCTGAGGGATTCCTTCATAATTTCCTGTTTTTTTAAACCAAAATACAGAATTTTGGAATGGTTGGGGCTGGAATGGAGCTTAAAGATCCTTAAAAATCCAGAATTCCTGAGGGATTCCTTCCTAATTTCCTGTTTAAACCAGAATATGGAATTCTGGGATGGTTTGGGTTGGAAAGAGCTCAAACACCCTTAAAAACCCAGGGCCGGGGGCAGCTCCCACCTTCCCAGGTTGCTCCAACTGGAACTGGGCACTCCCAGGGATGGGAAATCCACGGAATTACCCAGACCAGGGGAGGGTTTATTCCTGAAATCCAATTGAATGGAATCCAGGAACGTTTTTGGGGTGAAAAAAGGACCTTAAACCCCACACCAGTCCCACCACCCCAAACCCTGAGGGACGAGAAAACACCAGCATGACATCCTGCTGGAAAAACCCCAAAATTCCATGAAAACAAAGAGAGAAAAAACCCCAAATTCCGCTGTTCTGAGAGCCCACTGAGCTTGTCACAGTTCATGTGGGGCTTGCACTTGTGGCACCCCCAGAGCTGGGCCAAGCCCAGACATGAGCGACGAGCCCAAAAACCCCCAGAATTCCAAATTCTGAAGGAAAAATCCCCAAATTTCACCTGAGCGCTCAGCTGAGCTTGTCACAGTTCATGTGGGGTTTGCATTTCTGGTGCCCCCAGCGCTGCGCCACCAAAACCGAAACCCAATCCCAGCACCACGACATCCCACTCAAAAACCTCAAAGTTCCATGGGGTTAAAGCCATGAAAATCCCCAAATTCTGCTGTTCTGAGAGCCTGGCTGGGCTTGTCGTGGTTCATGTGGGGCTTGCGCTTGTGGCGCCCACCCCACCACCCCAAACCTGGAGAGATGAGCCCAAAAACGCCCAAAATTCCGAATTTTGTTGGGAAATTCCACCAGCCTGAGAGCCCAGCTGGGCTTGGTGTGGTTCATGTGGGGCTTGCGCTTGTGGCGCCCCCAGAGCTGGGCCAACCCCACCATCCCAAACCCCAGATTCTCTCTGGGGAGAATCTGATCTGGTTGGAGCTGGGCCAACCCCACCACCCCAAACCCAGCCAACACCACCATCACATCCCACTTAAAAATCCCAAAATTTCATGGGGAAAAAAGGGGGAAAACACCCAAATTGCACCGACCTGAGGGCCCGGCTGAGCTTGTCGTAGTTCATCTGGGGCTTGCACTTGCGGCGCCCCCAGAGCCGCGCCACCTCGTCGGGGTCCTTGATGACGAACTCGCCGTACTCGCCCTGCTGCCAGGCGATGACGTGCCGGAACTCCTCCTTCTGCAGCAGCTCCAGGATGAAGTGCCACAGCTGGATCTGCCGGGAACCCGGGCTGGACTCCGTCTTGTACGCCCACTCGGGGAAGTGGTAGCCTTTGGGGGGGAAAATGGGGAAAAACGGGGGAAAAATGGGAAAAAAATGGGAAATGTTAATTAGGGAATGATGGGAGATCAGTGGGGTTTGGGCAGGAGGTGGGATTCTGTTCAGGGTTTAGGGCAGGAGGTGGGATTCTGTTCAGGGTTAGGGCAGGAGCTGGGATTCTGTTCAGGGTTTTGGGCAGGAGGTGGGATTCTGTTCCATGGTTAGGGCAGGAGGTGGGATTCTGTTCCATGGTTTGGGCAGGAGGTGGGATTCTGTTCCATGTTTTAGGCAGGAGGTGGGATTCTGTTCCATGGTTTGGGCAGGAGGTGGGATTCTGTTCAGGGTTTAGGGCAGGAGGTGGGATTCTGCTCAATGGTTTGGGCAGGAGGTGGGATTCTGTTCCATGGTCTGGGCAGGAGATGGGATTCTGTTCAGGGTTTAGGGCAGGAGGTGGGATTCTGTTCCATGGTTTGGGCAGGAGGTGGGATTCTGTTCAGGGTTTGGGCAGGAGGTGGGATTCTGTTCAGGGTTTGGACAGGAGGTGGGATTCTGTTCAGGGTTTGGGCAGGAGGTGGGATTCTGTTCAGGGTTTGGGCAGGAGGTGGGATTCTGTTCCATGTTTAGGGCAGGAGGTGGGATTCTGTTCAGGGTTTGGACAGGAGGTGGGATTCTGTTCCATGTTTAGGGCAGGAGGTGGGATTCTGTTCAGGGTTTGGGCAGGAGGTGGGATTCTGTTCAGGGTTTAGGGCAGGAGGTGGGATTCTGTTCAGGGTTTAGGGCAGGAGGTGGGATTCTGTTCCATGGTTTGGGCAGGAGGTGGGATTCTGTTCAGTGTTTTGGGCAGGAGGTGGGATTCTGTTCCATGGTTAGGGCAGGAGGTGGGATTCTGTTCCATGGTTTGGGCAGGAGGTGGGATTCTGTTCCATGTTTTAGGCAGGAGGTGGGATTCTGTTCCATGGTCTGGGCAGGAGGTGGGATTCTGTTCAGGGTTTAGGGCAGGAGCTGGGATTCTGTTCAGGGTTTAGGGCAGGAGGTGGGATTCTGTTCCATGGTTTGGGCAGGAGGTGGGATTCTGTTCAGGGTTTAGGGCAGGAGGTGGGATTCTGTTCCATGTTCAGGGCAGGAGGTGGGATTCTGTTCAGTGTTTTGTGTGGGAGCAGGGAGATCCAGGTCTCCCATCCTTCTGACTCATCTCAGCCCCATTTCCTTGGAAAATCCACCCAAAACCATCAAAAACCCACCAAAAATTGGGAAAACTTGGCTGGAATCCAATCCAGTTAATTACTGGTGCCTGGAATTCCATTCAATATTCCATGTGGGAGCAGGCAGCTCCAGGTCTCCCATCCTTCTGACTCATTCCAGCCCCATTTCCTTGGAAAATCCACCCAAAACCATCAAAAAAAACCCCACTAAAAACCACCAAAAATGGGTAAAATGTGGTTGGAATTCCATTAATCACTGGTGCCTGGAATTCCCTTCAGTATTCCATGTGGGAGCAGGGAGATCCAGGTTTCTGACTCATTTCAGCCCCGTTTCCTTGGAAAATCCACCCAAAACCCCACTAAAAACCCCACTAAAAACCTGTGAAAAACCACCAAAAACCCTGGAAACCTGGGGTGGAATTCAGTGTTCTGTGTGGGAGCAGGGAATTCCAGATTCCCACCCAGCTGCTCATTCCTGACTCCTCTCAGCTCCTTTGCTTTGGAAAATCCACCCAAAGGACACAAAAAAAACCCACTCAGAACCCCCCAAATTGTGAAATAAATTTTGGAATTCCGCTCAATATTCCATTCAAAATCCCAGGGGTGGAATTCAGGCAGAAAAAAAATTCTAATTTGGAGTGGGGTTTGTTTTGTTTTTGGAAAAATCTGAGTTGGGGTGGTGACTTTTTCTGGGGAAAAATCTGAGTTGGGGTCAGGGGTTCTTTTAGGAAAAATCTGATTTGGGGTGGGGTTTATTTTGGAAAAAAACTGACTTTGGGTGGTGACTTTTTTGGGGGAAAAATCTGATTTGGCATGAGGTTTATTTTGAGAAAAATCTGATTTGGTGTGGGATTTATTTTGGGGAAAATCTGATTTGGGGTGGTGACTTTTTGGGGGAAAAAATCTGATTTCGGGTGGGGTTTATTTTGGGGAAAATCTGGTTTTGATTTTTTTTTTTTTTTTTTTTTTTGGGAAAAATCCCCTTTTTTTCCCAGTGCCGCCCACATTCCTGCCAGGACACAAATCCCAGGAGGGAATAATCCCAAATCCACCCCAAACCCATCCCCGGGGAGGGAGGAATAATTTGAATTTTCACGGCAGCACCTCCACCCTCGTTTCTTTCCCAGCAGGGAATGGTGGGAGAGGCGGGATCAGCATTCCCAGGAAATATTTTTATCCTGGAAAAGCAGCAAAAATGGCATTTTTATCCCGGGAAAGCAGCAGGAAATGGGATTTATGGGATTTTTATCCTGGAAAAGCAGCAGGAAATGGGATTTTTATCCTGGGAAAGCAGCAAAAAAAAAAGGGATTTTATCCTGGGAAAGCAGCAAAAAATGGGATTTTATCCTGGGAAAGAAGCAGATAATGGGATTTTTATCCCAGAAAAGCAAGAGAAAATGGGATTTATGGGATTTTTACCCCAGAAAAGCAGCAGGAATGGGATTGATGGGATTTTTATCCTGGGAAAACAGCAGGAATTGGGGCTTATGGGATTTTTATCCCAGAGAAGCAACAGAAAATGGGATTTATAGGATTTTTATCCTGGGAAAGCAGCAGGAATTGGGGATTATGGGATTTTTATCCCAGAGAAGCAACAGAAAATGGGATTTATAGGATTTTTATCCTGGGAAAGCAGCAGGAATTGGGGTTTATGGGGTTTTTATCCCGGAGAAGCAGCAGGCATTGGGGTTTATGGGATTTTTATCCCAGAAAAGCAGCAGGAATTGGGGTTTATGGGGTTTTTATCCCAGAGAAGCAGCAGGAATTGGGGTTTATGGGATTTTTATCCCAGAGAAGCAGCAGGAATTGGGGTTTATGGGATTTTTATCCCGGAAAAGCAGCAGGAATTGGGGTTTATGGGATTTTTATCCCAGAGAAGCAGCAGGAATTGGGGTTTATGGGATTTTTATCCCAGAAATGCAGCAGGAATTGGGGTTTATGGGATTTTTATCCCAGAAATGCAGCAGGAATGGGGCTGGGAGCTCCTTACCCCCTCCTCCCTCGGGCTTGTCCACGATGCTGCAGCCGGCCTTCATCCTCTTCCTCCTGCAGAGAGAGGGGTCAGCAGGCCCTGCCCGGGAAACGGGGAAATAATGGGAAATAATGGGGAGAAAATGGGGGAAATAATGGGGAGAAAATGGGGGAAATAATGGGGAGAAAATGGGGGGAAAATTGGGGAAATAATGGGGAGAAAATGGGGAAATAATGGGGAGAAAAAGGGGAAATAATGGTGAGAAAATGGGGGAAATAATGGGGAGAAAATGGGGGGAAAATTGGGGAAATAATGGGGAGAAAATGGGGGAAATAATGGGGGGAAAATTGGGAGAAAATGGGGAAAATAATGGAGAGAAAATGGGGGGAAAATTGGGGAAATAATAGGGAGAAAATGGGGAAAATAATGGGGAGAAAATGGGGGACAAAAAGGGGGCGGAATGAAGGGGGAGAAAGGGGGGAAATGGGAGGAAGAAGTGGGAGAAAAGGAATTAAATAGGGACAAAAAGGGGGAATAAAGGGGGGAATAAAGGGGGGGAAATAAAGGGGGGGAAATAAAGGGGGGGAAAGGGAAGAGAAGGGGAAATGAAGAGAAGGGGGAAATGAAGAGAAAGGTGAAAAAAGGGGGGGAAAAGAGGAGCAAAAAGGGAAATTTCCCTGGCTGGAGTTGCAGGAAGGAGACAAAACAAACCCTGCTCAGTTCCCAGACGGGCCCGGCTGCCAAAATCCACAGCTGGGAGCTGGCCCAGATGTGCCAGGGCAGGAGGGGAGGGAAAAGCCGGGGAAAATGGGAGAAAATAGAGAAAAAGGGCAGGAGGAAATGGGAAAAAGGGAAATCATGGGGGGAAAAATAGACAAAAAGGGGAGGAGGAAATGGGAAAAAAAAAGGGGGCAAAATGGGAAAAATAGAGAAAAAAATAGAGAAAAGGGGGAGGGGGAAATAGGGGAAAAAAAGGGAAAGAAAAAAGGGAAAAAATAGGGGGAAAAAGAGAGAAAAAGAGGAAGGGAAAACGGGAGAAAAGAGAAAAAAGGGGGGGAATGGGAAAAAAGGGAAAGAGAAGGGGAAAAAATAGAGACAGGGCAGGGAGAAACGGGGAAAAAAGGGAAAAATGGGAAAAAAGAGGAAAAAAAAGGGGGAAAGAAGTGGAGAGAAAGGGAAAAGGGGGAATTTCCCTGCCTGGGCTCGCGGGCCGGGATCTCACAGCGGAGCCCCGGGCAGGCCCCGAGAGCCCCGGGAGTCACCGGAGCCCCCGGGACCCCAGCGCCGCCCCCGGCCCGGCCCCGGTTCCCCAAAGGCCCCAAATGGCCGCCGGGAGGGGCCGAGCGGCGCCGGGGCCGCGGCTCCCCCGCTCCGCTCCCGCCGCCCCGAGCCTGTCCCGGCCTGCCCGGCCCGCCCCGGCCCCGGGCGGTGCCGCTCCCCGCAGACACCCCCGGAGCCGCGGCCGGGGCCTCCCACGCTCCGCGCCCGGCGCTGCCGCACGGGGGGGGGGGGTCCCGGTTCGCGTTCCCGTTCCCCCGTTCCCGTTCCCCGGTACCGGAGCGGGGGGGGTCGCTCGGTGTTCGCTCGCCCCCGCTCCCCGCGCGGTTCTGGGTAACCCCCGCCCCCCTCCCCGGCTCCGCCTTTTCGGCCGCTCCGCGTTCAGCCCCCAGCCCCCGCTCCCCTCCCCCGGTTACCGGGACCCCCCCCCCCCCCGCCGTTACCGGGGCTGCGCTCCAGCCCCGCCGCCCCCGGAGAGCGCCGCGGAGCCCCCGTGCCGCCCTCCCCGGCAGCTCCGCGGGGCCTCTCCCTCATCCCGGCCCGCTCCCCCCGCTCCGGTACCCCCGGTAATTCCGCCCCCCCCCCCCGGTACCCCCCCGGTCCCCCCGGGACGCACCTGCGGGGGCGGCGCGGGCCGGGAGGAGCGAGGCGGGTTCCGGGAGAAGGAGGAGGAGGAGGAGGACGGGAAGGGAGGGGGGAAACGGGGAAGGAGGCGGGCGGGGACCGGGGCGGGGGGGGCGGATCGTTCCCGGTAGTGCGGGGCGGGGGGGGGGCGGGGGAGAGGAGGCGGCTCGGCCCTGGGCGCTCGTCCCGCTGTTGCTGCGGTCGGTGGCGCCGCCGCTTCTTCTTCTTCTTTTCCTTTTTCTTGTCGTTGTTCTCCTCCTTCCTCTCCTTCTCCTCCTCCCGGTGCCTCCCCCGCGCCGCCGCCGCCGCCGCCGCCGGAACCGGAACCGCCGCCGCCGCCCACGCGCTTCCGGGCAGCGCGCGCGCCCACGCGCTTCCGCTTCCGGTATGGGGGGGGCAGAGAGACGCGGGAGCGCGCGCGCGGGAAACGCCCCCTGCCCTCAGAAACACGGGCCGGGAAAAACGGGGAAAAAACGGGAAAAACGGGGCTAAACCCGGGATAAATGGAGATAAACGGGGCAAAAAACGGGGGAAAACAGGGATAAACAGGGCCAGAATGGGGCAAAATCCGGGATAAATGGAGATAAACGGGGCAAAAACCGGGAAACCGGGAGAAACGGGGGAAAACAGGGATAAACAGGGCCAGAACGGGGCAAAACCCGGGATAAATGGAGCCAGACAAATAAAAATGGAGAAAACCCATGTATGAACGGAGCCAAACAGCCCCGAACCAGCCCAAAAACCAGAGCCAAAGCCAGGGCCAAAACAGGCCCAAATACCCCCAAAACCAGCCCAAAACACCCCAAAAGCAGTCCCAGAACCAGCCCCAAAAACCCCAAACCATCCCCAAAATAGAACCGAACCAGAGGCAAAACCAGGCCCCAGATACACCAAAACCCACCCCAAAACCGGCCCCAAATTCCCAAACATCCCAAAACCAGTCCCAGAACCAGTCCCAAAATACCCAAAACCATCCCCAAAATAGAACCAAACCCAGGGCCAAAAGAAGGCCCCTAATACCCCAAAACCAGCCCCAAATGCCCCAAAACCAGGCCCCAAAACCAGTCCCAGAACCGGCCCCAAAACACCCCAAAAAACCCTCAAAAAACCCCAAAACAGAACCAAACCCAGGGCCAAAACCAGGCCCCAAATACCCCAGAACCAGCCCAAATACCCCTCAACCAGCCCCAAAACCCCCCAAACCACCCCAAAAAACCCCAAACACCCCAAAAAACGCAGCGCAAACGTCACCAACATTTATTTGCTGATATTTACACGGTGGGTGTGGGGGGTGTGGGGGGCGCTGTCCCCTCCCGGGTTTTGGGGTCCCCCGGGTGTCCCCATTGTCCCCTCCGGGTTTTGGGGTCCCCCGGGTGTCCCCATTGTTCCCTCCCGGGTTTTGGGGTCCCCAAGGTGTCCCCATTGTCCCCAGGCTCGGTGACAGCCGCGCGTGGGGGGCGAAAATTTGAAAATTCCCGAATTTTCCCCCAATTCCGGAAAATCCCAAAACAGGCAGGGACCCTCCAGAGACCCCAAAAACCCCCGGGGACCCCCAAAAAACCCCCCCGGGGACCCACCCGGGCTTGGAGCCCCCTCCCCAAAGCAGCCCCAGGCAGGGAACTGGGGACAAACCCGAGGGTTTTGGGGTCAGAAACGGGGAAATCTGTCCAGGTGTGGGGCCAGGGGGATCCTCCCACCCCAAAACATGCGGGGACCCCTCATGGACCCCCAAAACCCCCAGGGACCCCCCAAATTCTGGCTCTGCTGCCCCTGATCGGGATCTGCCTCCCCAGAACAGTCTCAGGCAGGGAATTGGGGTCAGACCCGAGGGTTTTGGGGTCAGAAACGGGGAAATCTGTCCAGGTGTGGGGCCAGGGGGATCCTCCCACCCCAAAACATGCGGGGACCCCAAAACCCCCCAGGGACCCACCCAGGCTTGGAGCCCCCTCCCCAAAACAGCCCCAGGCAGGGAACTGGGGACAAACCCGAGGATTTTGGGGTCAGAAATGGGGAAATTCGTCCCTTTGTGGGGTCAAGGGGATTGTCCCACCCCAAAACATGCGGGGACCCCAAAAGCCCCCGGGGACCCCCCAAAAGCCCCTCTGGGACCTCCACCTTGGGTCCCCCTCCCCAGCACAGCCCCAGGCAGGGAATTGGGGTCAGCCCCGAGGGTTTTGGGGTCAGAAACGGGGAAATCCGTCCGGCTGTGGGGTTCTTTGGGGTCGGGGTTTGGCACACGACGCTCACAGCCCTTCCAGGGGTCCCGGCGCTGCGGGGCCCTGCGGGGACACCCCGGGGCTTGTGGGGTCCCCAAAAGGGAGGAGAGCCCGGGATCGGCCCCGGGGTTGGGGGCAGCGCCCTCCCCAGCCCTTCAATGCCCTTTTTGGGGCCATCCCCAACCCTTTAATGCCCTCTTTGGGGCCATTCCCAACCCTTCAATGCCCTTTTTGGGGCCATTCCCAACCCTTCAATGCCCTTTTTGGGGTCCCCCAAATGTCCCTTTTTGGGGGCATTCCCCCAACCCTTCAATCCCCTCTTTGGGGCCGTTGCCCAACCCTTTAGTCCCCTTTTTGGGATCATCCCCAACCCTTTAATGCCCTCTTTGGGGTCCTCCCCAACCCTTTAATGCCCTCTTTGGGGTCCTCCAAATGTCCCTCTTTGGGGCCATTCCCCTCCCCAGCCCTTTAATGCCCTTTTTGGGGCCATCCCCAACCCTTTAATGCCCTCTTTGGGGCCATTCCCCTCCCCAGCCCTTTAATGCCCTCTTTGGGGCCATCCCCAACCCTTTAATGCCCTTTTTGGGGCCATCCCCAACCCTTTAATGCCCTCTTTGGGGCCATTCCCAACCTTTTAATGCCCTTTTTGGGGCCATTCCCCTCCCCAGCCCTTTAATGCCCTTTTTGGGATCATCCCCAACCCTTCAATGCCCTCTTTGGGATCATCCCCAACCCTTTAATGCCCTTTTTGGGGTCCTCCAAATGTCCCTTTTTGGGTCCATCCCCAGCCCTTTAATGCCCTTTTTGGGGCCATCCCCAACCCTTTAATGCCCTTTTTGGGGCCATGCCCCAACCCTTTAACCCCACTCTTTTGGGGCCATTCCCCAACCCTTTAATGCCATTTTTGGGGTCCCTCAAATGTCCCTTTTTGGGGCCATTCCCCTCTCCAGCCCTTTAACGCCCTTTTTGGGATCATCCCCAACCCTTTAATGCCCTTTTTGGGGCCATTCCCCCTCCCCAAGCCTTTATCCCAGTCCCTCTCTTGGGGTCCCCAATGTCCCTTTTTGGGACACCCCAACCCTTTCTCCCTCCCTCTCTTGGGGTCCCTAATGTCCCTTTCTGGGCTCAGCCCCCCCAAAGCCCCTTTCCCCTTTCCCCTGGCAGTTTGGGGCTGGGGGTGTCCCCAGGTCCCGTTTTTGGGGTGTTTTTGGGGTGTTTTTGGGGGGTTTGGGGTCGCTCACCTGGCCTATGTCACCTCCTCGGCCGTGTCCTCGGGCCCTTTCTGCTCGCCGCCCCCCGGGGGCGATTTCGGGGCCTCGGGCTGGGGTTTTTGGGGTTCGCTGGGTTCCTGCGGGGCCTCGGGCTGGGGTTTTTGGGGTTCGCTGGGTTCCTGCGGGGCCTCGGGGGGGCTGGGGCCCTGCGGGGCGACATCGGGGGGCCCCTGAGGCTTCTGGGGTCCCCCCACCGTTTTTGGGATTCCCGAGGGTTTGGGGATTCCCGAGGGTTTGGGATTTTTATGGGTTTGGGATTTTTATGGGTTTGGGATTCTCCTGGTTTTGGGATTCCCAAGGGTTTGGGATTCCCAAGGGTTTGGGATTTTTATGGGTTTGGGATTCCCGAGGGTTTGGGATTTTTATGGGTTTAGGATTCTCCTGGTTTTGGGATTCCCGAGGGTTTGGGGATTCCCAAGGGTTTGGGATTTTTATGGGTTTGGGATTCTCAAGGGTTTGGGATTTTTATGGGTTTTGGGATTCCCATGGTTTTGGGGTCCCCCTCAGTTTTTGACATTCCCAAGGGGAATATCAAAATTTGGGGATTTTTATGGGTTTGGGATTTTTATGGGTTTGGGATTCCCGTGGTTTTTGTGGGGATCTCCCCGCAGTTTTTGGGGTCCCTGCAGTTTTTGGGATTCCCGAGGGTTTGGGATTTTTATGGGTTTGAGATTCCCGTGGTTTTTGTGAGATCCCCCCCGCGGTTTTTGGGGTCCCTGCAGCTTTTGGGATTCCCGAGGGTTTGGGATTTTTATGGGTTTTGGGATTCCCATGGTTTTGGGGTCCCCCTCAGTTTTTGGTATTCTCAAGGTTTGGGGATTTTTATGGGTTTGGGATTCTCATGGTTTTTGGGATTCCCGAGGGTTTGGGATTTTTATGGGTTTGGGATTCCTGTGGTTTTTGTGGGGATCTCCCCACAGTTTTTGGGGTCCCTGCAGTTTTTGGGATTCCTGAGGGTTTGGGATTTTTATGGTTTTTGGGGTCCTCCCCCGGGTTTTTGGGGTCCCCTCCCGGGTTTTTGGGGTCCCTCCCGGGTTTTTGGGATCCCCCCCATGGTTTTTGGGGTCCCTCCCGGTTTTTTGGGGTCCCGACCTGGTCGTTGCCCTCGGGGGGGCTCCTGCAGACGATGTCGCTGAACTGCGGCTCCCCGGGGCTCTCCTCGGGCGGCGCCGTGGGCGTGGCGGCTGCGGGAAAATGGGGGGAAAAACACAGGGAAAATGGGGGAAAAAACACAGGGAAAATGGGGAATAAATGGGGGAAAAACACGGGGAAACGGGGAAAGAAACCGGGGAAATGGGAAAAATGGGGGAAATGGGAAAACAGGACAACAAGAAAATGGGTAAATGGGAAAACGAGAAAAATGGGAAAACCAGGAAAGCAGGGAATTGGGGAATTGGGAATTTGGGGCAGTTGGGAATTGGGAATTTGGGAACTGGGAATTGGGGACTTGGGAATTTGGGGAATTGAGGAGTTGGAAATTGGGCAGTTGGGATTCGGGGCAGTTGGGATTTGGGGCAGTTGGGAATTGGGGGATTTGGGATTCGGGGGATTTGGGGGATTTTGGGCAGTTGGGATTTGGGGGTTTTGGGATTTTGGGCAGTTGGGATTTGGGGCAGTTGGGAATTGGGGGATTTGGGAATCAGGAGTTTTGGGATTTGGGGCAGTTGGGATTTGGGCAGTTGGGATTTGGGGATTTGGGATTTTGGGCAGTTGGGATTTGGGGCAGTTGGGAATTGGGGGATTTGGGAATCAGGAGTTTTGGGATTTGGGGCAGTTGGGATTTGGGCAGTTGGGATTTGGGGATTTGGGATTTTGGGCAGTTGGGATTTGGGGCAGTTGGGATTCGGGGCAGTTGGGATTTGGGCAGTTGGGATTTGGGATTTGGGGCAGTTGGGATTTGGGGTTTTGGGATTTTGGGCAGTTGGGATTTGGGGCAGTTGGGATTCGGGGCAGTTGGGAATTGGGGGATTTTGGGCAGTTGGGATTTGGGATTTTGGGCAGTTGGGATTTGGGCAGTTGGGATTCGGGGCAGTTGGGAATTGGGGGATTTTGGGCAGTTGGGATTTGGGGATTTTGGGCAGTTGGGATTTGGGTTTTTGCCCACCTGCCTCGGCCGCCTTCTCGCTGTTGACCCTCCAGCACCAGAAGGCGCCGCCCAGGCTCACGGCCACCAGGATGAGAGACAGAACCACATAGCCCGAGGTGGAGAAGGCTGAGGGACCCCCTGGGCATGGGGACAGCCGGTGGGACACCCAAAGTGGGACACCCCAGTGTGGGACACCCAGTGTGGGACACCCCAATGGGACACCCCAAAGTGGGACACCCCAATGTGACACCCAGTGTGGGACACCCAGTGGGACACCCCAGCCCTATCCCTGTCCCTGTGTCCCTGTCCCCGTGTCCCCATCCCTGTCCCCATGTCCCCGTGTCCCCTCACCTCCGCCCTGGCACAGGCTCTGCAGGTCGAACAGGGCCTGTCCCCGTGTCCCCATGTCCCTGTCCCCATGTCCCTGTCCCCCTGTCCCCATCCCTGTCCCTGTGTCCCCTCACCTCCGCCCTGGCACAGGCTCTGCAGGTCGAACAGGGCCTGTCCCTGTCCCCATGTCCCTGTCCCCATGTCCCCGTGTCCCTGTCCCTGTCCATGTCCCCGTGTCCCCTCACCTCCGCCCTGGCACAGGCTCTGCAGGTCGAACAGGGCCTGTCCCCGTGTCCCCGTGTCCCTGTCCCCATGTCCCTGTCCCCATGTCCCTGTCCCCATGTCCCCATCCCTGTCCCCGTGTCCCCATCCCTGTCCCCTCACCTCCGCCCTGGCACAGGCTCTGCAGGTCGAACAGGGCCTGTCCCTGTGTCCCCATGTCCCCGTGTCCCTGTCCCCATGTCCCCATCCCTGTCCCTGTGTCCCCATCCGTGTCCCCTCACCTCCGCCCTGGCACAGGCTCTGCAGGTCGAACAGGGCGACCTTGTGGTCGGCGGGGTTGCTGACGGTGCAGGCGTAGGTGGCGTTGGTGGCGGCGGGCGGCAGCGCCAGCCTCAGGGTGGTGCCGTCGGGGGACAGCTGGTGGCGCCCGGGCCCCAGCTGGCCCCAGGTGAGGCTGTCGCGCCGCCAGGTGACATTGACGGCGCCGCGCCCGCTGCCCTGGCACTGCAGGGTCAGGTTGCACCACTCCAGGGTGCTGGCCAGGAGCTGGCTGCGCGTCCGGGGGCTGGGCACGGCCTCTGCGAGGGGCACGGGCATGGCACCAAAAATAACAGAAAAAACAAAAAAATCCACCCAAAAAACGCCAGAAATCCACCCAAAAAACCCCAAAATCCCCCTGAGGCACGGCCTCTGCGAGGGGCACGGGCATGGCACCGAAAATACAAAAATAAACAAAAAAAATCCACCCAAAAACCCCAGAAATCCAGCCAAAAAACCCCAAAAAATCCCCCCCAAAAACCCCCCAAAAAATCCCCCAAAAACCCCCAAAAATCCCCCCCAAAATCCCCCTGAGGCACGGCCTCTGCGAGGGGCACGGGCATGGCACCGCAAATACAAAAATAAACAAAAAAATCCACCCAAAAAACCCCAGAAATCTCCCCAAAAAACCCCAGAAATCCACCCAAAAACCCCCCAAAAAACCCCAGAAATCCACCCAAAAAACCCCCCAAAAAACCCCCAAAATCCCCCTGAGGCACGGCCTCTGCGAGGGGGCACGGGCATGGCACTGGAAACACCAAAATAAACAAAAAAAATCCAGCCAAAAAACCCCAGAAATCCACCCAAAAAAACCCCAAAAATCCCCCCCCCAAAAAACCCCGAAAACCCCCAAAAATCCCCACCAAAAAAACCCCAAATCCCCCAAACGCCCCAAGGCACCGACCCTGCCTGGGATGGACGTGTTGAGGCCTGGCCGTCCCCCAGCGCCGCCTGAAACCCCATTCGTGCTCTGTGCCTCAGTTTCCCCACCCAAACCCCACCTTAACTGAGTGAATAATTAAATTTACTAATTAATTAACCAATTAACCGTTCCCCCTCGCTGCAGACGGACAGATTGAGGGTCTGACCATCCATCAGTGTCCCCTGAAACCCCAATCGTGCTCCGTGCCTCAGTTTCCCCACCAATAACCCACCTTAACTGAGTGAATCATTAAATGAATTATTCTAAATTATAAATGAATTCTATTATAAATTAATAATTAACGAAAGAATGAATGGATGAACCATTCCCCCCTCGCCGTGCATGGACAGGTTGAAGGCCTGGTCTTCCCCCAGCGCTGCCTGAAACCCCAATCCTGCTCCGTGCCTCAGTTTCCCCACCAATGACCCACCTTAACTGAGTGAATAATTAAATTTACTAATTAATTAACCAATTAACCGTTCCCCCTCGCCGCAGACGGACAGATTGAGGGTCTGACCATCCATCAGTGTCCCCTGAAACCCCAATCGTGCTCCGTGCCTCAGTTTCCCCGCCCAAACCCCACCCGAACGCACGGAACCATTCCATTAACTCGCGAATTAATGAACGCAGCGCCGCCTCACCGTAGACGGACAGGTTGAAGGTCTGGTCATCCACCAGGGCCGGCTGCAGTTTGATGCGGGCCCCGAAGACGCCGCTGTCGCCGCTCTGCAGCGCCCGCAGCCGCAGCGCGGTGCCGTTCACCAGCTCCAGGCGCCGCCCGAAGCGGTCGCGCGGGTCCGGGCGCTCCAGCCCCGCCGGGCCCACCTCGGCCACCTGGATGGTGGCGCCGGAGCCGCCCGAGAAGCTCCACTCGATCTCCTTCACCGTCTGGTTGGGCAGCAGCGACGGCGACAGCAGCACGGAGCCGCCCAGGATGCCGTTCACCTGGCGGGGAGGGGCCCGCGACTGCCCGAAGAGCAGCTCTGCGACACAGAAACGGCACCTCAGAGGGTCTGGGGACAGTTTGGGGACATTTAGGGACATTTAGGGACATCTGGGGACATGTAGGGAACTCCTTGTTGGAGGGGACAGCAGGACAGGCCCAGCCAGGACAGCGATCACCTGCCCAGGACTGCCCGAAGAGCAGCTCTGCGACACAGAAACGGCACCTCAGAGGGTTTGGGGACAGCTGGGGACACTTAGGGACAGCTGGGGACATTTAGGGACCTCCTTGTTGGAGGGGACAGCAGGACAGGCCCAGCCAGGACAGCGATCACCTGCCCAGGACTGCCCCAACAGCAGCTCTGCGACACAGAAACGGCACCTGAGACAGTCTGGGGACAGTTTGGGGACATTTAGGGACATTTAGGGACAGCTGGGGACATGTAGGAACCTCCTTGTTGGAGGGGACAGCAGCATGGAGCCAGCCAGGACAGCCCAGGACTGCCCAAAGAGCAGCTCTGCAACACAGAAACGGCACCTGAGACGGTCTGGGGACAGTTTGGGGACATTTAGGGACACTTAGGGACACCTGGGGACATGTGGGGACATCTAGGAACCTCCTTGTTGGAGGGGACAGCAGGACAGGCCCAGCCAGAACAGCGATCACCTGCCCAGGACTGCCCGAAGAGCAGCTCTGGGACACAGAAACGGCACCTGAGAGGGTCTGGGGACAGTTTGGGGACATTTAGGGACATTTAGGGACAGCTGGGGACATTTAGGGACATTTAGGGAACTCCTTGTTGGAGGGGACAGCAGCACAGAGCCACCCAGGACAGCGATCACCTGCCCGGGACTGCCCAAAGTGCAGCTCTGGGACAGGAAAATGGCACCAGAGCGGGTTTAGGGACACTTGGGGACATTTGGGGACAGCTGGGGACGGTGACAGCAGCCCAGAGCTGCCCAGTGCCCCGTTCACAAGCCCAGGATTGGCTGAAGAGCAGCTCTGGGACAGGAAAATGGCACCAGAGCGGGTTTAGGGACACTTGGGGACATTTGGGGACAGCTGGGGACGCTTTTAGGATTTTTGAAGAGCATTTTGAGGATGTTTGGGGATGTTTTAGGGACACTTGGGGACATTTTGGGGACGTTTTTAGGATGCTTGTGGACATTTGGGGCCATTTGAGGCCATTTTGGGGTCATCTGGGGACATTTGGGGACGTTTTTAGGATGCTTGGTGAAGTTTTGAGGACATTTGGGGACACTTGGGGACATTTTGGGGACGTTTTTAGGATTTCTTTTGGGGACTTTTGGGGCCATTTGGGGAGGAAGAGGAGGAAGAGGAGGAAGAGGAGGAAGAGGAGGAAGAGGGGGGTCCTGGCAGCGGCCTTGGCTGGGTTCGGAGCCATTGGTGTCACCAAAAAAAGAGGGAAAAGCAGAAATTTTGGGGGAAAAGCGGCCAAAAAGGTGAATCAATCCCAGGAGAGGAATTTCCTTCAAAAAGAGAAGGAAAAAAAGGAAATTTTGGGGTAAAAGCGGCTGCAAAAGGGGAATTCTTGCAGGTCTGGAGCGGTGTGCGAGCGGGTGCTGCTGAAAAAAGAGGGAAAAGCAGAAATTTTGGGGAAAAATCGGCGAAAAAAGGCGAATGAACAAACGGGGGGGCTCTGAGCCTCCAAAAAAGAGCGGGAAAGGCAGAGGTTTTGGGGGAAAAATCGGCCAAAAAGGTCAAAAGCTAAAAACTACAGGTTCAGATGCGGCCCCATCTGAACTCGGGGCTCTCACCAGAACAACGCTCCAGGAGAGACTGGGTGGAATTCCCAGCCAGAATTTCCAAAACCTCATTTTCTGCCTCAAAACGCGCCTCCTGCAAGAGCCCTGCAGAAAAGCGAGAGGGGATTTTCTTTTTGGGTGGAATTTCTGCAAAATTGGGGCTTTTTGGGGAAGAATTTCTGCAAAATTGGGGTTTTTTGGGTAGAATTTCTGAAAAATTGGGGGGTTTTGGGGTAGAATTTCTGAAAACTAGGGGTTTTTTTGGATAAAATTTCTGCAAAATTGGGTTTTTTTGGGGAGAGTAGAATTTCCACAAAAATGGAGTTTATTGAGGGTAGAATTCCTGCAAAATTGCGGGTTTTGGGTGGAATTTCTGCAAATTTGGGGTTTTTGGGTGGAATTTCTGCAAATTTGGGGCTTTTGGGGGCAGAATTTCTGCAAAATTGGGGTTTTTTTGGGGAGAGTAGAATTTCCACAAAAAATGGAGTTTATTGGGGGTAGAATTTCTGCAAAGTTGCGGTTTTGGGGCAGAATTTCTGCAAAATGGGGGTTTTGGGGGCCAGAATTTCTGCAGAATTGGGGCTTTCTTGGGAGTAGAATTTCCCCAAAAATGGAGTTTATTTGGGGGCAGAATTCCTGTAAATTTGGGTTTTTTTGGGGCAGAATTTCTGCCCAGTTCCAGCTCGCAGGAGCCGCTGGGCAGCTCCGGGCAGGGACAAAACCCCAAAATTTTGGGGTTGGCGATTTCCCCCCGGGATGGGCCCCCAGGGGAAGGTTCTGAGATTCCAGTCGGGATTTTTGGGGTTTTTTTCCCTTTTTTTTTGGCATTTCCCTGGGAAAATCCCGCCCGGCGCCGGCAGCGCCCCCGCCCCGCGGCCACCGGCACCGGGAATGTCCCGGGAATTTCGGGAATTTCGGGAATATCCCGGGAACTTCGGGAATTTCGGGAACATCCCGGGAATTTCGGGGGCTTCGGGAATTATCCCGGGATTTCGGGAATCATCCCGGGATTTCGGGAATTTCGGGAATCATCCCGGGAATTTCGGGACCAGCGGCTCCACCCGCTGCGGACGGGCCGGGTCCCCCCCGCCTTGGGGACATTCCCGGTGTCCCCTCCCGGTCCCGGTCCCCATTAAACCGGGCTTAAACCCGGGTGGCTGCAAGGCCCGTTTGGGCCGGGCTTGATTCTTGCTTTTCCCGGGTTTAATTCCCGCTTTTCCCGGGTTTCGTTCCTGCTTTTCCCGGGTTTGATTCCCACTTTTCCCCGGTTTGATTCCCGCTTTTCCCCAGGTTTAATTCCTGCTTTTCCCGGGTTTAATTCCCGCTTTTCCCCAGGTTTAATTCCCGCTTTCCTCAGGTTTAATTCCTGCTCATCCCAGGTTTAATTCCCGCTTTTCCAGGATTTGATTCCTGCTCATCCCAGGATTGATTCCTGCTTTCCCAGGTTTAATTCCTGCTTTTCCCGGTTTAATTCCTGCTCATCCCAGGTTTAATTCCTGCTTTTCCTGAGTTTCATTCCTGCTCATCCCAGGTTTAATTCCTGCTTTTCCAGGATTTGATTCCTGCTCATCCCAGGATTGATTCCTGCTTTTCCCGGTTTAATTCCTGCTCATCCCAGGTTTAATTCCTGCTTTTCCTGAGTTTCATTCCTGCTCATCCCAGGTTTCATTCCCGCTTTTCCAGGATTTGATTCCTGCTCATCCCGGGATTGATTCCTGCTCATCCCGGCATTGATTCCTGCTTTTCCCGAGTTTCATTCCCACTTTTCCCGGGTTCGATCCCTGCTCGTCCCGGGTTCCATTCCCGCTTTCCCAACCCGGCTTTAAAGCCGAGGGAATTTTCCAGCGCTCGGTGAAGTTTTTTGGGGGGTGAAGCCCCCCCAGAGCCCGGGGGAGGACGCTGAGGGCAAGGAGGGGCCGGGGAGGGGCTGCCCAAAATCCCCCCGGGATTCCAAAATCCTCTCCTGAATTCCAAAATCCCCTCCCGAATTCCAAAATCCCCCCGGGATTCCAAGACCCTCTCCCGACTTCCAGGACCCTTTCCCGGTTATTCCCAGGACCCTCTCCCGATTATTTCCAAGTTTCCAAGACCCTCTCCCGGTTATTCCCAGGACCCTCTCCCGATTATTTCCAGGACCCTCTCCCGGTTATTCCCAAACCCTTTCCCGGTTATTCCCAAACCCTCTCCCGGTTATTCCCAGGACCCTTTCCCGGTTATTCCCAGGACCCTCTCCCGGTTATTCCCAGGACCCTCTCCCGATTATTCCCAAACCCTCTCCCGATAATTTCCAGGACCCTCTCCCGGTTATTTCCAGGACCCTCTCCCGGTTATTTCCAGGACCCTCTCCCGGTTATTCCCAAACCCTCTCCCGGTTATTTCCAGGACCCTTTCCCGGTTATTCCCAAACCCTCTCCCGGTTATTCCCAGGACCCTCTCCCGGTTATTCCCAGGACCCTCTCCCGATTATTTCCAGGACCCTCTCCCGATTATTCCCAGGACCCTCTCCCGATTATTTCCAAGTTTCCAAGACCCTTTCCCGATTATTCCCAGGACCCTTTCCCGGTTATTCCCAAACCCTCTCCCGGTTATTCCCAAACCCTTTCCCGGTTATTTCCAGGACCCTCTCCCGGTTATTTCCAGGACCCTCTCCCGATTATTTCCAGGACCCTTTCCCGGTTATTCCCAAACCCTCTCCCGCTCTGAGCCGTCTCCATCCCCGTCCCCATTTCCCGCCGGGGTTTGCAGCCCCCCGGGGCTCCCCGAGCTTTTCCCGGGGTTTTTCCCGGTTTTCCCTCCCGGGAGGGCCCGGTTGATGCTCGGCCCCTCCCGCGCCAAGCGCCGCCCCGGCTCTGCCTGTTTATCCCAGATTTCGGGTTTTTTTTGGGAGCACGCGGCTCTCCCGCAGCGCGGAGAGGAGGGAGAGGGAGGAGCGGGATCCATCCCTGCTCCCGATCCACCCCAAACCTCCGAAATCCCCCGAAATTCCCCCAAAACCCAACTCCAGCCTCGCGTTTAACCCCGCGTCTCTTCCCAGCGCTCCGGATCCCGGGAATTCGGGCTTTTCCCACCTTTCCCGGGCCGGTTTTTTGGGGCATCACCTGGCGGCACCGTCCCCGCCGGGCCAATTAATCACGGAGGCAAATGAGCCCCGTAATTAGAGCTGCCCGTGCGGCCGGGATGCTCCCGGAGGGCATTTACGGGAATTCTGGAATCTTTGGGAATTCCGGGGGGATCCCTCGCTCCCGGCTTTACGTAAGGAGCCGAGGAGGGGGGAAAAAAAAAAATTAAAAAAAAAATTAAAAATCGCAGCCCCCCCCCGCCCCAAATCCAAATAAAAACCCCAAAAATTCCGCGTGGGGAGGGGGGGGAGAGCCCGGGGGGGTCCGGCCCCGCTGGATGCGAAATTCCAGAGCTTTCCATGGATCGGGGAGGGCCGGGGGGTCCTGGCCGAGCCCCCCCGGGGGTCCCGCGGCCCCGGGGCCGCCCCCAACTCACCTGGGCCGAGCCCCAGCAGCGCCAGCAGCAGCGAGGGCAGCCGCGCTTTGCCCCGCGGCCATTCCCGCTCCATCCCTGTGGATCTGGGTTTATTTTATCCCGGGAATCGGCTCGGCTCGGCTCGGAGCGGGATCAGCGGCCGGAGCGGCTCCGAGGAGCGGGAGGAGGAGGAGGAGGAGGAGGAGGAGGGGGAGGAAGGAGGAGCGACCACCCCGGCGCCGCAGCCCGAGGGGCGCGGGGCATCGCGGGGCTCAGGGAGACGGGATCGCCATGGGGGAACTGCGGGAATGGGGGAAAAACAGCGGGAATGGGGGAAATCCGGGATTGGGGGAAAATCCGGGATTGGGGGGGGGAACGGGAATGGAGGGAGTGCGGGAATGGGGGGGAAAATCACCGGGAATGGAGGGGAAAATCACCGGGAATGGGGGGAAAACAAACACCGAGAATGGGGGGAAAACAAACACCGAGAATGGGGGAAAAATCCGGGATTGGGGGGGAAAAAACGGGGATGGGGGAAAAACGGGGATGGAGGGGGAAAGAGGAATGGGGGAAAATGCGGGAATGGGGAAAAACAAATCCGGGAATAGGGGAAAAATGCGGGAACGGGGGGGGGGGGGGGGGGAAGGGGAATGGGGGAAAAACGGGAATAGAGGGAGTGCGGGAATGGGGGAAAAATGCGAGAAAGGGGGGGAAAAAACACCGGGACTGGGGAGGGGAAAACGGGAATGGGGAAAAACACGGGAATGGGGGGAAAATCCGGGAATGGGGGAGAAATGAAAGCGGGAGTGGGGAGAAATGAAAGCGGGAATGGGGAGAAATGAAAGCGGGAGTGGGGCGAGCCGCGGGAGCGGGGCTGCGGAGCGGGCGGAGCGCGCAGAATGGCGGGGGCTGCGCTGACCCCCGACCCTGCGGCGGCCGCAGAGCCCGGATCAGGGCCCGGATTAGCGGCGGCCACGGCCCGGGAGGGCTCGGGCCGCGCTCCCGAGGGGAAAAACACCGGGAAAAGGGGGGGGGATTCCCGCAGTGCCGGCGGCGCCCCCCGAAATGCCAGGGGCGCTCCCCGAAATCCCAGAGGCGCCCCCCGAAATGCCAGGGCCGCCCCCCGAAATGCCAGGGGCGCTCCGCGAAATCCCAGAGCCGCTCCCCGAAATGCCAGGGGCGCTCCCCGAAATCCCAGAGGCGCCCCCCGAAATGCCAGGGCCGCCCCCCGAAATGCCAGGGGCGCTCCGCGAAATCCCAGAGGCGATCCCCGAAATGCCAGGGGCGCTCCGCGAAATTCCAGGGGGGCTCCCCGAAATGCCAGGGGCGCTCCCCGAAATGCCAGGGGCTCTCCCCGATATTCCAGGGCCTCTCCCGGCCCCTCCGCGGGTCCTGGAAGGGTTTGGGGTTTTGGGGATTTGGGGATTTGGTGTTTTGGGGGTTGGGGTTCTGGGGATTTGGGGGTTTGGGGGTTTGGGGGTTTTGGGTTTTAGGGGATTTGGAGGTTTGGGTTTTAAGTTTGGGGGTTTGGGGGCTGTGGTTTAGAGTTTGGGGGTTTGGGTTTGGGAGTTTGGGGATTTAAGGTTTGGGGGTTCGGGGATTTGGGGTTTGGGGGATTTGGGAATTGGGGGTTGGAGTTTGGGGGTTTGGGGGCTGTGGTTTAGAGTTTGGGGGTTTGGGTTTGGGAGTTTGGGAGTTTGGGGATTTGAGGTTTGGGGGTTCGGGGATTTGGGGTTTGGGGGATTTGGGAATTGGGGGTTGGAGTTTGGGGGTTTGGCGGTATTGGGCAATTCGGGCTTTGGGGGTTTGGGGATTTGGGAGTTTGGGGATTGCGGTTTGGGGGTTTGGGGGATTTGGAGTTTTGGGGTTTGGGGATTTGGAGTTTGGGGTTTGGGGAAGGAGATGCCGGAATTTCTCCTTCACTTCCCTCCCTCCCTCCGGCTGATCCCGGTTTTCCAGCCGGGAATTCCAGCGGGAAAAGCTCTGCCAGCCGGGAATTTGGGAATCCAATTTATTGGGGATGGAATTCCCGGTGGGAAAATCGGGAACGTGGGGAGAGGGGACCCGCGGCGGGGTCGGCACCCAAGGGGTTAATCCCAGCTTCTGTTTTTCCAGGATTTTTTTTGAGGAATTCCCCAAACGGACGAGGGAGCAGCCAGGTGTCCCAAAAAATCGAATTTTGGGGGCGCTCGGCGGTTTTTGGGTGCCCCAAATCCCTCCAGGATTCCCCTTTTGCACCTCTCATCCCAAAAAACCTGGAAGAACGGAACGGAGGGTCCTGGCCTGGGCTAATTAACGGCAATTAAGGGTTAATGAAGGGCTGGAGGGGCGATAAAACCTCTGGAATTCCGCTGGAATCCCTGGGGCAGAAGAGAGGGAAGAGCTTGGAGCAAAGCCCAGCCCGGGAAATTCGGGATGCGGAGAATTCCTGGAAGGAAACTTGAAATTATTCCAAAGCAATTCAGGGATCACAAAGTGAAACAGGACAGGAGATTGGAATGGGGATTTTCTTTTTGGTTTTATTGGGATCAGAGCCAGGAAAACCAGGGGAAAAAAAAAAAAAAAAAGGAAGAAAAGCCATTCCCAGGGCCAGGAATATCCTGGATTTTTAGGGAAACCTGGAATAATTTGGCTTGGAAAGAGCTGACATGTCCCAATTCCATTGGCAGGGACACTCACATTATCCCACGGCACTCCGAGCTGGATTTTTGAGGAATTTAAAGGAATTTTAAGGAATTATTTAAAGGAATTTTAAGGAATTCCTGCTTTTTTTTTTTCCAGCCCCATTTCCTTGGATCATCCTGGCGGGCGATCCTTTTATGTGGAAATGAAGGAATTGTAAGGAATTTTAAGAAATTTTCAGGATTTTTCAGGGATTTTCAGGAATTTTAAAGTATTTTCAGGAATTTTTAAGATTTTTCAGGAATTTTCAAGATTTTTCAGGAATCTTCATGATTTTCAGGAATTTTAAGGCATTTTAAGGAAATTTCAGGGTTTTTTTTCCCCACACTGATCCCAAAACCCGGAGTTTTCTGGGATGTGGCTGTGGGGAAGGCCTCGATCCACTGGGATCCATCCCAAACCCTGGGAAGGGAGAAATAAATCCAGGGTTTGGGGACCCCAAATCCAGGGATGAAGAACCCCAAATTCAGGAATGGGGAGCCCAAGTTTAGGGATGTGGACCCAAATTCAGGGATGGGGAACCCCGAATCCAGGGAATGAGGGATCCCAAAATCAGGGATGTGGACCCAAATTTAGAGTTTTGGACTCCAAACCCAGGGGAAGGGGGGAGACACCGCCAAACCCCACAGAACTGAGGGGGGCCCTCAAAACCCCCTTTGGGACCCCTCCAGGCCTGGGGCTGCTGCCCGAGGATCCAGGCGGGGACAAAGGGAAGATTTTGGGGATTTGGGGGGTCTTTCCCCTCATGGGGTCCCCAGATCCCCTCAGGACCCCAAAAATCTCCTCAGGACCCCCAAATCCCCTCACGGCACAGCGATGACGTAATGGGGAGACCACGCCCACAACAGTATGGCGGGACGGAAAATCTCGCGAGAGCTCGCGGTGTCCCGAGGTCATAAATAGCCCCGCCTGAGGGACGCGGTCCCCAGAGCCCGCCCAGACGGGGGCGGGCACGGAAGGGGGCGGGGGTGCTGCGCTGCGGATGCGGCCAGGCCCCGTCATGGCGGGGTTGTGAGGGGAGAGTGGACAAACCGCGGGAATTCGCGTCGGGAATTCGGGAATTCCTCCTTGGAATGGCTCCCCAGCCTTAGAATGGCACCGCAGCCGTGCAGTGACAGCGGTGTCCCCTTGTCCCGCTGTACTTTGGCTGAGGGGCCTGTAAGAGCCGTGAGGGGAAACTGAGGCACGATGGCTCCCGCGTTTCCAAAATTTTTATATTTTTCCACATAAAGTCTGGGAAATACTTCCCGATTCCTTCTTTTCTTCTTCTAACTGCTCGCGGTTAAAGGAGAATTCCAATAAAATTAATTTATTTGACTGTTTTGTCACCAGGTCGGCAAAGGAAAGGGCTGGAAGGTGAAATTCCAGCGGGATGGGGGAAAAAAAAAGGGAATTTTCCTTCTAAAAGCCAAATTCCGGATTCCGTGAGGGAATCCTGATTTAATTATTGGATTAAAATCGCTTTTGTATAAAGGGAAGGATGAGGCGAGGGATTTGTGGTGAAAATTCCCGTGGAATAAATGGGGATAAAGCCAGGAATGAATCAGATAAATCCCTGGAATAAATTCGTCTGGAAGTGTTGTTCTTTTGGAATTGTGGTTGCCATGCAAATCCCTCCAGGGACTTGAGATTCCGGGAATTGTAGGAATTACGGATGGAAAAGGAAAATATTCCTCCCTCCCTCCATCCATTCCTCAATTTTCCCAGAAAAACTATTAAGGAATGACAAAAATCCCCCTTTTTTTAATGTAAAATCCCTCAAAACATAAAAGAAAAACTCAGAGCCGCCTTAATTTTTTTTAACCATTTATATTTATATATATATATATAAAAAAATTAAATATATATAATATATCGTGTTTAAGACTAAAAATATAGTACAGAATATTTAAAAAAAAAAAGGAAAATGCAACGTAAAAAAAAAAAAAATGGGAACGGGGAGAGATCTCGGGAATTTCGGGGGGGGGGGAAAAAAGGAAACGGGGGAGGGTCTCTAAACCAACCTGTGCTAAAAAAAAAAGGGGGAAATTCCATGTTCCAGCCCCAAAGTGGGGCTGGAATTTTAAAGCTTCCCGGTGGCCGGGGCGGGCTCCCCCTCTTCCCGTGGGATATTGCTCTGGAGTTTGGGGTGCAGCACCTGGAGCGGGAATTCCCTCCCCCCTCTGGCGTTTTGGGGTGAATTCAGGCACCTTTGGGATCCCCGGGGGGTTCGGGCCCGTCCTGACGGGACCTTTTTGGGTGGTTTCGGGAATTTCGGGAGGGGGAAACGAGAGGGGAGGGTCCCGCGGCTCGTACCGGGATTGGGAACGGGGGATTTGGGGGATTTGGGGGATTTTGGGAAGTTCCCGACCCCGGGGAGGGCCCTTGAGGGGTGGGGAGGGGTCTCGTACCTAATCCCGGGGTTTTTTTTTGGGAATCAACCGGGAATTCCCTCCAAAATTCATCCCACAAATCCCCCCATCTCAAATTGGGGTCCCTTTGGGAATTGGAGCTGGGAATTCCCTCCAAAACTCATCCCCAAAATCCCAAATTCCAAACTGGGGTTGGGAATTCTCTCCAAAACTCATCCCCGAAATACCCAATCTCAAATTGGGGTCCCTTTGGGAATTTGGGAGCTGGGGCTGGGAATTCCCTCCAAAACTCATCCCACAAAAATCCCCAATCCCAAATTTGGGCTGGGAATCCTGTGGAAATTACCTCCAAAACTCATCCCACCAAAATCCCCAATTCCAAACTGGGGCTGGGGGTTAACCAGGAATTCCCTCCAAAATTCACTCCCCAGATTCCCCCATCCCAAACTGGGGTTCCTTTAGGGAATTTGGGAATTGGGGCTGGGGATTCCCTCCCAAAACTCATCCCACAAATTCCCCCATCTGAAATCGGGGCTCATTTGGGAATTGGGGCTGGGAATTCCCTCCCAAAACTCATCCCCAAAATTCCAAATTCCAAATTGGGGCTGGGAATTCCCTCCCAAACTCATCCCCCCCAAATGCCCAGTCCCAAACCGGGGTCCCCAGAGCCCCCCAGGCCCCGGCCGAGCTCCCGATCCCGAAGTTTTGGCCGGTCCCGGCTCCCCGGCTTCCCGGGAATGCGACTCCCACTGGGTTTACATTCCCAGGAGGGACGGGGAGGGGGATCCAGGGGATCCCATGGGAACCATGTGCGTATGGAAACCCCAAACTGCCCCCGCTGCCGCTGCTCCAGGGGGATTTGGGATGGGGGAGAACGGGGGCAGCCGGCCCCGAGGGAGGGGCGGCCCCGAAATCAAGGCACAGGGAATGGGAATGGCTTGGGATGGGGCTTTCTGTGGGATTTGTGTGTCCCTCTGGATTTGGGAACATGCTGATCCCAGTGGGAATGGCTTGGGATGGGGTTTTTGTGGGATTTGTGTGTCCCTCTGGATTCACGGACACGTGGATCCCAATGGAAATGGTTTGGGACGGGGCTATTTTGGGATTTGTGTGTCCCCTCTGGATTTGGGACACGTGGATCCCAATGGAAATGGTTTGGGACGGGGCTATTTTGGGATTTGTGTGTCCCCTCTGGATTTGGGACACGTGGATCCCAATGGAAATGGTTTGGGACGGGGCTGTTTTGGGATTTGTGCGTCCCCTCTGGATTCAGGGACATGTGGATCCCAATGGAAATGGTTTGGGACGGGGCTGTTTTGGGATTTGTGTGTCCCCTCTGGATTTGGGAACATGCGGATCCCAGTTGGAATGGGAATGGTTCAGGATGGGGCTGTTTTGGGATTTGTGCATCCCCCTGGATTTGGGAACATGCGGATCCCAATGGGAACGGGAATGGTTTGGAGAATGGGAATGGTTTGGGATGGGAATGATTTGGATGGGGGTTTTTTTTTTGGGATTTGTGTGTCCCCCCTGGATTTGGGAACATGCAGATCCCAATGGGAATGGTTTGAAATGGGTTTTTTTTTGGGATTTGTGTGCCCCTCTGGATTTGAGAACATGCGGATCCCAATGGGAATGGGAATGGTCGGGACAGGGCTGTCTGTGGGATTTACACATTTCCCTGGATATAGGGACACGCGGATCCCAATGGGAATGGTCGGGACGGGGCTGTCTGTGGGATTTACACATCCCCCTGGATTTAGGGACACGCGGATCCCAATGGGAATGGTTGGGACGGGGCTGTTTTTGGGACTGACGCATCCCCCTGGATTTAGGGACACGCGGATCCCAATGGGAATGGTCGGGACGGGGCTGTCTGTGGGATTTACACATTTCCCTGGATATAGGGACACGCGGATCCCAATGGGAATGGTCGGGACGGGGCTGTCTGTGGGATTTACACATTTCCCTGGATTTAGGGACACGCGGATCCCAATGGGAATGGTCGGGACGGGGCTGGTTTTGGGATTTACACATTCCCTGGATTTAGGGACACGCAGATCCCAATGGGAATGGTCGGGACGGGGCTGTCTGTGGGATTTACACATCCCCCTGGATTTGGGAACACGCGGATCCCAATGGGAATGGTCGGGACGGGGCTGTTTTTGGGATTTACACATTCCCCTGGATTTAGGGACACGCGGATCCCAATGGGAATGGTCGGGACGGGGCTGTTTTTGGGACTGACGCATCCCCCTGGATTTAGGGACACCCAGAGCTGCTCCCTGGGGAAGCTCCGGGCCCAACCACGGGGCTCCAACCCCGGTGGGCGGTGACACAGAGGGGACGACGCGGCCGCAACCCCTCCCCTCCACCCGCCGGGGGGCTGGGAAGTACCGGCAAAACCAACGGAATGAACGGAAGCTCCAAGAACCCGCGGGGACGGTCGGGATCGGGCAAAGCCCTGAATATCAGGGAGCCCTGCCCGGCCTAGACGTGCGTCTGCATGCGCTGCTGGAAGCGCTGCCCGTAGTCCGAGTGCTGCGAGGTGTACGAGAAGCGCGCGGCACCGCCGCCAAACTTGCCCACGGCCTCGTAGGGCTCGTAGGCGCCGCCGAAGCCCAGCCGGTAGGGCGGGAAGGCCGCGCTGGGGCCGGGGAACCCCACGCCCACGCCCACGCCCACGCCCACGCCCGCGTAGTTCTCGTAGGACAGCTGGCTGCTCGTGTCCCCCGCCGCCGTCACCGCCGTGCCCGGGGGTGCCCCCGCCGCCTCCGCGGGGAACTCGGGAGCGCCCCGCGGGTAGGAGCTGAGCTGGGCGTAGCCGCTGGAGTGGGAGAGGCGCGAGGGCGGCCGCGGCTCGAAGCGGGGCCCGCCGGGGCCGGGCGCGCGGTAATCGCCGTAGAGCACCGAGCGCGAGGCCGGGCGCTCCTCATGGGCGCGCACGTTGTAGTAGCCGTTGGTGGGGTCCTGGGGGGGCGAAAGATAACGGGGGGAATGGGGCGGGTTTGGGAATGCTGGAGGGGCGGGAAGGGCGGGGTTGGGGTTGGGAGGGGCGGGGGAGCAGACCTTGAGCTCGTACTCCTCGCGGGTGTCGATGGTGTCGCAGCGCAGGTCCTGCTTCAAGTCCACATCGTCCTTGAACGACTGGAAAACCCACGGGAATAATTGTGGGATTATGGGATTATGGAATGATGGAATTGTGGAATTGTGGAATTATGGAAGGGGATGGGCGGGGAGGAACTTGAGACCCCTCCCATGGTGGGAAGGGGCAGCTCCCGATAGCCCAGGGGGATCCGAGGAGGAGCTGGGCACTTCCAGGGACTGGGAATCCATGGAATCCATGGAATCAGGGATGGGGAATCCATGGGATCATGGAATCAGGGATGGGGAATCCATGGAATCAGGGATGGGGAATCCATGGGATCAAGGATGGGGAATCCACGGAATCATGGATGGGTCCAGGACTGATCCCTAAAATCCCATTAAACCGGCCCAGGGAATGCTGGAATTCTTTGGGATGGAAAAGACCCCAAAGATCATGAGGACCTTGGGACTTTCCACCATCCCAGGTGGCTCCACCCCGGCCTTGGGCTGGGGACCCTCCCAGGGCTGGGGACCCTGCCCGCCCTCCCGGCCATCCTGGGTGACAATCCCTGCCCAGAGCCCGTCCTGGCCGGTGTCCCCGTGGTGTCCCTCACCGAGTAGATGGCCTTCATGACGCGGGTGGCCGTGGACACGCTGGCCGTGTCCTCCTCCCGGTCCGCGTGCAGCGTCAGCGGCTCCCGGTTCACCGTCTCCACCTTGATGTCCAGCTTGCGCAGGGTGACGTCCTTGCGGCCTGAGGGGTGACCACAGAGTGACCACGGGGTGACCACGGGGTGACCATGGGGTGACCACTGAGTGAGCACAGAGTGACCACTGGGTGACCCCCAGAGTGACCCCCATAGAGACACCCTGAGTGACCCCTAAGTGACCACAGAGTGACCACTGGGTGACCATGGAGTGGTCACTGAGTGACCATGGAGCAGCCCCCATAGAGAGACCCAGAGTGACCCTGAGTGAGCACAGAGTGAGCACAGAGTGACCACAGAGTGACCCCTCATAGAGACACCCAGAGTGACCCCCATAGAGAGACCCAGAGTGACCACGGAGTGACCATGGAGTAACCCCTCATAGAGACACCCAGAATGACCCCAGAGTGACCCCAGAGTGACCCCCACAGAGACACCCTGAGTGACCCCTGAGTGACCATGGAGTGACCACTGGGTGACCATGGAGTGGTAACTGAGTGACCATGGAGTAGCCCCCATAGAGAGACCCAGAGTGACCACGGAGTGACCCCCATAGAGACACCCAGAGTGACCAATGAGTGACCCCCATAGAGACACCCAGAGTGACCCCAGAGTGACCCTGAGTGACCCCTGACCCCACTCACTTCCTTTGCGGCGCCGGTAGAGGAAGCAGGCCAGGGCCAGCAGGCAGCTGATGAGGAGGACGCTGGCCCCGATGGTGGCCCCGGCGATGATGCCCACGGGCAGCACCTCTGTGGGGACACCAGGGGACAGTTGGGGACAGTTGGGGACAAGGACAGCGCCACAGCCACGGCTCTCATCCCAACATCCCCAATAACTCGTCTCGGAGGGGGATTGTGGGCTCACCAAGCCCAGAACTGCAGGGGTTACTTGGAGAGCCCCACCCCATCCAAGGCCTGACCCCTTTTCCTGGAGGAATTCCCCCAAATTTCCAGCTCGAGGCCACCCAGAGCTGTCCCCGAGCTCCCTGCAGGTGTCACCTTTGCCCGGCCCAAAGTTGTCCCAACCTGACCCAACTCAAGGCCGTTCCCTGTCACCCAGATTGTCCCCAAGCTCCCTGCCATTGTCACCTTTCTCCTGGAGCTGGATGATGGCCGTGCCAGGCCCGAAGCTGTCCCAGCCCAACCCAACTGGAGGCCATTCCCTGTAACCCAGAGCTGTCCCCAGGCTGTCCCCTGGTGTCACCTTTCTCCTGGAGCTGGATGATGGCCATGCCAGGCCCATCTCAAGGCCACCCCAAGCTGTCCCCAATCTCCCTGTCATTGTCACCTTTCTCCTCGAGCTGGATGATGGCCGTGCCGGGCCCGAAGCTGTCCCAGCCCATCTCAAGGCCACCCCAGGCTGTCCCCAGGCTGTCCCCTGGTGTCACCTTTCTCCTCGAGCTGGATGATGGCCATGCCAGGCCCATCTCAAGGCCACCCCAAGCTGTCCCCAGGCTGTCCCCTGGTGTCACCTTTCTCCTCGAGCTGGATGATGGCCGTGCCGGGCCCGAAGCTGTTCCAGGCCGTGCAGTTGTAGCGCGTCTGGAAGTCGGCGTCCATGACGTTGTTGATGGTCAGCGTGGACAGGACCCCGCTGCCCGTGTTGCTCCTCTCCACCGTGTAGCGCTCCAGCGTCCCCGCTTCCAGAATGTTCTCCTTCCACGCCCAGGCCTGCGGGGAGGGGCCACGCGGACAGAAATTATCGGGTTTTCTCTGTTTTATATTGGGGTTTGTGAATTGTCCTGACATTAATGTGGTTATCATTATTTATTTTATATTATTTTATATTATTCATTTGTTTTCTGTATAAACATATATTTATATATTTAAAATAAATATTTATATATTTATATATGTATATATTACTTATAATATTTTCATTGTTAAATAATCTCTTTTATATTTATAAATTGTTTTATAAATATAGATATTTATTAATATTATCTTATACTTTATACTTATTATATAAAATATATTTATCTATATTTATTTATATGTTTGTTATAAATATAAAACTAAATTTTTACATTTTATAGTTATTTATTTTATATTGAATTTGTTTGATATTTATAAACTACATTTAATTATAAATACATATTAACACATATTAATTGTAAATACATATTAACACACATTAATTGTAATGTATCTTTATAACATAACTTGTTTTATATATATAAATAAGTTCATAAATTTCTTAAATATTTATTTACATATGTATTTGACGTTATATTATTTATATATATATATATTATGTTTTATATTATTTATTTTGTATTTACAGGTTATACTTAATATATAACCTATATATTATATATAAATATATATATATATAACCTATATATTATATATAAATATATATATATAACCTATATATTATATATAAATATAACCCTGCGATGTACTTAATTATAAATATATATTGATATGTATTTCTATATTAATATATATAAATGTATAAATTAATATATATAGATATTAAGATCTATAAATATAAATTAATATATATTAATATATCAATATAAATAGAAATTAATATAAATATAAATATAAATATAAAAATATAAATATAAATTAATATATTAATATATAAATGTATAAATTAATATATAAATATACATAAATAGAAATATATATTAATATAGATATAGATATATAGATATATAGATATATAGATAGAAATATATATAGATACATAGATAGAAATATATATTAATAGATATTAATATATAAATATATATTAATTCTAATGTGTATGCAATGATAAAATTTAATATTAAATTAGTGAATAACATTAGTAACACTAAATAATTCAATATTAACAATTATAAAATTATTAAATAAATGACTACACTAAATTCACTATAGAAATGAGGTAACATTTGGGAATGAGGTGGTTCCATAGTCGTTGTCTGTGTGTGGCAGCACTCACGATGCGGTCGGGGGGCGGCGTGCTGCCGATGAAGCACTCGACCTTGCCGCGGTCCCCGCGCACGGCGAACTGCACGGGCTCGCTGGAGATGATCGGGGGGCCTGCGGGGAACGGGGAATTGGGGTGATCTGGGGGGGAATAGTGGGGATTTGGGGTGCTCTGGGGGGGAATAATGGGGATTTGGGGTGGTTTGGGGGGGAATAATGGGGATTTGGGGTGCTCTGGGGGGGAATAATGGGGATTTGGGGTGGTCTGGGGGGGAATAATGGGGAATTTGGGGTGGTCTGAGGGGGAATAATGGGGATTTGGGGTGGTCTGAGGGGGGAATAATGGGGATTTGGGGTGGTTTGGGGGGGGAATAATGGGGATTTGGGGTGGTCTGGGGGGAATAATGGGGATTTGGGGTGGTCTGGGGGGGAATAATGGGGAATTGGGGTGGTCTAGGGGGGAAATAATGGGGATTTGGGGTGGTCTGGGGGGGAATAATGGGGATTTGGGGTGGTCTGGGGGGGAATAATGGGGATTTGGGGTGGTCTGGGGGGGAATAATGGGGATTTGGGGTGGTCTGGGGGGAAACAGGGATTTGGGGTGGTCTGAGGGGGTAAACTGGGGATTTGGGGTGGCCCAGGGGGAAATTGGGGGAATTTGGGGTTCTCAAGGGGAGAAATTGGGGGAATTTGGGGTGGTCTGGGAGTGAAATGGGGAATTTGGGGTGTTTAGAGGGGGGAAATTGGGGGAATTTGGATTGGCCAAAGGGGGAATGGAAATTTGGGGTGTTTAGAGGGGGAAAATGGGGAATTTGGGGTGTTCTGAGGGGAAAATGGGAATTTGGAGTGGCCAAGGGGGGAATGTGAATTTGGGGTGTTTAGAGTGGGGAAATTGGGAATTTGGGGTGTTCCGAGGGGGGAAATTGGGAATTTGGGGTGGCACGGGGGGATCCAGGCACTGGAAATTCCCGGAGCTGTGTCCAGGCCGGATCAGGAATGAGGGATTTGGGATAAAATTCCCTGTTTTGGCTGGAACTGGGGAAACCTCCCACAGGAAATTCCAGGTTGAAATTCCTGGAGTTCCTGACCCCCATTCCCACCTCCCCAGGTGTGGGAAATCTCCTTTCAGGATTTATTCCCTTCCCATCATCCCCCTCTGCCACTTCCCTTAACTTTTTCAGTTCCAAACCCAACCAAAAGACCCCAAATCCCATTTCCCCCCTGCATCCGAGCCGCCCCGACCTGCAGAATTTAAAATTCACCAAAACCAACCAAAACTGAGACTTTTTGGGACGCGCGGATCCGCTCCGCTCCCAGGGAGCCCCGGGAGGTTTTGGGGGTTTTTTTGGGGGTTTTTTGGGGTTTTTGGGGGGCTGACCGTTGACGAAGAGCGTGACCTCCCTCTCGCCCACGCCGATGCGGGGCACGATGGCCTTGCAGACGTATTGGCCGGCGTCCGCCTGCGTCACCGCCTTCAGGTACAGCTGGTTGCTGTTGCTCAGCACCTGTGGGGACAGGGGGGGACACTGGGGACACTGGGGACAGCCGGGGGGCACAAGGGACGTCCCCCGAGGCTGGGCAGCCTGGCCAGGAACCGTTCCTGAGGGAATCCCGGCCCCAGACCCCGTTCCTGGGGGGTTTGGGGTGTGGAGGGGGCAGGAGGAATGGTGGGGGTGCTCAGGGGGTGTGTTGGACCCCAACCCCAGCCCCAATCCCAAACCCAACCCCAACCCCAACCCCAAACCCAAACCCAAACCCAACCCCAAACTCCAAACCCAAACCCAACCCCAAACTCCAAACCCAAACCCAACCCCTTCCCCAATCCCAACCCCAAACCCAAACCCAAACCCAAACTCCAAACCCAAACCCAAACCCAACCCCCTTCCCGAATCCCAGCCCCAACCCCAATCCCAGCCCCAATCCCAAACCCAAACTCCAAACCCAAACCCAACCCCAACCCAACCCCTTCCCGAATCCCAAACCCAATCCCAACCCCAAACCCAAACTCCAAACCCAATCCCAATCCCAAACCCAATCCCAACCCCAAACCCAAACCCAATCCCAACCCCAAACCCCAACTCCAAACCCAATCCCAAACCCAATCCCAACCCCATTCCCAAATCCCAAACCCAATCCCAAACTCCAAACCCAATCCCAACCCCAAATCCCAAACCCAATCCCAAACTCCAAACCCAACCCCAAACCCAAACTCCAAACCCAGCCCCAAACCCAAACTCCAAACCCAACCCAAATCCCAATCCCAGTTCCCATTTCCAGGGAGTTTTGGGGGCACAAAGCCGCAATGGGGACGTTCAGGGGTTCTGTTTGACCCCAATTCCAACCTCAATCCCAAACCCAATCCAAATCCCAATCCCAATCCCAGTTTCCATTTTTTGGGGGATTTTTTTTCGGATATTTTTGGAGAATTTTTTTTTTATTTTTTGGGGACTTTTTGGGGAGATTTTTTTCGGGGGATTTTTTTGTCGATTTTTTCTGGGGGCATTTCAGAACACATGGAGCCCCGTCCCTGACCCCGAGGGTGCGGAGAACATTCCGGAACCCCCCCTGGAGGGGCTCCTACCATGTTGGATTCCTTCTTGGTCCAGGTGAGGGTCAGGGGGGGGTTCCCCGACCACACGCAGGTCAGGGTGACATCGGAGCCGATGTCGGTCACCGTGGGCTTGGGGTCCACCACGATCCGGGGGGCGACTGGGGGGAAATGGGGAAAGAACAGGAGGGCAGCGTGGGGAGGGGCTTTGGGGCCGGGTTTGGGGGTTTGGGGCCGTTTTGGGGCTGTTCTGGGGCAGTTTTGGGGCTCTTTTGGGGCCATTTTGGGGTTTTGGGGCTGTTCTGGGGCAGTTTTGGGGCCGTTTTGGGGCGGTTTTGGGGTTGTTCTAGGGCCATTTTGGGGCAGTTTTGGGGTGGTTTTGGGGCAGTTTTGGGGCAGTTTTGGGGCGGTTTTGGGGCTGTTCTGGGGTGGTTTTGGGGCAGTTTTGGGGCGGTTTTGGGGCCGGGTTTGGGGTTTTGGGGCTGTTCTGGGGCAGTTCTGGGGCGGTTTTGGGGCGGTTTTGGGGCTGTTCTGGGGCTGTTCTGGGGCAGTTTTGGGGCAGTTTTGGGGCTGTTCTAGGGCCATTTTGGGGCGGTTTTGGGGTGGTTTCAGGGCGGTTTCGGGGCGGTTTTGGGGCCATTTTGGGGCAGTTTTGGGGAGGTTTTGGGGCCCTTTTTGGGCCAGTTTTGGGGCGGTTTCGGGGCGGTTTTGGGGTCACTCACAGTGCACGTCCACCAGGGTGCTGACGTTGGTGCTGCCGATGTCGTTGTGCACCTCGCAGGACACGGGCTCCGTGAAGAAGGTGTAATCCACCTGCGTGTCGTACCTGTTCTCCTTGGCCTCCTCGATGATCACCCCGCCCTTGGCCCACCTGGGGACAGCGGGGACACCGTGGGACCCTGCCCCAAATCCCCGTCCTCATCCGAAATCCCAGTCCTCATCCTAAATCCCAATCCTCATCCGAAATCCCAGTCCTCATCCGAAATCCCAATCCTCATCCTAATTCCCAATCCTCATCCTAAATCCCAATCCTCATCCGAAATCCTAATCCTCATCCGAAATCCCAATCCCAAACCTAAATCCTAATTCCCAACCCTCATCCGAAATCCCAATCCTCATCCTAATTCCCACTCCTCATCCTAATTCCCAATCCCAAACCTAAATCCTAGTTCCCATCCTAAATCCCAATCCCCATCCCAAATCCTAATTCCCATCCTAAATCCTAATTCCCAATCCCCATCCCCAATCCCAATCCCCATCCCAAATCCCAATCCCAATCACCATTTCCAAAGGGTTTTGGGGATGGGACTCAGAGCCAGGGTGGGGACGTTTGACCCCAATCCCAATTTCCAATCCCAATTCCCAGTCCCGGGGTTTTGGGGAGGGGAGGGGACACAGAGCCAGGGTTGGGGACACTCAGTGAGCCCATGTGACGCCCCCAGCCCAGTCCCGGGGTTTTGGGGCTCACCTGTAGCCCTTGATCTCGGGGTTGGCCGTGGCCATGCAGGTGAACACGACCCTCTCGCCCTCCTGCACCGTCTGGGGCTGGATGGACAAGGTCACCGTCGGGGGGTCTGCGGGGACAGGGACAGCTCAGGGGGGGACACCGAGGGACCCCAAAGCTCTGGGGTGAGGCAGCCCCGTCCCCGTCCTTGTGGGGACCCTCAGCTCTGTCCCCGTCCTTGTGGGGACCCTCAATCCCACCCCTGTCCTTGTGGGGACCCTCAATCCCACCCTGTCCTTGTGGGGACCCTAAATCCCACCCCTGTCCTTGTGGGGACCCTCAGTCCCACCCTGTCCTTGTGGGGACCCTCAGCTCTGTCCCCATCCTTGTGGGGACCCTCAATCCCACCCCTGTCCTTGTGGGGACCCTCAGTCCCACCCTGTCCTTTTGGGGTCCCTCCCCGGGGCTGTCCCCGCTGTCTCCCCGCTGTCCCCGGGGCTGTCCCCGCTGTCCCCTCCCACCGTGGCCGCCCCTTCCCACAGCAGCCACCGGAGGTCGGTGTTGGCCACCGAGTCCCGGCCCTGCCTCCCCCTCCTCTTCCTCCTCCTCCACCCCCTCCACCCACAGACACCCCAAAAATGCCCCAAAAATGCCCCCAAATCCCCATCCACGTCCCCATCCCTCCCACCTCTGGTGTCCCCAATGTCCCCAGGGTCCCTGTCCCTGTCCCCATGTCCCCAGTGCCACCCACGGTGCACGTTGAGGCGCACGGAGCTCTCTTTGCCGCCGGGCACGGCCTCGTTGGAGCTGCGGCAGGAGAAGCTCTCCCTGTCCCTGTGTCCCTGTCCCTGTGTCCCTGTCCCCGTGTCCCCAGTGTCCCCCCGGTGTCCCCAGTGCCACCCACGGTGCACGTTGAGGCGCACGGAGCTCTCTTTGCCGCCGGGCACGGCCTCGTTGGAGCTGCGGCAGGAGAAGCTCTCCCTGTCCCTGTCCCTGTCCCTGTGTCCCTGTCCCCGTGTCCCCAGTGTCCCCCTGGTGTCCCCAGTGTCCCCAGTGCCACCCACGGTGCACGTTGAGGCGCACGGAGCTCTCTTTGCCGCCGGGCACGGCCTCGTTGGAGCTGCGGCAGGAGAAGACGCGGCCGATGTCCAGCTCCGAGGGGGTGATGGGCAGCAGGCTCGTGGTGCTCTCGCGCTTCCCGTCGGCCAAAAGCTCCTGAGGGGACACGGGGACATGGGGACACGGGGACAGGGACACGGGGACAGCTCCAGACAGGCTGGGGGCACCACGAGGGGGTGGCCACCACACTGCAGTGTCCCCAGCCCGTGCCGGTGACAGCCCCGTCCTGCTGCAGCCCATGGCAGAACCAGGCCAGGGTGGTGACAGTGGGACAGGGGGGACAGAGGGGACACAGAGTGACAGTTCTGGGGACAGTTCTGGTGACAGCCATACTGTGCCGGTGACAGCCCCGTCCTGCTGCAGCCCGTTGTGGAACCAGGGGATGGTGGTGACAGTGGGACAGGGGGCACAGATGGGACAGGGGGGACAGAAGGGACACAGGGTGACAGTTCTGGTGACAGTTCTGGTGACAGCCATACCGTGCTGGTGACAGCGCCCTCCTGCTGCAGCCCGTCGCGGAACCAGGCCAGCGTGGCCGCGGGTTTGGCGCTGCGCGCCCGGCACGTGAGGTTGTAGGGGGTCCCCGCCCTCAGCAGGATCTCGGGGGCGCCGTCGATCGTGGGGTCCTCGGGGGGGACTGCGGGGGGACAGAGGGGACAGCGGCTCAGAGGGACACCCTGGGACACAGGGGATGGGGAGGGGACATCAGGGACCCTGTGGGGCACAGGGAATGGGGAGGGGACACCGGGAATGGGGAGGGGACAGCGGGAATGGGGACACAGCAAAATGGGGAGGGGACACCGGGAAGGGGCAGGGGACATGAGAGGCCCTGGAGGACACAGGAGTGGGACATGGAGGGACATTGGGGACCGTGTGTGGCACCGGGGACCCCGTGGGACATTGGGGACCCTGTGGGGCACAGGGCACAGGGAGGGGACCCTGGGGCCGGTTTGTGGCCCGGGGCCAGCGCTCACTGAGCACGGTGAGGCGGGCGCGGCGCGAGCGCAGCGCGGCCTCGGTGGCCTGGCACTCGTAGACGGCGTCATCGGAGAGCTCGGCGTCGCGGATCTCCAGGTTGTACTGGCCCGAGTCCGCCGTGCCCACGATGCGGTACCGGGGCCAGGCTGCGGAGGGGACAGGGCAGGGTCAGCTGGGGACACCCTGGTCCTACAGGGACACCCCCATTCCACTGGGACACCCCAGTCCCACAGGGACACCCCGGTCCTACAGGGACACCCCAGTCCTACAGGGACAACCCGGTCCCAGGCTGTGGGGACAGCCCTGGGAAGTCACACAGGGACACCCCCAGAGCCACCCCCCCTTTCCCAGGAACCCTTCAGCCCCTGCCCCATGGGTGACACCCCCAGGGCCACCCTTCCCCAGCCAGTGACACCCCCAGGGCCACCCCTCCCAACCCGGGGTCACCCCCAGTGTCCCCCCGTCCCCGGGGCACCTTTCAGGCCCTGCCCCATGCCCAGGGCCAGCCCGTCCTTGGTCCATTGCACGATGCCGGAGTAGTTGAGCACCACGCAGGACAGGACAATTCTCTGCCCGGCCACCACCGTCTGGTCCTCGGGCTCCTCCACGAAGCGCGTCTGCACCGCTGCGGCCACAGGGCCACGGTCACCACGGTCACCATGGCACACGGGGCCACGGTCACCACGGTCACCATGGGACACGGGGCCACGGTCACCATGGGACACAGGGCCACGGTCACCACGGTCACCACGGGACACGGGGCCATGGTCACCACGGTCACCACGCAGCGCCCGGCACCGCGGCACGGCGTGCGCCGCCATCCCAGAATACCCCGAGATCCCCCCGAGATCCCCCCGCGATTCCCCTGAGATTCCCCGAGACGCCCCAGGATCCTCTTGAGATCCCCTGGGACCCCCCCGAGCTGCCCTGGATCCCCTCAGGATCCCCCCAGCCCGGGCCCCGCCGCTCCCATTCCCATTCCCGGCTGTTCGGGATCGATCCCGGCGTCACGCGGCCCGCGGGAATCGAGCGGGATGTGACGGGGACGGGGACGGGGACGGGGACAGGGACAGGGACAGGGATGGGGACGGCTCGGGATGCGACCGTGACGGGGCAGCGCGACCCCCGCCTCTCCCGGCTCCAATCCCGCGGTTTTTATTCTGGAATGCGGCACTGAATAGCACGGAACGGCATGGAACGGCCCAGCCCGGGGTCCCCGCTCCTTCTGAATCCTCAAAACCCACAGGCTCCTGCTTGTGATCCCGAAAATAAAACGCCCGGCGGGTCCAAACATCCCCCAAAATCCCCAGAAATGACCCCAAAATTCCCGTGTGGGGAATCCGCTCCTCCCGGCATCCCAAGGATCCCTGGGAGCCCGGGAACCCCGGGATGGGGAATCCAGGGATCCCCGGGATAAAACACCCCCAAATCCCCGGGATGGGGAATCCAGGGAACCCCGGGATGGGGAATCCAGGGATCCCCGGGATAAAAAAAAACCCAAATCCCCGGGATGGGGAATCCAGGGAAACCTGGGATGGGGAATCCAGGGAACCCCGGGATAAAACACCCCCAAATGCCCGGGATCCCCGGGATCACCCCGGGACGCGGCCCCGCCAGCCCCGCGCTCCTCCCGTGCGGGATTCTGGGGACAGCCCGGGGACCCCCGGTGCCACCCCCGGTGCCACCCCCGGTGCCGGCCCCGGTGCCAGCCCCGCCCCGAGGCCGCGGGGATTTTGGGGGAAGATGAAGGAAAAGAGGGATCGGGAGATCAAAGAGGGGAAGGTGCCGGGAGAGGGAGGGGGAGGAGGGAAAATCAGAGCGGGGAACGGGGGAGGGAGCGGCGGGGGGGACCCGCAGCCTCGGGCACCGGGGGGGACCGGGCTGGGACCGGGGTAGAACCGGGATAGGACCGGGATGGAACCGGGATAGAAACGGGATGGGACCGGGATGGGACCGGGATGGAACCGGGATAGAAACGGGATGGAACCGGGATAGAAACGGGATGGGACCAGGCTGGGGCCGGGATGGGACCAGGCTGGAACCGGGCCGATGGGGATGGGCTGGATTTTGGGGGAGATCGAGGGGAAAACGGGCACCGGGATGGCCCCGGGATTTTGGGGAAACGGGCACTGGGATGGCCCCGGGATTTTGGGAGGAACGGGCACTGGGATGGCCCCGGGATTTTGGGGAAACGGGCACTGGGATGGCCCCGGGATTTTGGGGAAACGGGCACCGGGATGGCCCCGGGATTTTGGGGGGGAACGGGCACCGGGATGGCCCCGGGATTTTGGGGAAACGGGCACCGGGATGGCCCCGGGATTTTGGGGAAACGGGCACCGGGATGGCCCCGGGATTTTGGGGAAACGGGCACCGGGATGGCGCCGGCCCAGCCTGGAGTGGTTTGGGATTTGGCTGCCACCATCCCCGTGTCCCCACGCATTGTCCCCAACCCCGAAACACCCGCGCCGGGTCCCTGCAGTGCCAGCGCCACCCTCCCGGTGCCACCTCCCCGCAGCGGCAGCCACAGTGCCAGACCTGTCACCGCCGGCGGGGGCTGGTGGCGATTGTCACAGCCGGAGCCACCTCCCGCCACCTTCCCCGTCCCTCCTCCCCTGGCAGGGACCGGGCTGGGGCGGGGGAGAGGTGGCGGTGCCACCCCTGCGGCGGTGACACGGGGGGGGGTGGTGACACTGGGGGGGTGACACGGGGGTGGTGACACGGGGGTGGTGACACGGGGCTGGTGGCAGGGCCCGGTTCGCTCCGAGGAGCCGCGGCGGGCGCGGGGGTGGCGCGGCCGGGGTGACACCGCGCGAGGTGACAGCGGTGGCCGCGGGCGCAGGCACGAGGTGGCGCCTCGCTCGCTGCTGGGTCCCCTGCGCGTCGCCACCGTGCCCGGCCGCTCCTCCCCGCTGCCCGTGCCACGGGGCCGCCCCATTGTCACCGTGTCCCCTGTGACCCCCCCATTGTCACCGTGTCACCTGTGACCCCCCCGTGTCACCGTGTCCCCTGTGACCCCCCCCATTGTCACCGTGTCCCCTGTGCCGCTGTGACCCCCCCGTGTCACCCTCCCGTGTGGCAGCACGTGCCTGTGCCCGCGGCAATGTCCCCGTGTCCCCAGGCCCGGCACGGCAATGTCCCCGTGTCCCCACGGCAATGTCCCCGTGTCCCCAGACCCGGCTGTCCCCATGGCAATGTCCCCAAACCGGGCAGAGCCAGGACGCTGCGAGAGCTCCCCATGTCCTGGGCTGTCCCCATGTCCTGGGCTGTCCCCCCGTCTGTCCCTCTCGCTGTCCCTCTGTCCCCCCTTCTTCCTCATTTTTCTATTTTCTCCCCCTTTTCCCCCCTGTTTTTCCAATTTTTCCCATTTTCTTTCCCCTTTTTTTCCCCCCAATTTTCCCCCTTCCCCCCCTTTTTTTCACCAAATTCCCCCATTTTCCCCCTATTTTTCCCCCCGTTTTCCCCTTTGCATTCCCCATTTCCCCCCACTTTTCCCCCCATTTTCCCATTTTTCCCCATTTTCCCCCTTTTCTCCCCCATTTTTCCCTTTTTTCCCCATTTTCCCCCTTTTCTCCCCCTTTTTCCCCCCATTTCCCCCCTTTTTGCCCCATTTTTATCCTCTTTTCCCCCCCTCTCCTTATTTCATCTCTCCCTCCTCCCCTTCCCTCTCCTCCCAAAGCCTTTCCCCTCTTCCCTTCTCTTGCCGAGTCGCTCGCTGCTATTTTTATGTGAAACAAATTTAAAAAAAAAAAAAAAAAATTAAATAAATAAATAAAAACCCACCCCAAAACAGGCGAGGAGGGAGGAGAGTTCTAAAAAAAAAATAAAAATGAAATAATAAAAAAAAAAAAAAATTAAATAAATAAAAACCAAACCCAAAACAGGCGAGGAGGGAGGAGAGTTCTAAAAAAATAAAAATGAAATAATAAATGCAAAGCTGTCGGCCAAAGGGTTGGGATTTTTCTTTCTGCGGGGAAGAAAAGAGGATTTGGGGTTTCTGGAGCGGAAAGGAGCGGCCAGGGCAGGTCCCGGGGTCGCTGCTGTCCCCTCTGTCCCCTCTGTCCCCTCTGTCCCCAGGGCTGGGGTGGCACCAGGGGCTGGGGACAGCGAGGGGACCCGTGGGGTCCATGGGATTTATGGGATTTATGGGATCCATGGGATCAGTGGGATCAGTGGGATTTCTGGGATCCATGGGAATGGATGGGATGGGATGGGATTTATGGGATCCATGGGATGGGATGGGGTGGGATCCATGGGACCCATGGGATGGGATTTATGGGATCCATGGGATGGGATCAGCAGCACCCATGGGATGGGATTGATGGGGTTTATGGGGTTTGTGGGGTTTATTGGGTTTGTGGGACCCATGGGATGGGATTGATGGGATGGGATGGGATGGGATGGGATGGGATGGAATGGGATACATGGCACCCATGGGATGGGATTTATGGGATCCATGGGATGGGATCCATGGGACCCATGGGATGGGATTTATGGCATTTATGGGATCCATGGGATGGGATCAGTGGGATGGGATTTATGGGATGGGATGGGATCAGCAGCACCCATGGGATGGGATTGATGGGGTTTGTGGGGTTTATGGGAGCCAGGGGATGGGGAGGGGTCCAGAGCTGGAGACCCCAGAAGTGCTGGGAATGTGGGGTCTCATCCCAATGGGATTTGGGATTTGGGATCACATCCTGCCAGGAATGTGGGGTCTCATCCCAATGGGATTTGGGATCCCATCCTGACAGGGATCAATCCTGTTTCCCCGGCAATCCCAGCCCCATTTCCCGGCAATCCCAGCCCCATTTCCCCGGCAATCCCAGCCCCATTTCCCCGGCAATCCCAGCCCCATTCCCCAGCAATCCCAGCCCCATTTCCCAGCAATCCCAGCCCCATTTCCCCAGCAATCCCAGCCCCATTTCCCGGCAATCCCAGCCCCATTTCCCCGGCAATCCCAGCCCCATTTCCCCAGCAATCCCAGCCCCATTTCCCGGCAATCCCAGCCCCATTTCCCGGCAATCCCAGCCCCATTTCCCCGGCAATCCCAGCCCCATTTCCCGGCAATCCCAGCCCCGTTCCCCAGCAATCCCAGCCCTATTTCCCGGGAATTCCAGCCCCGTTTCCCCGGCAATCCCAGCCCTATTTCCCGGGAATTCCAGCCCCGTTTCCCCAGCAATCCCAGCCCCATTTCCCCGGGAATTCCAGCCCCATTTCCCCAGCAATTCCAGCCCCATTTCCCAGCCCAGCGCCGTTCCCGGCCGAGCTGAGCCGGGCCCTGCTCCATCCCTGCCCTCCCCTGCTCCCGGAGCTATTTTGGGATGGGGAATTTGGGATTTGGGATGGGGAATTTGGGAATTTGGGCTCTGGGATCGGGAATGTGGGGCTCCGGGCTCTGGGATCGGGAATTTGGGGCTCTGGGATCGGGAATTTGGGAATTTGGGCTCTGGGATCGGGAATGTGGGGCTCCGGGCTCTGGGATGGGGAATTTGGGGCTCTGGGATTGGGAATTTGGGAATTTGGGGCTCTGGGATGGGGAATTTGGGGCTCTGGGCTTGGCCTGGCCCGAAGGGGACGCGGGGGACAGCGCTCGGTCCCCAGGGGTGACCCCGAGATTCCCCCCAGTCCCGAACCCTGGGTTTGGGATTCCGGCGCCGTTCGGGATTTGGGGATGCCCGGAGAGCGTTCCCTGTTCCCTGCCCCTTCCCAAAGATCCCGGCCGGGACAATCCCGGGACAATCCCGGGACAATCCCGGGACAATCCCCGCCCTCGGCTCTGGAAAAGCCGGAGCAGCTCCTGGAGGGGGGAATTGTGGGGTCCTGGGGGAATTGTGGGGTCACAGGGGGAGCTGTGGGGTCACAGGGGGAGCTGTGGGGTCTGTGGGGTCACAGGGGGAGCTGTGGGGTCTGTGGGGTCCTGGGGGAGCTGTGGGGTCTGTGGGGTCACAGGGGGAGCTCTGGGGTCTGTGGGGTTCTGGGGGAGCTCTGGGGTCTCCCCATCCCGGTGTCCCCTCCGGTTCAATGTCCCCCCTGTCCCCCCTGTCCCTCCCCCTGTCCCCCCACCGGTCCCTGTGTCCCCCCCCGATGTCCCCAGCCCCACCCCGGCCCCAATCCCGCTCTAATCCCGCAGTAATTAAACCCCAGCCCTCGTTAATTCCTCATTAATTGCGGCCCGGCCCCAAGCCCCGCACGGCGATGGCCCCGCCGAGAGCCGGCACTGCCACCACTGTCACTGTCCCTGTGCTGGCACTGCCACCACTGCCACTGTCCCTGTGCCACTGTCCCTGTGCCACTGCCACCACTGTCACTGTCCCTGTGCCACTGTCCCTGTGCTGGCACTGCCACCACTGTCACTGTCCCTGTGCCACTGCCACTGTCACCGTGTCACCATCCCTGTCCCTGCCATGCCACCGAGAGCTGGCACTGCCACCACTGCCACTGTCCCTGTGCTGGCACTGCCACCACTGCCACTGTCACCGTGTCACCATCCCTGTCCCTGCCATGCCACCGAGAGCTGGCACTGCCACCACTGCCACTGTCCCTGTGCCACTGTTCCTGTGCCACTGCCACCACTGTCACTGTCCCTGTCCTGGCACTGCCACCACTGCCACTGTCCCTGTGCCACTGCCACTGCCACCACTGCCACTGTCCCTGTGCCACTGTCCCTGTGCCACTGCCACTGTCACTGTCCCTGTCCTGGCACTACCACTGTCCCTGTGCCACTGTCCCTGCCATGCCACCGAGAGCTGGCACTGCCACCACTGTCACTGTCCCTGTCCTGGCACTGCCACCACTGCCACTGTCCCTGTCCCGGTGTCCCCATCCCTGTCCTGGCACTGCCACTGTCCCCGTGTCCCCATCCCTGTCCCTGGTGTCCCCGTGTCCCCGTCCTTGTCCCCGTCCCCATCTCTGTCCCCAAGGTGGTGGCAGTGGGGTGAGGGATGGGATCCCATGGGCACGGCCTCCCCCGGGACACTGAACGGCCGCGGATGGGGAAACTGAGGCACGGACGGGGAAACTGAGGCACAGGCGGGGGTTATTCCATGGGGAAACTGAGGCACGGATGGGGAAACTGAGGCACGGATGGGTTATTCCAGAGGGAAACTGAGGCACAGAGGGGCTGTTCAATGGGGAAACTGAGGCACGGCTGGGTTATTCCAGAGGGAAACTGAGGCACGGATGGGTTATTCCATGGGGAAACTGAGGCACGGATGGGTTATTCCATGGGGAAACTGAGGCACGGATGGGTTATTCCATGGGGGAAACTGAGGCACGGATGGGTTATTCCATAGGGAAACTGAGGCACAGATGGGTTATTCCATGGGGAAACTGAGGCACGGATGGGGTTGGGGTTATTCCATGGGGAAACTGAGGCACGGATGGGGTTGGGGTTATTCCATGGGGAAACTGAGGCACGGATGGGTTATTCCATGGGGAAACTGAGGCACGGATGGTTATTCCATAGGGAAACTGAGGCACGGATGGGTTATTCCATGGGGAAACTGAGGCACGGATGGGTTATTCCATGGGGAAACTGAGGCACGGCTGGGTTATTCCATGGGGAAACTGAGGCACAGAGGGGCTGTTCCATAGGGAAACTGAGGCACGGATGGGTTATTCCATGGGGAAACTGAGGCACGGATGGGTTATTCCATGGGGAAACTGAGGCACTGCCGCTCCTGCTCCTCCCCGCGGGGGCCGGGACGGGGGGCGCCTCTCCGGGGCCGTTCATTCCATTAATTAGCGATGTCTCATTAAGACATCTGCTAACGAGGCCGGAGCTCCGGGCGGGCGGGGGGAACCGTTCCAGCGCTTTCTTCCCATTTTTGAACATTTTTTCAATTTTTTATCATTTTTTCCCATTTTTGAACATTTTCCCTTCACTTTTTAACATTCCCCCCCCATTTTTTAACATTTTTTTCCTATTTTTTAACATTTTCTCCCCATTTCCCTCTCGTTAAATTCAGGATTTTTATTCCTTTTTTCCCCCCCTGAATTTTCCCAAAAAAAATCCTCCCCCCCCTCCACGGGCCCGAGCAAACACACAAAAGTCCTAATTAGACATTAATTAGACATTGTTCCTGCGCTAATTAACGAACGCCGCGCCAATCCGGGGGGGGGAAGGGGGCGGATTGGGGGGGTCAGGGGGGGAATTTTGGGGGGGGTCAGGGGGGGTTTGGGGGCTCTGATTTGGGGAGGGGTCCCTGGGTCTATGGGGGGCTCAATTTTGGGGGGTTCAGAGCCGTTTTTGGGGGTCAGGGGGGGTTTTGGGGGGGTCAGATCCGAGTTTTGGGGGGTTTGGGGGCTCTGATTTGAGGAGGGGTCCCTGAAGCTTTTGGGGGCTCAATCTGGGGGGGTCAGGTGGGATTTTGGGGAGGTTTTGGGGGGTCGGGGGGGGTTTGGGGGCTCTGATTTGGGGAGGGGTCCCTGGAGCCATTGGGGGCTCAGTTTGGGGGTTCAGAGCCATTTTGGGGGTGGGGGTCAGGGGGAGTTTTGGGGGCTCTGATTTGGGGAGGGGTCCCTGGAGCCTTTGGGGGCTCAGTTTGGGGGTTCAGAGCCGTTTTTGGGGGGTTTTGATCCACCTGGGTCATCCCAGGAGTGAAATTCAGGAAGTTTGGGATTTTTCTGGGTTTTTGGGGGTTTTTTTGGGGTAATCGGGATTTTCTTGGGGACATTCAGGGGGTTTTTTGTTTTGGGGGGGATTTTGGATTTTTTTGGGGAGGTTTGGGGGTTTCCTTGGCGGGGGAGATTCCGGATTTTTTAGGGATGAGATTCCGGATTTTTTTTGGGATGAGATTCCGGATTTTTTTTTAGGGTGGAATTTTTTTTTTTAGGGATTTTTTTAGGGTGGAATTCAGGATTTCTTTAGGAGAATTCTGGACTTTTTGGGGGGAAGATTCTGGATTTTTTTAGGATGAGATTCTGGATTTTTTTAGGGAGGATTCTGCACTTTTTTGGGGGGAAGATTCTGGATTTTTTTAGGATGAGATTCTGAATTTTTTTTGGGGAAGATTCGGGGTTTTTAGGGTGGAACTCAGGATTTTTTAGGGGGAATTATGGACTTTTTTGGGATGAGGCCCTGGACTTTTTTGGGGGGTGGGAATTCTGGGTTTTTGGGGGAGATTCGGGGTTTATTTGGGGGGAAATTCGGGTTTTTTTGGGGGGAGTTTCAGGTTTTTTTTTTGGGGGAAATTCGGGTTTTTTTGGGGGTGTCCCGAGCGCTGCCGCTCCCGCTCCCCCCTGGCTGCGGTCGATGATCCCACACTCCTGGAATTTGAGGAATTTCCTGCCAAGGCTCCCTCTGGAAAGGCAAAAACGCCGAGGTTTTAACCCTGTGCTCCCCGGACCGCCCGGGCTTCCGGGACTCGTTTCTGATTTTTGGACAATTTCTGATTTTTTGGATAATTTCTGATTTTTTTTGGGATAATTTCTGAATTTTTTTGGGATAATTTCTGATTTTTTTGGGATAATTTCTGATTTTTTTTGGGATAATTTTCTGATTTTTTTTGGATAATTTCTGATTTTTTTTTGGGATAATTTCTGATTTTTTTGGGATAATTTCTGATTTTTTTTTGGGATAATTTCTGATTTTTTTTGGGATAATTTCTGATTTTTTTTGGACAATTTCTGATTTTTTTGGGATCATTTCTGATTTTTTTTGGATAATTTCTGATTTTTTTGGATAATTTCTGATTTTTTTTTTTATCATTTCTGATTTTTTTTTGATCATTTCTGATTTTTTTTTTAATCATTTCTGATTTTTTTTTGGATCATTTCTGATTTTCCCCTGATTTCTCCCCGGGACGGGAATCGCTGCTTTCCACAGCACAAACCGAATTTCCGTGCCTCAGTTTCCCTCCCCGCTCCTCTCCTTGACCCCGAGGGTTCCACCCCTGCCCTAAATGTCCCTGAAAACCCCGAAACTGCCCCAAAAATCCCCCCAGAGCCGCCCGTCCCGAATTCCCTTTTTTTCCCATCTTGATTAAATCAAATCCGCTCGGAAATTTCTTTTCTTAACTAAAAATTTCACCAAAAGAGGGAAAAGAGGAGGAAAAAGGGGCCGGGAATTGTCCCCCCAAAAGTGGCCCCAGGTCCGGGATGTTCCCAACTCCAGCCCCAAGGAGGGGAAAAAAGGGGGGAAAAATGGAATTTCGGGCAAAATCCACGTTGGGAAGGGAGGGAAAAAGTGAAAAAGGGGAAAAATCCAACCGGGGAAGGGGAAAAATGTGGAATTTTGGGAAAATCCGCCTGAAGAAAGGGGGGGGAAATGGGAATTTTGGGGGAAGTTCATGAGAAGAAAGGAGGAAAAAGGGAAATTTGGGAAAAATCCACGTGGGGAAAGGAGGAAAGTGTGGATTTGGGGGAAAATCCACCTGGAAAAAGGGGGGGGGAAATGTGGATTTGGGGGAAAATCCACCTGGAAAAAGGGGGAAATGTGGATTTGGGGGGAAAATGGGGATTTTGAGGGGGAAAATGGGGATTTTGAGGGAAAAATGTGGGTTTTGAGGGGAAAATGTGGATTTTGGTAAAACCCCACGTGGCTAAAGGGAGAAAATGTGAATTTTGGGGGGAAAATGTGAATTTTGAGGGGAAAATGTGAATTTTGGGGGGGAAATGTGGATTTTGGTAAAACCCCACGTGGCTAAAGGGGGAAAAATGTGGATTTTGGGGGGAAAACGTGAATTTTGGGGGGGAAAATGTGAATTTTGGGGGGGAAATGTGGATTTGGGTAAAACCCCACGTGGCTAAAGGGGGAAAATGTAAATTTTGGGGGGGAAAATGGGGATTCTGGAGAAAAATGTGAATTCTGGGGGGGGGAAATGTGGATTTGGGTAAAACCCCATGTGGCTAAAGGGAGAAAATGTGAATTTTGGGGGGAAAATGTGAATTTTGAGGGGAAAATGTGAATTTTGGGGGGGAAATGTGGATTTTGGTAAAACCCCACGTGGCTAAAGGGGGAAAATGTGAATTCTGGGGGGAAAACGTGAATTTTGGGGGGAAAAACGTGAATTTTGGGGGGAAACCCCCCTGGGCATGGCTCCCTCGGGACACCCCGAGGGTTTGGGGTGCTCCCGGTGCCGGAGCCTTCATCCTGCTCCTCCTCCTCCTCCTCCCCCCCCTCCCCGATTCCCCTTTAATTAAAAAAAAAAAAATAAAAAAAAAAAAGAAGAAAGAAAAAAATTCAATTTTTCCCCCCCGTTCCCATGGCAACGCCTGCAGCCGCTCTCGCCTTGGAAATAAAAGTTGTTTTTTCCTTCCCCCCCCTCCTCCTCCTCCTCCTCCTCCTCCTTTTCCTCCTTCCCTTCCCATTCCCATCCCAAGCCCCCCCCCGGATTTTGATTTCCATTTGGATCATAATCCGCCCGTTGCCATGGCAACGCTGCCAGCCCCTTTCTGTCCCAGCCCTTGCAGAAAAGGCCTCCTTCCCCTTTTCCCCCTTTTCTTCCCTTTTCCCCCCCTTTCCTCCCCGCTTTTCCCCCCATTTTTTTCCTTTTCCCCTCTTTTTTATCCTTTTTCCCATTTTCCCCCCTTTTCCCCCCCATTTTTCCCGCTCTTCCCTGCCATCCCAGGGGTCCCGGTGTCACTTTTGGGGCTGGGGGCACAGGAGGGGCTGTGCCAGACCCTGGCGCCTCTGGGTGCACCCCGGAGACCCCAAATCCCAAAATCCTGAACCCCAATCCCCGATCCCAAATCCCAAAATCCTGAACCCCAAATCCCAAAATCCTGAACCCCAAATCCCAAAATCCTGAACCCCAATCCCCGATCCCAAATCCCAAAATCCTGAACCCCAATCCCCGATCCCAAATCCCTGATCCCAAACCCTTGCTCTGAAATCTAAAATCTCAAATCCCAGATGCCAAATAAGAAACCCTAAATCTCAGATCCCAAATCCCAAATCCTAAAATCCCAAAATCCCAAATCCCAGATCTCAAATCCCCAATCCCAGATCCCAAATCTCAAACCTCGAATCCCGAATCTGAAATCTAAAATCCCAAATCCAAAATCCCTGATCCCAAATCCCAACCCCAAACCCCTGATCCCAAATCCCAAAATCCCAAATCCCAAATCCCAAATCCCAAAACTCACATCCCTGATCCCAAATCCTCAATCCTAAAACTGAAATCTAAAATCCCAAATCCCAAATCTGAAATCTAAAATCCCAGATCCCAAATCCCCAATCCCAAACCTCAAACCCCAAATCCCCGATCCCCAAAATCCCCAAATCCCCAAATCCCCAAACCCCGACCCTTTTCCCGCTGTTCCCCCTGGATCTGCCCCGGCTCCCATGGGGTCTCTGTGGGGCTGGGGGGGATTTTGGGGTTCTGTCCCCATGGGCGGATTTTGGGGGGGATTTTTGGGGGGATTTGGGGGTTCTGTCCCCATGAGGGGATTTTGGGGGAATTTTGGGGGATTTTGGGGGGGATTTTGGGGTTTCTGTCCCCCCCGTCCCCCCTTTTCCCCGAGCCGGGTTTATGCAAATGAGCCGCGTGCCCCGGAGAGCGCAATTAGCGCCGAGCGAGAGCCGGAGCGATTAATGAGGAGATAATGAAGGGAAGAGGAGCCGGGGGGGGGGGGAGAACGGGCGGGAAATGGTGGGGAGGGGGCGGAACTGCCGAGAAACCCCAAAATCACCGAGAAACCCCAAAATCACCGAGAAAACCCCAAAATCACCGAGAAACCCCAAAATCACCGAGAAACCCCAAAATCACCGAGAAAACCCCAAAATCACCGAGAAAACCCGCGAGAATTCCCGAGAATTGCCGAAAATCCCCGCGAATTGCCGAAAGTCCCCGAGAAGTCCCGAGAATTCCCGAAAATGGCCGAGAATTCCCGGGAATTCCCGAAAATGGCCGAGAATTACCGAAAATTCCCGAGAATCGCCGAAAATTGCCGAAAATTCCCGAGAATTGCCGAAAATGGCCGAGAATTACCGAAAATGGCCGAGAATTCCCGAGAATTACCGAAAATGGCCGAGAATCGCCGAAAATTACCGAAAGTCCCCGAGAATTGCCGAAAATCCCCGAGAATTGCCGATAATCCCCGATAATTCTCAAAAATTCCCCAAAATACCCCCAAATCCACGAAAATTCCCAATATTTCCCCATAATTCAGGATACTAATTCCCAAAAATTCCCCAAAATTCCCAATAATTCCTGATAATTCCCAAAAATCCATGATAATTCCTGAAAAATTCCCCAAAATCCATGATAATTCCTGAAAGTTCCCAATAATTCCTGATAATTCCTAAAAACTCGGATATTAATTCCCGATAACTCCCGTAAATTCCCAACAATTCTCAAAAATTCCCAAAAAAATCCCGAAAATTCCCCCAAACTGCTGAAAGTCCCCGAGAATTCCCGAAGCCCAACCCGAGCTGGGCATTCCCAGGGTCTGCCCAGGTGGGCAAAACTCGGGATTAAATCAAGCCTGGATTAAAGCAGGGGGATTAAAGGAATAAATCGTTAATGAATGAATAAATGAATGAATCAATGAATAAATTAGTGAATTAATGAATTAATGAGCTGGAGCAGAGGCGCCGCCCCCGAGGTCGCCTCAGGGACACAAAGGGAAACAGGAGAAGGTTCTGGGGCCTCCGGGGTTGGGGTTTCCCAGCCCAAATCACAAAAAATCACCCAAAATCAGCTCAAATCACCCCAAATCACCCCAAAATCCCCCCAAATCCCATTCCCAGGGATTGGGGACACCCAGGGCGCTCCTGGACCTGTCCCCGTCCCTGCCACAAAATTTGGGGTCAAGGGGTCACATCCCATGGGATCCCAAATCTTGTGGGATCCCAAACCCCCCAGGATCCCAGATCCCCCAGGATCCCAAATCCCTTGGGGTCAGGTCCCTGCTGTCACCTCTCCCATGTGAGGGAAGGGAAGGAAGGGAATAAAATAAAATAAAAAATAAAATATAAATATATAAAATAAAATTAAATTAAAATGTAAAACAAAAAAAAAATTAAAATGTACACAATAAAAGAAAAAAATATAAAATAAAATTTAAAATATAGTATAAAATGAAAAAATAAAATGAAATAAGGCATAAAATAAAATAAATAAAAAACCCCGCGGAGAGAAGAAGAAGGGCCCAGAAAATGAATAAATATTTCAATTTGAGGCGCAATCACGGCGAGTGATTGAAACGGGGAAGAATAATGGCTTTCATTTAGATAAGATACAGAAAATTATTTAGTGAGAAATGAAGAGTGATGAGCCCCATTCAGCGCCAGGCCCGAGTGCCCCCCACGGCGGGAGGGACCCCAAAAACCGCCCAGAATTCCCCCAAATTCCAGCCTGCTCCAGGGTGAAACCCCACGTTCTACAGAGAAAACCCCACATTTTCCAGAAAAACCCCACATTTTACAGAAAACCCCACATTTTACAGAAAAAAAACCCAAAAATCTCCAGGAAAAAACGCTGAATTTTCCAGGGAAACCCCACATCTTCCCAAAATCCCCCACATTTTACAGAAAAAAACCCCAAAATTTTCCATAAAAGCCCCAAATTTTGACCCGGCACTGGGGCAAGGCTCCTGTGGGAGGTGACGGTGGAGGGAGAGGGGTGGGATTGGGATGGGATTGGGATGGGATTGAAAGGATGGGATTGAAAGGATGGGATGGGTTTGGGATGGGTTTGGGGTAGGATTGAAAGGATGGGATGGGATTGGGATGGGATTGAAAGGATGGGATTGGGATGGGTTTGGGATGGGATTGGGATGGGTTTGGGGTGGGATTGAAAGGATGGGATGGGTTTGGGATGGGATTGGGATGGGTTTGGGATGGGATTGAAAGGATGGGATGGGTTTGGGATGGGATTGGGATGGGTTTGGGATGGGTTTGGGATGGGTTTGGGATGGGTTTGGGATGGGTTTGGGGTGGGTTTGGGATGGGTTTGGGATGGGTTTGGGATGGGATTGGGATGGGTTTGGGATGGGATTGGGATGGGATTGGGATGGGTTTGGGGGTCGCAGGGATTGTCACACAGGGATGTGAGCCCTGATCCCAAACCGGAGCCATTGATCCCAAAATGGAACCATCCCAAAACGGACCCGTCCCATCCCAAACTGGAGCCATTGATCCCAAACCGGAGCCATCGATCCCAAACTGGATCCCTCCCATCCCAAACTGGAGCTGCCCCATCCTAAACTGGAGTCATCCCAAACAGAGCCATCCCAAAACGGAGCCATCAATCCCAAACTGGAGCCATCGATCCCAAACTGGAGCCATCGATCCCAAAATGGAACCATCCCAGAACGGACCTGTCCCATCCCAAAACGGAGCCACCAATGCCAAACCAGATCCCTCCCATCCTAAACTGGAACTGTCCCGCCCCAAACCGGAGCCGTCCCATCCCAAACCGGGAACATCCCATTCCACACCGGGAACATCCCATCCCAAACCGGGAACATCCCATCCCAAACCGGAGCCGTTTCACCCCACACCGGAGTCGTCCCCTCCCGGTTCTACCGGAGCCGTCCCTCCCCGTTAAACCGGAGCCGTCCCTCCCGGTTCCCTCCGGTCCCTCCCGGTTCCCCCGGTCCCTCCCGGTTCCCCCAGTCCCTCCCGGTTCCCCCCAGTCCCTCCCGGTTCCCCGGGTCCCTCCCGGTTCCCCCCGGTCCCTCCCGGTTCCCCCGGGTCCCTCCCGGTCCCTCCCGGTTCCCCGGGTCCCCTCCCGGTTCTCCCGAGTTCCTCCCCGGTTCCCCCCGGTCCCTCCCGGTTCCCCGGGTCCCTCCCGGTTCCCCCGGTCCCTCCCGGTTCCCCCCGGTCCCTCCCGGTTCCCCGGGTCCCTCCCGGTTCCCCCCGGGTCCCTCCCGGTCCCTCCCGGTTCCCCGGGTCCCTCCCGGTTCCCCGGGTCCCTCCCGCCGCTCCCCGCGTGCCCCGGGCGGGAGCGCGGCCGCTTTTGTTCCCGGGGCCCGCGGAGCCCCCGGCGCTGCCCCGGAGCTGCCCCGGCCCCGCGGGGGTCCCGGCGCTGCCCCGGGGGTCGCGGCCCCACGGCGCCTTCCTCCCGCTCCTCCCCAAAGCCCCGCGGTCCAGGCGGCGTTTTTGGGGTTTTTTTTGGGGCTTTTTTTGGGTTGTGGGTTTTTTTTGGTTTTTCCTTTTTTTTTCTCCTTTTTTTTTTCCTTTCCCTTCCCCTCTCTCCTCTCGGCATCTTAGCAACGCCGCCCCCCTTAATTAAAATTAGATTGGATTTTGCAGCTGGGAAGCGCCGGAGGCCGCGCTGGGGCAGAGCCCGGCCCCGGCCCCGCGCACAGGGGGGGGACCCCTCCCCAAAATCCTCCCCGCGGGGATGGGGGCGCCCCCCCCGCGCCCCCCGAGGGTTTCTGGGGGGGTTTGGGGACCCCCGGCCCCCCCAGCCCCGCGGCTTTTCCTCAGCGTGACCTTGGCAGAGCAGCTCCCCCCGTGCCTCAGTTTCCCCCGGGGAGGATTTTGGGGGTCCTGGGGGGGGGGGTGTCGTTCCCCACCCCCACCCCGGGAGGCGGCTCTGGGGGGGTGGGGGTGGGAAATGGGGGGGGTCCGGGCTGCCCCAGACCCTTCCCCAAGCAATGCCCGGGTTGGGGTCCGGGGGTCCCCCCGGAGGCGGCCCCGGACGGACGGACGGACGGACACACGGACAGACCCCCCCGGCCGGGTCGAGTCCCCCCCGTCACCCTCAGCCCTGTGCCCCCCCCAGCCCCTCCCGGGGGTCCCGTTTGACCCCAGGGTCCCCGAACCGGCCCCGGGACCCACATCGGGGGGGCCCAAACCCCGGTCCCGGCCCGGGGGCTCCAACAGGACCGGAACCGGGGGGAACGGAGCGGCCCCCGGCGAGGGAGAACCGGGCCCGGTTCCGTCGGGACCCCCCGGTACCGAGAGGCGGTCCAGGAGAACCGGGCCCGGTTCCATCAGGAGCGAGGGGGGCTCCACGAGGAGCAGTCCCGGGACCGCGCAGAACCGGGCCCGGTCCCACCGCGATCCCCCGGTACCGAAGGGGGGGTCCACGAGAACCATCCCTGGGGTCCGGGAGAACCGGGCCCGGTCCCACCGCGATCCCCCGGTACCGGGAATCCACGAGACCCACGGCGGGAATCGGCAAAACCGGGCCCGGCATTGAGCGGCACCGGCCGCGATTCCATCCGAACCCTCCGGTACCGCCAGCGGCGGCCGCGGGCACCGCCAGAACCCCCGGGACCCCTCGGAACCCCCGGTACCGGCCGGGGCCGGGCTCTCGTTCCTCCCTCCGGGAACGGGCGGGACCGGCGGCGAGCGGGGCTGGAGCGCTGCCCGCGGAGTTGGGAACGGCGCTCCCGGTCCCGCTCCCGGTGCCGCTCCCGGTGCCGCTCCCGGCGCCCCCCCGGTGCCCCCGGTGCCCCCGGTGCCCCCGGCCCGTGCCCACCTTGCCCGCGGGTCCCGGCGAGAGTCAGCAGGCACAGGAGGAGGATCCGCATCTCCCGTCCCGTGGCGGCGGCCGCGCTCCGGGGCCGGGCCCGCCGGGGGCTCCGGTTGGGGGCTCCGCTTTGGGGGCTCCGCTTGGGGATCGCCGCCCCGCTCGGCCCCCGCGCCGCCCCCGGTACCGGCGGCGCTCTGGGCGAGCCGAGCCTGGCCCGGCCGGGCCGGGGCCGGGCAGGGGCCGGGAAGGGCCACGGAGCTCCGGCGGCTCCGCTGCGAGCCCCGAGCGAGCGGCGGCGGCGGGGGCGGGGCGGGGGGCGGAGGGGGCGCCGGGCGGAGGGGGAGCGGGAGCGGCGGGAGCGGGGGGAGGAGGAGGAGGAGGAGGAGGAGGAAGGAGGAGAGGGAGGAGGAGGAAGGGGGAGAGCGGGGGACGTGCGCGCGTGTCACGCGTGGGGCTGCGCGGGGGAGCGCGCGGTGGGGCGGGGAGAGCGGGGCTGGGGCGGGAGAGCGGGGATTGGGGTGGGAGAGCGGGATTTGGGGGGTGGGAGAGGGGGATTTGGGGCGGGAGAGGGGAATTTGGGGTGTGCGAGGGGGATTTGGGGTGGGAGAGGAGGGATTTGGGGTGGGAGAGGGGGATTGGGGTGGGAGAAGGGGGATTTGGGGTGTGCGAGAGGGGGATTTGGGAGGGAGAGGGGGATTTGGGGTGGGAGAGGGGGATTTGGGGAGGGAGAGGGGATTTGGGGTGGGAGAGGGGGATTTGGGGTGGGAGAGGGGGATTTGGGGCGAGAGAGGAGGGATTTGGGGTGGGAGAGGGGGATTTGGGGTGTGCGAGAGGGGAATTTGGGGTGGGAGAAGGGGGATTTGGGGAGGGAGAGGGGGGATTGGGGAGGGGAGAGGGGATTTGGGGCGGGGGAGAGAGGGGGATTTGGGGCTAGAAAGGGGCATTTGGGGCAGGAGAGAGGGTTTAAGGAGGGAGAAGGGGGATTTGGGGTGCGCGAGGGGGATTTGGGGTGTGCGAGAGGAATTTGGGGCGGGAGAGGGGATTTGGGGCAGGAGAAGGGGATTTGGGGCGCGCGAGGGGGATTTGGGGCAGGAGAGGGGAATTTGGGGTGTGCGAGGGGGAGTCGAAGGGGATTTGGGGTGTGCGAGCCAGACTTGGGGCAGGAGAGCGGGGTTTGGGGTGTGCGAGGGGGATTTGGGGTGGGACAGGGGGGTTCGGGGTGGGACAGGGGGATGTGGGGTGGAGGAGCCGGATTTTGGAGCGGGTTTTGGGGTGTAAATGCGCGGTTTGGGCTGTGCACGTGGGTATTGGGGGTGTAAACGTGGGGTGTCTCAGGGCGTTGCGCTCGTGTTTTGGGGTGTAAATGGGTCTGTTGGGGTTCACCACACACATGTTTGGGGTGCGGATCGGTGTTTTGGGGTGTAAATGGTCTGTTGGGGGTCACACACACATGTTTGGGGTGCGGATCGGTGTTTTGGGGTGTAAATGGGTCTGTTGGGGTTCACACGCCCGTGTTTGGGGTGCGGATCTGTGTTTGGGGCCTGTGCGCACACACGTTGGGGTGTGGATCGGTGTTTTGGGGTGTAAATGTGTGTTTTGGGGTGTAATTGTGTGTTTGGGGTGTAATTGTGCGTTTTGGGGGTGTTCGTGCACCCCTGTTCCCACATGTCGCCCATGTTCGCACTCGTGTCGGGTGCACATCTGCATTTCGGCGGGCTCACATCTGCATTTCGGGGCTCACATCTGCATTTCGGGGCGCACATCTGCCCTTTGGGGCGCACATCTGCATTTCGGGGCGCACATCTGCCCTTTGGGCTCACATCTGCATTTTGGGGCTCACATCTGCCCTTTGGGGCGCACATCTGCATTTCGGGGCGCACATCTGTTTCGGGGCTCACATCTGCCCTTTAGGGCTCACATCTGCATTTCGGGGCGCACATCTGCATTTCGGGGCTCCCATCTGCATTTCGGGGCTCACATCTGCATTTCGGGGCGCACATCTGCATTTCGGGGCGCTGCTGCTGTGCTCCCACATCTGCCCACGGCCCGGGAGGCCCGGGCACACCTGGCCGTGCCCACCTGGGGGGTGCGGCCGCGCACATCTGGCCCCTCCTGGCCCCTCCCGCGCACATCTGGCCCCGTGCGTGTCCCCGTGCGCACCCGGCGTGCGTGGGAGCTCCTCCATCTTCCCGGGATTTTTCTTTTCTTCAGGGCTGGAATTTTTTATTTTTTTTTTTCCCCTTTCCTCTTTTTTGAGCTTTTTTCTTTTTTATCCCTCTCTCTCTCCTTTTTTTTTTTTTTTTTTCCTCTTTAATCTTAAATAGAATTTTCTTTTTTTTTTTTTTTTTTCTTTTTTTTTTCCTCCCGCCTGGAGGGATTTGGAGGAAACTGGGAAAAACGGAGCTGGGCCAAGGGGGTCGGGGAGCACCGCGACCAGAGGCCGCCCAGCTCCTCCTTCCCGGAGTTTTTTTCCATGGAAAAGTCCATTTTCTCCCATTTTTTTCCCTTTCTCCCGGGGATTTCCAAGCATTTTTTTCCCTTTCTTGGCAGCGCTCCCGGGCCTTGTCCCGTTCGGGACGCACCGAGGGCTCCCTCTCGTTTTTCCACGGCTCCCCCAGCCCCAGGAATTCCCAAATTCCCGGGGGGGCGGCACCAGAAGATTCCAGTTCCAAAGCGCCCGAGCTGGGCCGCAGCGAAACGGGGTGAAAAGATCGGATTTTTGTTAAAGCCAATCCCGCGGGGCTGGGACGGCGCTCCCGGACACCGCCGGGCCCGTGGGGCCTTTTTGGGGTTTTCTCCCAAATCCTCCCGAATTCTCCGCTCGGTGCCGGACGGTCCCGGGAGCGGGAGAGGCCCCGGAGCTGGCGGGAATGTGGGGAGGAGGAGGAGGAGGAGGAGGAGGAGGAGGAGGAGGAGGAGCCGGGAATTCGCTGACGGGCGGGAAAAGCCGCTGTGTCCGCACTCGGGAGCCGGGCAGGGGCACCGGGGGCACGGGAGAGGCAGCGGGGGACCCCAAAACCTGGGAGGGACAGGAGGAGGAGGAGGAGGAGGAGGAGGAGGAGGAGGAGGAGGAGGAGGAGGCGTCACGGCCCTGAGCAGCTCGGCTGCAGCTTTAACCCGGGCTTTGGTCCCTTATCCCGGGTTTGATCCATTATCCCGGGTTTGGTCCCTTATCCCAGGGTTTGTTCCATTATCCCGGGTTTGATCCCTTATCCCCAGAGTTTGTTCCCTTATCCCAGAGTTTGTTCCGTTATCCCGGGGTTTGTTCCCTTATCCCAGAGTTTGGTCCCTTATCCCGGGTTTGATCCCTTATCCCGGGCTTTGGTCCCTTATCCCGGGGTTTGTTCTGTTATCCCGGGTTTGATCCCTTATCCCAGAGTTTGTTCCGTTATCCCGGGTTTGATCCATTATCCCAGAGTTTGGTCCCTTATCCCGGGGTTTGTTCCCTTATCCCAGGTTTGGTCCCTTATCCCGGGGTTTGTTCCGTTATCCCGGGTTTGGTGCATTATCCCGGGTTTGGTGCATTATCCCGGGGTTTGTTCCCTTATCCCAGAGTTTGTTCCATTACCCCGGAAATGTTTCACCCACAATCCCAGTTTTGGGCCCATTTTCCTGGTGTTTGGTCAATTATCCCAGTGTTTGCTCCGTTATCCCGGAGTTTGACCCATAATCCCAATGTCTGGCTCGTTATCCCAGTGTTTGCTCCATGATCCCAGTTTTGGGCCCATTTTCCCAATATTTGGTCCATTATCCTGGAGTTTGGTCTGTCATCCCAATATTTGAGCCATTATCCCAGAGTTTGGCCCATAATACCCAATGCTTGCTCCATTATCCTGGTGCTGGATCCCAAATCCCCACACTGGATCCCAAATCCCCACATTGGATCCCAAATCCCCACACTGGATCCCAAATCCCCACATTGGATCCCAAACCCCAACACTGGGAAATGTTGAATCCCCCAGCCCACGGGACCCCAGTTTTGGGATTGCTCCCCAATCCCAAAATTCCACATCCAATCACGGAGCAGCCGGGGGGAAACGGGCCCAGAATTCTGGGACTGGCACCCCGAATTCTGGGATTGGCACCCCAAGTTCTGGGATTGGCACCCCGAATTCCGGGTTTGGCATCCTAAATTGCGGGAATGGCACCCCAAATTCTGGGATCGGAATTCCAGGATTCTCACCCGGAGCTCCGGCTCTGGCACTGGGCCCGCGTTCCTCGCTCTGCAGCGCCGGGGGCGGGCGGGGTCTGCGCTGAGCCGTGAAATCCCAATCTGTGCCGGAATTCCCGGGATATCCACCCCGATCCTGTGAAATCCCAATCTGTGCTGGAATTCCCGGGATATCCACCTGGATCCTGTGAAATCCCAATCTGTGCTGGAATTCCCGGGATATCCACCCGGATCCTGTGAAATCCCAATCTGTGCTGGAATTCCCGGGATATCCACCCGGATCCTGTGAAATCCCAATCTGTGCCGGGATTCCCGGGATATCCACCCTGATCCTGTGAAATCCCAATCTGTGCTGGAATTCCCGGGATATCCACCCCGATCCTGTGGAATCCCAATCTGTGCTGGAATTCCCAGGATATCCACCCAGAGCCCCTGGAATCCCAATCTGTGCCGGAATTCCCGGGATATCCACCTGGATCCTGTGAAATCCCAATCTGTGCTGGAATTCCCGGGATATCCACCCGGAGCCCCTGGAATCCCAATCTGTGCTGGAATTCCCGGGATATCCACCCGGATCCTGTGAAATCCCAATCTGTGCCGGGATTCCCGGGATATCCACCCTGATCCTGTGAAATCCCAATCTGTGCTGGAATTCCCGGGATATCCACCCCGATCCTGTGGAATCCCAATCTGTGCTGGAATTCCCAGGATATCCACCCAGAGCCCCTGGAATCCCAATCTGTGCCGGAATTCCCGGGATATCCACCCGGATCCTGTGAAATCCCAATCTGTGCCGGAATTCCCGGGATATCCACCCGGAGCCCGTGAAATCCCAATCTGTGCTGGAATTCCCGGGATATCCACCCCGATCCTGTGAAATCCCAATCTGTGCCGGGATTCCCGGGATATCCACCCGGATCCTGTGAAATCCCAATCTGTGCTGGAATTCCCGGGATATCCACCCGGATCCTGTGAAATCCCAATGTGTGCCGGAATTCCCGGGATATCCACCCGGAGCCCGTGGAATCCCAATCTGTGCTGGAATTCCTGGGATATCCACCCCGATCCTGTGAAATCCCAATCTGTGCTGGAATTCCCGGGATATCCACCCGGATCCTGTGGAATCCCAATCTGTGCCGGGATTCCCGGGATATCCACCCCGATCCTGTGAAATCCCAATCTGTGCCGGGATTCCCGGGATATCCACCCCGATCCTGTGAAATCCCAATCTGTGCCGGAATTCCCGGGATATCCACCTGGAGCCCGCAGCTCCCGGCAGATCCCAGATCCCCAAGGGAAATGTTTGGGATGGAGCAGGAAGAACCTTGGGGTGGATGAAGAAAATATTTGGGATGGACCAGGGAGATCTTTGGGATGGACAAGGGGAATCTTTGGGGTGGATGGGGAAAATATTTGGGATGGATGAGGAAGATACTTGGGATGGACCAGGAAGATCTTTGGGGTGGCCAAGGAGAATCTTTGGGGTGGCCAAAAGGAGTTTTGGGGTGGCCAAAGGGATCTTTGGGATGGCCAAGAGGATCCTTGGGAAGGACGAGGGAAATATTTGGGATGGATGAGGGAGATCCTTGGGATGGACCAGGAAGATCTTTGGGGTGGCCAAGGGGAATCTTTGGGAAGGACGAGGGAAATATTTGGGATGGACGAGGGAGATCCTTGGGGTGGCCAAGGAAAACCCTCCTGGCCAGCCCCAGGATCTCCATCGGGATTCCCTGGGGAGCTGGGGCCCTGGAATTGGGATGAAAGGCAGGAATTCCACGATTTCCATGGGTTTTTAGATTTTTGGGAAGCGTTTCCGCGGGGGAAGGAGCAGCCAGGCCGGAGCCTCCAGCCCTTCCCATCCAAACGTGTCCCTTTATGACTCTTTTTGAATATTTTTTCTTTTTTTTTCTCCCCCAGAAATCAGCTCCCAAATCCCTGCCCTCCATCCCGAGGGAATTATCTCCCTGCCGGGGATTTGCAGGAATTCCATTTCCCCAGGAAAAGCCTCTCCAGCCCCAAAATAACTCCTGAGCTCCTCGGGGGATTTCGGCCAAATCCCGGCACAGCGGGAACGGCTGGGGGGCACTGGGGGGAACTGGGGGATACTGGGGGGACTGGGAGGTGCTGGGGGGCACTGGGGGGACTGGGGGGCACTGGGGGATACTGGGGGATACTGGGGGATACTGGGGGGCACTGGGGGAAACTGGTGGACACTGGTCACTGTGGGTGCTGCATATGGGTGGACACTGGTGGTCACTGTGGGTGCTGGACACTGGTGGACACTGGTGGGTACTGGTGGTCACTGGTGGTCACTGGTGGTCACTGGTGGGTACTGGTGGTCACTGGTGGTCACTGGTCACTGTGGGTGCTGGTCACTGGTGGTCACTGGTGGTCACCGGTGCTCACTGGTGGCCACTGCTGGTCACTGGTCACTGTGGGTGCTGGTCACTGCTGGTCACTGGTGGTCACTGATCACTGGTGGTCACTGCTGGTCACTGATGGTCACTGGTCACTGGCAGTCACTGGTGGTCACTGGTGGTCACTGCTGGTCACTGATGGTCACTGGTGGTCACTGGTGGGTACTGGTGGGTGCTGGTGGTCACTGGTCACTGGTCACTGGTGGTCACTGATGGTCACTGATGGTCACTGCTGGTCACTGGTGGTCACTGATGGTCACTGCTGGTCACTGGTGGCTGCTGGGTGCCCCATTCCCACCCCATCCCCCCCAGCCCAGAGCTCCTCCTCAGCCCAATCCCGAGCCAGGGTGAAATCCCCAAATCCCAAATCCCCAAATCCCAAATCCCCAGACCCCAAATCCCCTCTTCCCTCTCCCCAGATGGCTCCCGGCCCCAATCCCGGCCCCAATCCTGGCCCCAATCCTGGCCCCAATCCTGGCCCCAATCCCGGCCCCAGTCCCGGCCCTGCAGAGCTCCCCGGGTGCTGCCAGCGGGGTCCCCCGTGCCTCAGTTTCCCCAGCTCCTAAATCCTGCTGCTCTGTGGCCACGGGCTCTCTGAATCCCAGAACCCCAGAACCCCAGAATCACAAAATCCCAGGAACCCAGAATCCCAGAATCAATTCCAGAATCCCGAAAGCCCAGAACTCCTGAATTCTGGAACCCCAAAATCCCAGAATCCCAGGATCCAAAGATGCCAGGATCCCAGACTCCTGGAATCTCAGAATCCCAGGATTCCAGAACCCCAGGAACCTCAGGAACCCAGAATCGTGGAATCCCAGAATCCCAGAACTCCTGAATTCCAGAGGCCCAAAATCCCAGAATTCCAAAACCCCGGGATCCAAGGATCCCAGGACCCCGGAACCCCAGGATCCCATAATTACAGAATCCCAGAACTCCTGAATTCCAGAACCCCCAAATCCCAGAATTCCAAAATCCCAGAATCCAAGGATCCCAGGACCCCAGGATCCTCTAACTCAGATTCCCAGGATTTACCAGGTTGGAGAAGCCCCTCAAGCCCAAGCATTCCAGGAATTCCTGGCACCCCTCCAGCCCCCCCCCCCCGAGCCCCTTCCAGGCGGGAATTTTGTGCCACAATTCCCAAATTTGCTCTCCAGAGTCAGGGATTCCTCCCGAAATCCCCGGTTCTGGAGAGGAAATTTGGGAATCGCGGCACAAGAAAAGGAACAAAGCCCCTTTGGGGAGCAGCTCCAGGGTGTGGCTGTGCCTCGGGATGTTCCTCCCCTCCAGTCCCTAATTAATCCCCTAATTAATCCCCCAATTAATCCCCTAATTCCCCAAATCTCCTGCTTTTGTCTGGCGCTTTGTTCTGGGGACAGAGGTGACACCGGGGGGACATCTGCCACTGCCCCCGGGATTAGGGCGGGACCTCGGCACTCCCTCATGGCCGATTAATCAATCCGAATTCATTAATTAATTAACCGAACCGCATTAATGAATCCCCGCATCGACAGTCGGCTGTTAACCCCAACATCTCCGGCGGGGTGCGTGGAGCCGTTCCCAGCCTGGAAAAATCCGGATTTTCCCCCTTTTTTTCCCTCCCAATCGAACCCCCCGAGTTTGGAATGTGCGTTTTCCAAATTCCCTTCCCAAAATCCCGTCCCGGGGTTGTGGAATCCTGGGATTTTGGGGGGGGGGGGGTTCCAAAATTCAGGAGTTCTGGGATTTTGGGGTTCTGGAACCCTGAGATTCTGGGATTTTGGGGTTCTGGGGTCCTGGGATCTTTGGGTTCTTGGATCTTGAGATTCTGGAATTCTGGGGGTTTTTGGGGTTTCAGGAAATTTGGGATTTTGGGGTTCTGGGCTCCTGGGATCTCTGGGTTCTTGGATCTCGAGATTCTGGAATTCTGGGGGTTTTGGGGTTCCGGAATTCTGGAATTCAGGAAATTTGGGATTTTGAGGTTCTGGGGTCCTGGGATCTTTGGGTTCTTGGATCTTGAGATTCTGGAATTCTGGGGGTTTTGGGGTTCCGGAATTCTGGAATTCTGGCATTCAGGGATTTGGGGATTTTGAGGTTCTGGGGTCCTGGGATCTTTGGATTCTTGGATTCTGGGATTATGGAATTCTGGCATTCTGGGATTTTGGGGTTCCGGAATTCTGGAATTCAGGAATTCAGGAAATTTGGGGTTTTGAGGTTCTGGGGTCCTGGGATCTTTGGATTCTTGGATCTTGAGATTCTGGAATTCTGGGGTTTTGGGGTTCCGGAATTCTGGAATCCAGGAATTCGGGGATTCTGGGATTCTGGAGTTCCAGAATTCTGGAATTCTGGGGTTTTGGGGTCCCATCCCACCCCGATCCTTCTCCCAGCTCGGACGCGGCTCCAGGATTTCATTTGGGGCTGGGGGAGGCGCAGCCGCGTCCCGGTTCCTCCTTTTTCCCGGAGGGATTCGGGATTTTGGGGGGGAGTTCGGGGCCCCCCCGGCCGCTCGCGGTCTCCTGCTGCCACCTCCCGGCCTCGGGACCGAACGGAATTCCCGGGAATTTCGCTCCCTGCCGGCTCGGGAGTGCGCGATGGGGCTGCAGCAAATCCCACAAAAACCCCGGGAACTCGGGGAGCGTTTGGGGCTGGAACGGGGAGGATTTTGGGGCTGGAACGGGGAGGATTTTGGGGCTGGAATGATGAGAATTTTGGGGCTGGAACGATGAGAATTTTGGAGCTGGAATGAGATGGATTTTGGAGGTGGAACGGGATGGATTTTGGGGCTGCAACCGGGAGGATTTTGGGGTTGGAACGAGGAGGATTTTGGGGTAGGAACAGGGATTTTGGGGCTGGAATGGGAAGGATTTTGGGGTTGGAACTGGGAGGATTTTGGGGTTGGAACGGGGAGGATTTTTGGGGTTGGAACAGGGATTTTTTGGGTTGGAAAGTGCATTTTGGGGTTGGACATTCCTCCCCAAAGCTCCCGGTCCTGCTGCTGCTGGGCTGCCCGAGCTGGGCACAGCGGAGCCATCGCGATGTCCCCAAGTGTCCCCGGCGCTCGCTGCAAAGGGAAAGCAAAACCCCCCAAAAACCCCAAAATTGCCCTGCCGGGGCCATCCAAAGGAATTCCCTCCGAGCTTTGGGGCTGCGAGCGCCGCAGCCCCGACGTGTCCTTGTCCCCTCTGCCACAGGGGCGGCCGGGGGTGCCAGCCCCCCCCGGAGGAGGAGGAGGAGGAGGAGGAGGAAGGAGCCGGGGCAGAGGAAGTCCCCGGCGGGCGCTCGCAGCCCCGAGGGGTCCCCGCTCCGCTCCGAGATGTCCCCGCGCGGGGGTCGCCGCTGTCCCCCCGCGCTGCTGGCGCTGCTGCTGGGCCTGGCCGGGAGCCGAGGTGAGGAGGGGGCGCGGGGGGCCCGGGGGCGCTGCGGGGAATTGGGGAATGGCGGGGAATTGGGGAATGGCGGGGAATTGGGGAATGGCGGGGAATTGGGGAATGGCGGGGAATTGGGGAATCGCGGGGAATTGGGGGAATCGCGGGGAGCAGCCGGAGCGGCGCTGGCCAGAGGGGCCCGGGGCATGGAGAGGGGCTGCGGCTGCGGCTTTGGGGGATTCTCCTCGCTTCTCTCAGCCCCCCCTTGGCCGGCGAGAGCCGAGCCGGGCCGGGCCCTGACGCGGGGCCGGTTCCCCTTCCTGGGCAGCGTTTCGGATGTGGAGTTTGCCTGAAAGTCGCGACTTCCCTGTCCCGACAGTTTCTGAAGCCCAGAGCTGCGACTTTTCCCTGCTCCCAAGCTCAGATCCCTCTGCCGAAGCAGCCCCGTTCGTTCTCCCGGGATTTTGGGGCAGCTGGTGGTGACCCAAGGCCTTTTTTCCCCTAAGCGCAGCGATTTTGGGCTGTGGGGAGCAGAAAACCAGCGGGATTTGGGGGCTGGATTGATCCTGGAGCATCTCCAGGCGCCTGGAGCAGCCTCTGGCCCCACCTTGGCGGCTTTGGCGTCGTTGTTTCCCTGCCAGCTCCAGCATTCGCAGAATCCCAGGACCTCTGAGGCTGGGAAAGAGCCCCGGGGTCACCGGGCCGGGACCAACCCCCGCCCGGTGCCCCAGAATTCCAGAGATTCCCCGGACACCTCCAGGGGTGCGGATCCCACCCTCCCCGCGCCCCTTCCGCCGCCTTTTCTCCGTTGCGGGAGGAATTTTCCCCAATTTCCAGCCCTGGTCCTGTCCCGTTCCCTGGGATCAGACCCCAGATCCCCCCTGGCCGATCCCAAATCCCCCCTGGGCCCCCCTTTATCTGCAGGCTGAGCCCCCCCGGCCCCCTCGGAAGAGCTGGGGACCCCCTCAGCTCCCGGAGCAGCCGGGAAGGGCAATTCCCGCGTCCTGCGGGAATTCTGGCACCTGGAGCGGGGGAAATCCCTTCCCGACCAGCGATCCCCGCTCCCGCTGCCCCAGGGAAGGATCCTCCTGCATTTCCCGGATTTCCCGAGCCCCCGGGGGCGTCCCCACACCTGCAGCTCTGCCCTGGAGCCGCTGCAGCTCCCGGACAAACTCTGGATGCAGAGAAACCCCCGGGATGGGTGGGATCGGCTCCGGGGCCATTTCGGGGCATTTGGGGCCATTTCGGGGGCATTTCGGGGGCATTTGGGGGGCCTGGGCCGTGCAAAGGAGCCCCCAGAGCCGCCCTGACCACACGGGGCCGCAGGAAGCGGCGTCGGCCCTCCGGATGTTCCGCGGGTTTTATTTTGGGGGCCTTCGACATCCGGGGCTGCTCTGAGGAGAGAAAACCGAAAATGGACGGGAAAAGGGGCAGGGGGGGAGATTCCGTGGGACTGGGAGGGCGTGGGGTGGTGAGGGGAGAGGGGAACCCCTGGGAGGGGGAACGGACCTTGAGCAGCCCGGGATAATGGAAATTTGGGATGGGGAATGGACACAGAACCGGTCTGGGATAATGGGGAGAGAGAGAGGAACCCCTGGAAAGGGGAAGGGACCTTGACCAGTCTGGGAAACTGAGAAAAGAGGGGAAAATTCGGATAAGAAATGGACCTTGACCAGTTTGGGATAATGGGGAGAAAAATGGAACTTTTGGGGTGGGGAATGGGCACAGAACCAGTTTGGGAAAACAGGGAGAGAAGGGAAATTTTGGGAATGGGGAATGGACACAGAACCAGTTTGGGATAATGGGGAGAGAAGGGAAATTTTGGGGTGGGGAATGGACACAGAACCAGTTTGGGAAAATGTGGAGGGAAGGGAAATTTTGGGAATGGGATGGGGAATGGACACAGAACCAGTTTGGGATAATGGGGAGAGAAGGGAAATTTTGGGAATGGGATGGGGAATGGACACAGAGCCAGTTTTGGATAACGGGGAGAGAGAGGAACCCCTGGAATGGGGAGCAGACCTTGACCAGTCTGGGATAATGGGGAGAGAGGGGAAATTTGGGAATGGGATGGGGAATAGATGCAGAACCAGTTTGGGATGGTGCGGAGAGAGCGGAATTTTGGGGATGGGGATGGGAAATGGGCCCTGGGGCCAGGAGTGGCCTTGGTGGACGCTGCAGGTGCAGCCCAGGGGTGGCCCCAGCAGTGCCCGCGTCCCCTCTGGGACGCTCTGGAGCCGCTCCTGGGGTCTCAGCCTCACCCAGGGCTGCCCTGGCTCTGCTTCAGGACTCCCGGAATGCCAAAATCGAGATGTGACCCTGGGAGGATCGCTGTGCCTGGTGCCGGAGCAAACCCCACAGAACTGGACAGAGATCGACTGGAAATGGGAAATTAATTCAGGATCGTTCCAGAAGATCCTGACAGTCCCCAGGGATGGAGATGCCTCCTATCCCAAAGATCCTTTCCATGGGAGAGTGAAATTCCATCGGGGGAACCTCTCCCTGTGCATCTCCCCGGTTCGCAGGGATGATAACCGGGTCTATTGGGCTGAGTTTGAGAGCAGCCAAGGGATTTCATCCCGGTGCTTCCGAGTGTCCGTGTGGGGTGAGTGGATGGGTCCTTCTGTCCCCTGTCCCTCTGTCCGGAGCTGAAATCCCAAATTCTGGAGTGGGATCGGGGCTGGTGCCGCCTGGCCCTCTGTCCCCCGTGTCCCTGTGTCCCCTGTCCCTCTGTGTCCCCATGTCCCCCTGTCCCCTCTCAGCCCCGCTGTCCCCATGTCCCTCTGTCCCCGTGTCCCTGTGTCCCTCTATCCCCGTGTCCCCGTGTCCCCCTGTCCCTGTGTCCCTCTGTGTCCCCCTGTCCCCTGTCCCTCTGTCCCCGTGTCCCTCTGTCTCCCTGTCCCCTGTCCCCGTGTCCCCGTGTCCCCTCTCAGCCCCGCTGTCCCTGTGTCCCCGTGTCCCCGTGTCCCTGTGTCCCCGTGTCCCCCTGTCCCCGTGTCCCTGTGTCCCTCTGTCTCCCTGTCCCCGTGTCCCTCTGTCCCCGTGTCCCCTCTCAGCCCCGCTGTCCCCGTGTCCCTCTGTCCCCGTGTCCCTGTGTCCCCCTGTCCCTGTGTCCCACTGTCCCTGTGTCCCCGTGTCCCCGTGTCCCCGTGTCCCCTCTCAGCCCCGCTGTCCCCGTGTCCCCCTGTCCCCTGTCCCTCTGTCCCCGTGTCCCCTCTCAGCCCCGCTGTCCCCGCAGACCCCGTCCCGCAGCCGGAGCTGAGATCCCAAATCCTGGAGCGGGAGCGGGGCTGGTGCCGCCTGGCCCTGCTCTGCTCCAGCCCCGGGAACGTCTCCTACAGCTGGGCCTGTGCCGGGGCTGGCCCGGGGCCGATCCCGGGGCCGATCCCGGGGCCGATCCCGGGGCCGATCCCGGGGAGCCCCTCCCGGCTGCTCCGGAGCCTCCCCGAGGGCGCGGAACCCCAAATCTGCCTCTGCAACGTCAGCAACCCCGCGGGGTGGAGCGCGGCCCGCGCCGCCCTCACCTGCCCAGGTGAGCTCCCCGCGGCTCCCGGGGCCGCCAGGGACCCGCCCCGGTGGGGCTGAGCAGTCCAGGCCAGAAATGGGGGAAAAGTCGTGGAAAACATTTGGTAAAAATCGAAAATATGGAAAATGTGAGCTGGAAAATATTGGGTAAAAATCTGCTGGAAAATATTAGGTAAAAATAAAAAATATGGAAAATATTAGGTAAAAATCTGCTGGAAAATATTAGGTAAAAATAAAAAATACGGAAAATATTAGGTAAAAATCATCTGGAAAATATTAAGTAAAAATAAAAAATATGGAAAATATTAGGTAAAAGTCTGTTGGCAAATATTAGGTAAAAATCAAAAATATGGAAAATATGTTGTAAAATTCTGCTGGAAAATATTAGGTAAAAACCTGTTGGAAAATATCAGGTAAAAATCATGTATATAGACGTAAATGATATAATTTCTAATTTAATTTTTGTGTGCAATATACATAATTTTTCTGTGTATGTGTTCTGTGTAAAATCTATACTGATGTACATAAAATCAATTCATATATAAAAGATATACTTACATATATAACATATACCAATTTATATAGTACATTTATTTGTATAAATAATTTATACTTATTTTTGTATATAAATATACTTTATATAGATATAAAATGTACTTATTTGTATATATAAATCCATATTTATTCTCCTGTAACATACTTATTTATCTGTAAAAAATGGACATTCATCTGTATAAAATCGACATGTATTTTTATATATGTACTTATCTATATATATAATTGTACTTATTTATTATTATTTATTATTTATACTTATTGAATATTATTTTTAAAGCTGTATTCGTTTACATATAAAACATAAAGGTATTTTTATACCTTTAATCCATAATTTTCTTACACATTTTTAATTCATTATAAGGCAAAAATATCCATTTAAAAATTCGGGGAATCCTGGGACGTTTCGGGTGGGAAGAGACCCCCAAATCCCAGCTCAGTTCCAGGATTCTGGGATTCTTTTCCAGTCATTCCAGAGAATTTCAGCGACTGGACCCTGCTGGCCGTGGCCGTGGCCGGGGCCGTGGGGCTGGCCCTGCTCCTCGTGGGCTTCTGCTGCTGCTGGAGGAAGAGGAGGAAGAATTCCCGGGAAGGTTTGTCCGGAATGCGGGGGCACGATCCCAAATTTGGGGGGGGTCCGACCCCAAACCGACCCTTGGGACCCCAAAATCTGGGAGTTCTGAGCCCAAACTGACCCTTGGAACCCCAGTTTGGGAATTCTGACCCCAAACCGACCCTTGGAACCCCAGTTTGGGGATTCTGACCCTAAACTGACCCTTGGAATCCAAATTTTGGAATTCTGACCCCAAACTGACCCTTGGAACCCCAAATTTGGGAATTCTGACCCTAAACTGACCCTTGGAACCCCAATTTGGGGATTCTGACCCCAAACCGACCCTTGGAACTCCAAATTTGGGAATTCTGACCCCAAACCGACCCTTGGAACCCCAAATTTGGGAATTCTGACCCCAAACCGACCCTTGGAACCCCAAATTTGGGAATTCTGACCCTAAACTGACCCTTGGAATCCAAATTTTGGAATTCTGACCTCAAACCGACCCTTGGAACCCCAGTTTGGGAATTCTGACCCCAAACCGACCCTTGGGACCCAAAAATCTGGGAGTTCTGAGCCCAAACCAACCCTTGGAACCCCAATTTGGGGATTCTGACCCCAAACTGACCCTTGGAACCCCAAATTTGGGAATTCTGACCCTAAACTGACCCTTGGAACCCCAAATTTGGGGATTCTGACCCCAAACCGACCCTTGGGACCCCAAATTTGGGAATTCTGACCCCAAACCGACCCTTGGAACCCCAGTTTGGGGATTCTGACCCTAAACTGACCCTTGGAATCCAAATTTTGGAATTCTGACCCCAAACCAACCCTTGGAACCCCAGTTTGGGAATTCTGACCACAAACCAACCCTTGGAACCCCAATTTGGAAATTCTGACCCCAAACCGACCCTTGGAACCCCAAATTTGGGGATTCTGACCCCAAACCGACCCTTGGAACCCCAGTTTGGGAATTCTGACCCCAAACTGACCCTTGGAACCCCAAATTTGGGAATTCTGACCCCAAACCGACCCTTGGATCCCCAATTTGGGGATTCTGGCCCCGCAGGGAGCCCCGGAACGCCCCCGGAGCAGGCGCTGACCATCTACGCCGAGGTGGGAGAGAAGAAACCCCGCCAGGACCCCGTGAGTGCCGGGATTGACCCTTCCCGCCCCAAATCTGGGAATTTTGGGGTCGGGAACCCCCCCGAGGTCACCGAGGCCGCCCTGGGGCTGAGGCCAGCCTGGTCACTCAGCGTCCGGTCACTCCTCGGACACCCCCAGGACCGGGAACCCAAACCTCGGGCGGTTCCACGGCCGGACCGCGCTCCCGATGGGGAAATCCCCTCTGGGTGGGAATTTTGGGAACCCCAGGTTGATCCTTTCAACCGTTCCTGGCTTTTTGTGTGTCCCCAGGCCAGGACGGGCGAGGCCACCCAGGATGGAGCCACCATCTACGCCGTGGTCACTCCCAGGACACTGGTAGGGTCATCCCCATGGGATCCCAGGGATCGCCAGGCTGGATCCATTTTTAATTCCAAAATTCCCGATTTTTTATCCCCAAAATTTCCCACTTTTTGTCCCAAAATTTCCCATTCTTTATCCCAAAATTTCCCATTTGTTATCCCCAAAATTTCCCACTTTTTATCCTCCAAATTTCCCTTTCTTTATCCCCAAAATTTCCCAATTTGTATCCCCCAAATTTCCCAATTTTTATCCCCAAAATTTCCCATTTTTAATCCCCAAAATTTCCCACTTTTTATCCCCAAAATTTCGCAATTTTTATCCCCCAAATTTCCCAATTTTTATCCCCCAAATTTCCCATTCTTTATCCCAAAATTTCCCATTTTTTATCCCCCAAATTTCCCAATTTTTATCCCCCAAATTTCCCATTTTTTACCCCCAAATTTCCCATTTGTTAATCCCCAAATTTTCCCATTTGTTATCCCCAAAATTTCCCATTTTTTGCACATTCTGACCCTTTTTTCCCCCCAGGAGCACCCCAGGCACCAGGAGGAACCCGGGAATTTCACCATTTACTCCACGGTCCAGTTCGACCGGAGGGTGAGGCTGTCCTGGAGCGTCCCCAAGCCCTGGGGACACCAAATCCGTGTCCCCCCGAGGTTCTGGGATCCCAATTTCCCCCCCTTTTTCCCCACAGCCTTCATCCATCAAGAGGAAGAGGCTGAACCGATCTTTGGTCTCCACCGCCTACTTGGAGGTAACGGAAAATCCATCAGGGTTTTTGGGATCCAGAAACTGCCCCAAAATGCCCCAAAATGCCCCAAATCTGTTTCCTTGCAGGATAACGGGGGTTACAGGCGCTTGGGCTTCCCAAACCCCGCCGGCCACCAGCGCCCCTGAAACCCCGGAATTCCCATTCCCCGTGGAATTCTCCTCCTGGAAACTCCAGCGGCCACTGGGATCCATGGGACAGGAATATCCAGAAATTCGGGGTTTTTCCCCCAAAGATTCAACCCCCAGCTGCGCCTTGGAGCGAAGATTTGGGGATGGAAAACTCCGGAAGGGATGGATTTGGGATTGGGCCGGGGTGGGAATTCTGTGGGGTTTTTAAGGGTTTGGAAATTTGGGAATTCTTTTTTTTTTTTTTTTTAATTTTCTTGGTGAAGAGCTTGAAGAGGTTTGGGTTCACCAATCTGAGTTTTTGGCCAACGCACCAATTTTGGGGTGGGTTTGGTGCTGGGAGTTGTTTGCTCATTTCCTGCTCAGAGATCTGGACTAGGAGGAGGAGGAGGGCAAAAAAAGGCTCAAAACTTTAAAAGGTATTAAAACAATCTTTATTTACTGTTAAAATACTTTTTTTATTTACTGTTAAAATACTTTTTTTTATTTACTGTTAAAATACTTTATTTACTGTTGAAAATAAAATAATAGGAAAATCAGAATATTTGGGTTTGGATTGCTTATTCCCCACGCCCTCACCGCCATTTTTTCTTTCCCACTGACAACATAAAGAGACAAAACCTGAGACTTTCAGCCAGTTTATAAACTCAAAAAAATCTTTCTTCATCTCTCTTGGGTAGAGGAGTCTCTCCTGCCGTGCCATGGGAAACAGTTCTTTCCTGGCTTTTAATTTTAATTTTAATTTCCATGAAACGAACAAAGTCCATTTTAATGTTACAGATACACAATATCGGCTTTTAATGTTATAGATACACAATATCGGCTTTTAATGTTATCGATACACAATACTGGCTTTTAATGTTATTGATACAAATATTGGCTTTTAATGTTATTGATACAAATATTGGCTTTTTGCAAATGTTAAAATGGATTCTATATGTGTGATGTTAAACAGTGCCGGGGCAGGGGAAGGGAACTATGGGGATGTCATAGATACAAATTATATATGTAAATATAATGTTATAGATATATAATATTGGCTTTTAATGTTACAGATATATAATATTGGCTTTTAATGTTACAGATACATAATACTGGCTTTTCGCAAATGTTAAATGGATTCTTTATGTGTGATGTTAAACAATGATGGGGTGGGGTAAGGGAGCTATGGGGATGTCATAGATACAAATTATATATGTAAATATAATGTTATAGATACATAATATTGGCTGTTAATGTTACAGATATATAATATTGGCTTTTAATGTTACAGATACATAATATTGGCTTTTTGCAAATGTTAAGATGGGTTCTATATGTGTGATGTTAATGTAACTTTGTTATAAAGATGTATACGAATTTGTGTAAAGATGTTAAAAAGGTATTTTTGTTTCTGCTGTTAATTAAGCTCAGGGAAATAGCTGATACAAGTGTGCTTGCGTTAAAGTGCCTGCTTGGGCGGGATAACAGCCAGTGCACGCGGGACGAGCACACCTGGACAGATGTGCCAGCCATCGGGACGAGCACACCTGGACAGATGTGCCAGCCATCGGGATGAGCACACCTGGACAGATGTGCCAACCATGGGGATGAGCACAACTGGACAGATGTGCCAACCATCGGGACGAGCACAACTGGACAGATGTGCCAGCCATCGGGATGAGCACACCTGGACAGATGTGCCAACCATCGGGATGAGCACACCTGGACAGATGTGCCAGCCATCGGGATGAGCACACCTGGACAGATGCGCCAACCATTGGGATGAGCACACCTGGACAGATGTGCCAACCATCGGGATGAGCGCACCTGGACAGATGTGCCAGCCATCGGGATGAGCACACCTGGACAGATGTGCCAACCATCGGGATGAGCGCACCTGGACAGATGTGCCAACCATGGGGATGAGCACACCTGGACAGATGTGCCAACCATCGGGATGAGCACACCTGGACAGATGCGCCAACCATCGGGACGAGCACACCTGGACAGATGTGCCAGCCATCGGGATGAGCACACCTGGACAGATGTGCCAGCCATGGGGATGAGCACACCTGGACAGATGTGCCAACCATTGGCGCTCACCCCCTGAAGGCAGAGCGGGCCAGGGCCCAGGAACTGGAGGGGATCAGAATGGACTAAAGAGCCAAGAAAATGCACGCTCTAAAAAGGGAGACCCCAGGAGAGGCCACGTAAAGCAGCTCCTGGAAAATGTAAACTAATTTATGGGTATGCATCGGGGTCTATGAATATGCAACAGGCTGGTGTAATCAAAAGGTGTTTGTGGGGTATCCCAAGGATAACAGTGCCCTTGGCTGATGCCATAACAGCCTTTGCTCTGTGGTCCCTGTCTCCTATTGTCCTTTATCAAAAACTTCTTAAACTTTCACCGGGGAGTGGGCGTGTTTCGCACAGGGAGAACAGAGGCCACCTAGACAAGAAACCACCATAAACCTCCCACCGCCATCAGGCACCAGGCAGGGAGGGCATTGCCATGGGGCCATGATTTCTGACACCTGGCTGCTCCCAAACCCTGCCCTGCACCAGCCCGGGCCTGAAAAATGCACGTATTGTATGGTCGGCTTCTCGGAAATATGAAAATGAATATTGTATGTGTTGTGTTAGAAAGTGATGCTGTATTCATTCTCTTAAGTACTGTGTTAAATGTAGTTTTAGGTTATAAAAATTGTTAAAATAGAAACTGTGCTGTGTAGGATTCTTTTTTTAAAGAAAGGACTCACAGCGAGATAGCAGCCACAGGACACCTGAATCTTTCAGAGAACAAGAATTTATTGCTCCATTATCAGGAGAAATGAACTTCTTCCTGCCTCAAAGGCGCTGTCAGGATTCGGAGGTAGAAATTGGCAGTGACCAGACAGAATCCTGTATTTTAATGGAATTTATGCATCATGCATGAGGTGTATGAATATGCAACAGGCCATTGCTTTTAAGGGTTAATCCTCTGTTAATCTGTGTCCTTTTTTTGGGCTTATTTTGCCCAGAAAGAGGTACCTGGACCGTCACTAACTCTTTGTTTTTATTGTCTCATATTGTCCTAATCCAAATTGTCCAAACTATTATCACTCCAATCGTATTACTCTTTTTATAACCATTTTATTACTATTAAACTTTTACAACGCTGCAAACAACCGGCTGGCGTTTTTCACAGCGGGCTGGGCTGGGGCAGGACAAGATTCTGCCACGTTTGGGATTCACCTCAACCAGAGGAGCCGTCGGTGACCATCCGGGCCAGGCACGAGCCCTTTCCGTGCTTTCATCCTCCCTCAAGTGAGAGAAAAGAACAAACTCCAGGCACTGCAGAGCAGCACGTGGAGGCTCCTTGCCCGCGTCCGGCCCTCGTTTGACCGCCCCACGCCGCTCCGGCCATGCCGGCCACGCCGCTCGCCGCGGAGAGCTCCCTCTGATTGCTCTGGGGGTGCTCAGGGATCCCCAAAGGATCCCCCGGGATCAGCGGCGATTCCAGTCAGGAACAGATCCCAGGGAGGCTCTGGGGGTGCTCAGGGGGTTCCCAAAGGATTCCCCAGGATCCCTGAAGGATTCCCCCAGGATTCTCAAAGGATCCCCCAGGATCAGCGGCGATTCCAGCATGGAACGGATCCCAGGGAGGCTCTGGGGGTGCTCAGGGATCCCCGAAGGATTCCCCAGGATTCTCAAAGGATTCCCCCAGGATCAGCAGTGATTCCAGCATGGAATGGATCCCGTGGAGGCTCTGGGGCTGCTCAGGGATCCCCAAAGGATTCCCCCGAGATTCCCAAAGGATTCCCCAGGATCCCCAAAGGATTCCCCCAGGATCAGCAGTGATTCCAGCATGGAATGGATCCCGTGGAGGCTCTGGGGCTGCTCAGGGATCCCCAAAGGATTCCCCCGAGATCCCCAAAGGATTCCCCCAGGACCAGCAGTGATTCCAGTCAGGAACAGATCCCAGAGAGGCTCTGGAGTTGTTCAGGGATCCCAGAAGGATTCCCCAGGATTCTCAAAGGATTCCCCCAGGATCAGCGGCGATTCCAGCAAGGAATGGATCCCGTGGAGGCTCTGGGGCTGCTCAGGGATCCCCAAAGGATTCCCCCAGGATCAGCGGCAATTCCAGTCCGGAACAGATCCCAGGGAGGCTCTGGGGCTGCTCAGGGATCCCCAAAGGATTCCCCTGAAATTCCCAAAGGATCCCCCAGGATCCCCAAAGGATCCCTCTGGGGATCAGCAGCGATTCCAGCCAGGAAGGGATCCCAGGGAGGCTCTGGAGCTGGTCAGGGATCCCCAAAGGATTCCCCAGGATCCCAAAGGATTCCCCCAGGATCAGCGGCAATTCCAGCAAGGAATGGATCCCGTGGAGGCTCTGGGGTTGCTCAGGGATCCCCAAAGGATCCCCCCAGGATCCCCAAAGGATTCCCCCAGGATCAGCGGTGATTCCAGTCAGGAACGGATCCCAGAGAGGCTCTGGAGTTGTTCAGGGATCCCCGAAGGATTCCCCAGGATTCTCAAAGGATCCCCCAGGATCAGCAGTGATTCCAGTCAGGAATGGATCCCGTGGAGGCTCTGGGGCTGCTCAGGGATCCCCAGAGGATTCCCCCGAGATCCCCAAAGGATTCCCCCAGGACCAGCAGCGATTCCAGCCAGGAAGGGATCCCAGGGAGGCTCAGACCACGGGAAGGGTCACGCTGGCATAAACCGTCGTGGGCTCCTTGGAGGGGACAAAAGCGGGGACACAAAGGGGTCGGCGAGGTGGCTGGGCCGGGGGTGCCCCGCGGGGGGGGCGTTGGGGACAGTCCCCCTTACCTGGGACAGAGGGGAGCGTCCCCGCAGGGTTGGGGACCGGGCTGGGGACCGGGGGGCTCCGTCAGGGGCCGGGGGCGGCCCGGTGGCCGCGGCGTAGATGGTGGTGCAGGACGGGGGGGCGGCGCTGGGGGCGGCCCCTTTGGGCCTCTGAGGGAGGGGACAAAGGGTGGGCAGCGACCCCCGGGTCCCCACGGAAAAGGGGGAAAATCCCGGAGTTTGTCCCCAAAGCCACCGTGGGACGCGGGGCACTCGGCAAGTTGCGTCACTCGGCTTTGTCCCCGAGATTCCCAAATTCCCGCTGGGCTGGGCAGCAGGGATGGATGACCCCTCCCCAATGACGCCCTTTCCTTTTCCCCCCTTTTCCCCCTTTCTCCCCCTTTTCCTTCCTCAATCCCCTTTTTGCCCTTCCTCCCTTTTTTATATTTTCCTCCCCTCTCCCCCTTTTTTCCCCTTTTCTTTGCCCTATCCCCCATACTTTCTCTCCCCTTTTTCCCCATTTCCCCCCTTTTCTCCATTTCCCCCCATTTTTCCCCTTTTCCCCCCATTTTCCCCCTTTCCCCCCATTTCCCCCCCCCCTTTTCCCCTTTTTCCCCATTTCCCCCCCCTTTTCCCCATATTCCCCCCATTTCCCTCTCACCTGCACCCGCTGCACCTGGGCGTAGATGGTGGCGCTGGCCGGGGTGACCTGGGCGGGGTCCGGGGTGACCTGGGCGGGGTCTGGGCCACCTGTGGGGTGGGGAGGCGTCACACAATCCCGGGATCAGCCAGGTTGGAAAAGAATCCCAAGGCTTTCGAGTGCGAGCGGTGTCCGGCTCCCCCTTGGTCATCCCAAGGAATCTCCAGGAATTCCTCGGACACTCCGAAGCTCCCTGAGCCCCTTCCAAGCCCTTTTCCCTTTTCCAGGAGGAATCTTCCCAAATTTCCAGCCCTGGCACGGCTTGAGGCCATTCCCTCTTGTCCTGCCCCAATCCCTGGGATCAGATCCCAAATCCCCCCTGGCTGATCCCAAAACCCCCCTGGATTCCCCTTTTCTCCAGGCTGAGTGCCCCCAGCTCCCTCAGGAATTCTCCTTCCAGGATTTTCTCTGCCAGGAGCTCGTCCTGGGTCCCTCGGGGCTGAGCTGGGAGAGGATCCCAGTGATCCCAGCGATCCCAGCGATCCCAGTGACCCCAGCGATCCCAGCGATCCCAGCGATCCCAGCAATCCCAGCAATCCCAGTGATCCCAGCGATCCCAGTGATCCCAGTGATTCCAGTGATCCCAGTGATCCCAGTGATCCCAGCGATCCCAGTGATCCCAGTGATCCCAGTGATCCCAGTGATCCTAGCAATCCCAGCGATCCCAGCGATCCCAGCGATCCCAGCGATCCCAGTGATCCCAGTGATCCCAGTGATCCTAGCAATCCCAGTGATCCCAGCGATCCCAGCGATCCCAGCGATCCCAGTGATCCCAGTGATCCCAGTGATCCTAGCAATCCCAGTGATCCCAGTGATCCTAGCAATCCCAGTGATCCCAGCGATCCCAGCGATCCCAGCGATCCCAGTGATCCCAGCGATCCCAGTGATCCTAGCAATCCCAGTGATCCCAGTGATCCTAGCAATCCCAGTGATCCCAGCGATCCCAGTGACCCCAGTGATCCCAGTGATCCCAGCGATCCCAGCAATCCCAGTGATCCCAGCGATCCCAGTGACCCCAGTGATCCCAGCGATCCCAGTGATCCCAGCAATCCCAGCGATCCCAGCGATCCCGGCGATCCCAGTGATCCCAGCGATCCCAGCGATCCCAGTGACCCCAGTGATCCCAGTGATCCCAGTGATCCCAGCGATCCCAGTGATCCCAGTGATCCCAGTGATCCCAGTGATCCCAGTCCCATCTCCTGTCCCTCAGGTGGCCGCATGGGGACTGGTCACAGCCTGGGCTCGATGACCTTGGAATTCTTTCCCAACCTCTGGAATTTTGGGGGTCCCCACCCGGTCCAGGACCCCCCAAACTCACATTTGGCCGAGCGGGTGGCCCTGCAGGTGACAATGACCACGATGGCGAGGATGATGATGATGACACTGGGCACCACCAGAGGGACCAGGAGCTCTGTCCTCACCCCACGGACATCTGGGACAGGAGGGGACACTCAGGGGAGGTGGCCCCGGGTCACCCAGAGCCCTTTGTCTCCTCTGTCACCTGATTTTTGGGGGCTGATTTTTGTCACTTTCTCCCCTGACTTTGGGGTGGATTTTTGTCACCACTGTACCCTAATTTTGGGTATGAATTTTGTCACTTTGTCACCGGATTCGGGGGCTGATTTTGTCACCTCTGTCACCTGATTTGGGGTTGATTTGAACAGGAAGCAAAGGGCAGGAAATGGCTCTGAGCTCTCTTTATTTGCCTTATTTGAGCTAAAAACCCTCTGGAGGCTGGATGTGGGATCAGAAAAAAACCTAAAATCTCCCTGGTGGCTTTAAGGGGGCTTGAGGGACAGAAACATCTTGAGTGTTCATAGAAATATCTCCAATATCTGTAAAAATCTCCTGTCTAAAGGGGGATCCCATTAATCCATAGGAATATCTCAAATATCCTTAGAAATCTCTCGAATTCCCCCCACAAATATCGCAAATTTCTGCCCAAATCCACCAAGTTCCCACCATCTGGACACCTCCAGAGCTTCCTTCCCACCCCAGAACCCTGGGATTCTGAGGTTCTGGAATTCTGGGATTCTGGGGTTCCAGGATTACGGGGTTCTGGGGTTCTGGGGTGCTGGGGTTCTGGAATTCCAGGATTCCGGGGTTCTATGATTCTGGAATTCCAGGATTCTGGGATTCTGGGATTCCAGAATTCCGGGATTCCGGGATTCCAGAATTCCGGGATTCTGGGATTCTGGGGTTCCAGAATTCTGGGATTCTGGGGTACTGGGGTTCTGGAATTCCAGGATTCTGGGGTTCTATGATTCTGGGATTCCAGAATTCCAGGATTACAGGGTTCTGAGGATTCTAGGACTCCATGGTTCTGGGATTCTGGGGTTCTGGAATTTCGGGCTTCTGGGATTCCATGATCCTGGAATTCCAGGATTCAGGGGTTCCGGGATCCCAGGGTTCCAGAAGAATCCCAGGATTCTAGCGTTCCAAGATTCTGGGATTCCAGAATTCCAGGATTCCGGGGTTCCGGGATTCTGGGGTTCCACGATTCTGGGATTCTGGCGTTCCGGAATTCCGGGCTTCCGGGATTCCATGATTCTGGGGTTCCAGGATTCCTGGATTCCTGGCTCCCGGGACCTACCCCTGTGCTGGGATCCGCACTGGGCGGCGTCGAAGGCGGCGCGGCCGCGGCTGACGCGGTTCTGGGCGGTGCAGACGCAGCCGAAGGCCGCGCTCCGCAGCGGGAACGAGAGCGCCAGGACGCTGCCGTTGGCCCGGCAGAGCCCCCCGGTGCCGTTGTCCCGGCTGTCCCAGCTGTCCCAGCTGTAGGAAACCTCGTCCCCCCCGCTCCGAGGAGCAGCTCAGCTCCAGCCAGCAGCTCCCGTTGGACAATTCCCGGGCCAGGATCCGGATGCTGGGATCGGCCACGCGCTCTGGGGAGAGACGAGAATGCCGGGATTTGCGATTGGAGGGCGCTGGTTTCCACCTCCTTTCTTTCTTTCTTTCCCAGACCTGCTCCCAAAAGGCTGAGAACACCCAGGAAAAACAACCAGGAACATCCAGGAAAACAGCAGGAAATTCCAGGAAAAGGCTGGGAATGTCCAACAAAAAAAGCCGGGATATTCCGGCAAAAAAGCTGGGATTGAGCTCCAGCTCTGGAAAAAGGAGAAATGGAAATTCCAGGATTTTTTGGACATCGAAGTGAGTGTTTCCCACCCCCTTGATCACCACCCAGACCTGCTCCCAAAATGCCAGAATCATCCAGAAAAGGCCTGGAACACTCAGGAAAGGCCTGGAACATGCAGGAAAAGGCCTGGAACACTCAGGAAAGGCCTGGAACATGCAGGAAAGGCCTGGAACACGCAGGAAAGGCCTGGAACACTCAGGAAAAGGCCTGGAACACGCAGGAAAGGCCTGGAACACTCAGGAAAAGGCCTGGAACATGCAGGAAAGGCCTGGAACATGCAGGAAAGGCCTGGACATGCAGGAAAGGCCTGGAACACGCAGGAAAGGCCTGGACATGCAGGAAAGGCCTGGAACATCCAGAAAAGGCCTGGAACACTCAGGAAAAGGTCTGGAACATACAGGAAAGGCCTGGAACATCCAGGAAAGGCCTGGAACATGCAGGAAAGGCCTGGAGCACACAGGAAAGGCCTGGAACACTCAGGAAAAGGCCTGGAACACGCAGGAAAAGGTCTGGAACACCCAGGAAAAAGCTGGGATCACCATCCTGGGGATTCCCAGGGGATTTTTTTACCAAGCACTTCCAGCTGGATCTGCCAGACCTCCTCCTCCGAGCCAGTGTAGACGCTGTACTCGTAGAGCCGCCCGTCGTCCCGGCTGGTGTTGAGGATTTCCAGGGAAAAGTTCTGCCTGTGGAAGCGCAGCCGCCCCGGCTCGAACTCCACGGGGCTCCCGCCCGAAACCCTCAGCAGGAGTTTCTTCTTGAGCGGCTTCCCGGTGATTTTTTTCCAGGAGGCTTCCCCGAATTTCTCGGTGCGGTTCTGCAGCTCGCGGGGCACCCGCAGCTGCGTCGCCTCCCCCAGAACCCCCAGCTGCGTTTCCCTGGCGCCGATCCCTGGGAAGAGGGCAGGGAGAAGGGTTGAGGCTCCCGGGGATCGTCCTCATCCCAGTCCTGGAGGAATCCTCTGGGATCGGGTCAGGGGTGGCGCTGGATCCAGCCTGGTGAGCCACAGAACCCCAGATCCACGGGAGAAACCTCCAGGTCCAAGGGAGAGACCCCAAATCCAAAGGGAAAGACCCCAAATCCAAAGGAGAGACCCTAAATCCAAAGGAGAGACCCCAAATCCAAAGGTGAGACCCCAAATCAAAGGGAAAGACCCCAAATCCAAAGGTGAGACCCCAAATCCAAAGGGAAAGACCCCAAATCCAAAGGTGAGACCGCAAATCAAAGGGAAAGACCCCAAATCAAAGGGAAAGACCCCAAATCCAAAGGTGAGACCCTAAATCCAAAGGGAAAGACCCCAAATCAAAGGGAAAGACCCCAAATCAAAGGTGAGACCCTAAATCCAAAGGTGAGACCCTAAATCCAAAGGAGAGACCCTAAATCTAAAGGAGAGACCCTAAATCCAAAGGAATCTCTTTCCCAACTTCAACCATCCTGGAATTTTGGGAATTGCAGCCGCCTGGGAGCAGGCTCGGGTACAAATCCCACATTTCCTTCTGGCTGAGGTGGTCCCAGGTTGGGGTTTTTTTTGAGAAAAAAATTGAGGGGTTTCATCTCCCACAGCCCGGGATTCCTGTGGGAGAATTCTTCCCCCCAAACCCCTTTGTTGTTTTTTATTCCAAGCCAATGATTCAGAATTTCCTCGATTTAGATTTTCCTCGACTCAGATTTTCCCTCATTTCTGGGTAAACAAATTTTGTTTTTGCAGGAAATTGTGAGAGGAGGAGGAGGAGGAGGAGGAGGAGCCAAATCTGGAGCTCCCAAAAGCAGAGAAGGGCCCCCATTGCGCCACCCTCACTTTTCCCAAAGCCTTTTTTCCATGGGTTTTGGCCCAAAAAGGAGAGAAAAAAGGAAAGAAAGAAAAAAGGAAGAAAAAAGGAAGAAAAAAGGAAGAAAAAAAGGAAGAAAAAAGGAAGAAAAAAAGGAAGAAAAAAGGAAGAAAAAAAGGAAGAAAAAAGGAAGAAAAAAGGGAGAAAAAAGGGAGGAAAAGGGAAACGGCCTCCTGCTAGTGGAACCTGGAATTTCAGCCGGAAGTCTGGAGGCAATTTTGGCTCTCCAGACCCCCCCAAAACCAGGGATCGGCCCCATTTTCATGGAAGTTGTCCCATGGCGAAGGGTTGGGAGCCGGCGATCCTCAAGGTCCTTCCAGCCCAAACCATTCCATGATTTTATTCCTTGGGAATCTCCCAGCCCAGAGATCTGAGCCAATCCTCCGGGAATCTTCCTCTGGAACACCCCAGCTCCCTCTGGCACTGAAATAATCCCTCAGGGCTCTCAGAACCCCGTTAAAATTCACCCAAATCCTTCACTTTTCCAGCTGATTTTTGTCCACCACATTCGAATCCCGTCCTCCCTTCGGGAGACTTTTGGGGACGCTCCTCACATCCCACCCGGACCACCTCCACCCCAAAGCCCCAAACCCCTTCAGATCCACCCCAAAAAACCACCAAAATCCAGAAAAAGCCACCCAAAACCCCCCCAAAAAAATCTGTGAGCAAACCCCACGTACCCCCAAGAGCTGCGAGGGTGAGGAGCAGCCGGAGCCAGGCCCCGGAGCCCATCCCGGGATCACGGAGCCTCCGCTGCTCCGGGGCTCGGAGCAGGTGCTGACAGGAAGAACTTCAGCCCCAGGCCTCTCATTTCCTGTTCTGTGAGGCTGATTGAGTCAAAACTTTGCCTTTTATCCCCTTTGCTCGGAAATTATTCAAAGCGTGGGGTTATGCTCCCATGCCCCAGAGATGAAATAGGAAAAAAGCAGAAGAAAGCAGAAAATGGGTTTGGTTTTTCCGCCAGAATTCCATCATCCCGCTGAGGGGTCCTCAGGCTGCTCTGAAAAAAAGGAGGAAAAATCCGGTTTTGGAGGAATTTAATGGATTTTTCCAGCTCTGGAGAGGGGGAAGTTTCAAAGCGATCCCACTAAGGGATGTGGGCGATTCCTCGGAGCATCCCAAAATCTGCTCCATCCCCCCAGGGGTGGGACCGCCCAGAAAGGTGAGAAATCCCCAAATTTCCCAGGAAAATCCCAGCTTGGAGCTCCATGGGAGCCACAGAAGGAGGAGAAGGACGGGAGAGCCCCAGAAACTCACCTGGGAGAAGCCAAATCCTCGTTCCGGGTGAATTTGGGTGGATTTGGGATCAGCTGGGGATGGGGATGGTCCTTCCTGGTGGAATGGATGGGAGAGGCCGGAAAAAACCCAGTCATGGATCTGCTGCTGGAAAATCTCCACTGGTTTTGGTGGAACAGCTTTGAAATCCGAGGTTTTTGCCTTTTTCTTTCTCCAGATTTCACCGCTTGTCCCGATTTTCAGGGTGTGGATGGAGAGGGAATTCCAGGATCCCTGAGGCTGGAGAAGAGCTCCAGGATCCAGCAATCCAAGATGCCACCAGCTCCCACCTTGCTGTTCCACGGACACCTCCAGGGATGAAAATCCCAGGATTTTAACCCAAATCCAATCCCAGGACTGGGTCACGTCCCGCTGCTTCCCAGGGAAGCCCAGCTCAGAGTTTCCCCCGAGGTTTTGCTGCCGGGAAATGATTTTTGAATGACAAAAAAAACCCCAAAACCACCCAGAAAAACCCACCCGGAACCTCCTGGGAGGCTCCTCCTCCTTCCTTGCTCAGAAAGCACCTGATAGGTAAAACCCCAGAGCCACCATTTCTCAAAAATCAGACTTTTACAGAAAAAATACAGATGGGGAATCGCAGGATGAATTAATCCAGGAAAAGCAGCGGTGGTTCTCCTGGAAACTTCTGGAATGGGAGCTTGGAAGGATTTTGGGGTGTCAAAGTCATTGGTTATGGGGTGTTTGGGGCTATTTTGGGGTTTTTGAGGGTATTTCGGGGTGTTTTGGGGTGTTTTTAGAGGCACAAATCCCACCTGGAATTCCCACGGCCAGGCTGGATTTCTCCACGGATTTCTCCACCAGTTCAACCCCCAGGTCCCAAAAGGAAAATTTTCAACCTGGAAATGGCCAAGAAAAGCCAAAAAAATCCCCCCAAAAAATCCAATTTTCCCCCTCTGGGCTTGGCTGGCATCGGGCAGGGGAAAATTAATGAAGTGAAATCATCCAGAGGAAAATTCCTTTCGGGAAGCATTTTTGGGAACAAGGAACTAGAAATGGCGGGAAAAACCTCTTTTAAGTGGAAACAATGATCCCAAATCCTTTCTTCTCCTTCCCATCAGCTCATCCTGGAATTTTCTGGCTGGAAACTCAGCAGCAGGATCAATGTTTATTAATTTCCAGAGGTTTTTTTTTTTGGATATGCTGGATTTTATTAGTGGAATAAAAGCTCGAAATCTCCACAAGGGAATGGAACCCCAGAAAAATATTTCCAAGGGGTTAAAATCACTGGAAAAATCAACTTTGGCGTTAAAATCATCACCCAAGGAGCAGGAATTGTCCCGAGCTGCTCCTCAGGTGGGGCTGGAATCGCTCGGAATTTTCCAAGGAGGTCCCCGTTGACCCTTGGATGATTCCAAGGAATCTTTGGGAATCTTTGCCCGAAGCGGAACTTTTTGGGATTTATGGAGGTGAAACCCCGGATTTTCCCCTTTTCTGGGCTGGGTTGGTGGAGCTGGAATTGTCCCAAACTTTCCCAGGGTTTTTGTTTTTTTGGAGGCTGAGGGATCATCTCAGTCATTCCCAAGATTTCTTCCCACCCCGCTGGATCCATGTCCCACCCTCCGGTGCCAGATCCTCCTCTGGGGGACAGAGGACGGGATTTTGTCCCCAAAAATGGGGCTGGGGGGGAAACATCTCCAAGCTTCTTCCATCACCCCCCGATCCCTGAGCCGTGGGATGTCCCAGCCCAGACAAAAGTCCAGAAAAATCCCAAAGATGTGGGATTTTAGAGGCACAAATCCCACCTGGAATTCCCATGGCCAGGCTGGATTTCTCCATGGATTTCTCCACCAGTTCAACCCCCAGGTCCCAAAAGGAAAATTTTCAACCTGGAAATGGCCAAGAAAAGCCAAAAAATCCCCCCCAAAACCCCCGATTTTCCAGCCCAGACAAAAACCCAGAAAAATCCCAAAGACGTGGTCTCCAGGATATGGAATTTAATGTGAAACAAGTATTTGGGAAATCCAAAACCAACCCCAAACCGTCCCTCGCAGAGAGTACCAAATGCCATGAGAACAAGAAAATGATCCCCCAGAATTCCAGGGAAGCCCGGGAAGGGCTCGGATTGGGCCTCCCCACAGGTTTTGGGATGAGGGGGAGGAGGATTTCCAGATTAGTGACCCCAAACTGAACCGTCCCGGTGACTCCGTTCCCTCGCGCGCCCGCGGTTTTCCCGCGCCCGGAGGATTTCGGGATCCCCGTCTGGATCTTGGTCCCGTGGTGGTGGAAGGTGAGGACGTGACCGCAGGCGCCACCCGCGCGCTCCTCAAGCCACCGTGAGCAGGAGGAAGAGGAGGACGAGGTGTCCCAGGGCCACCAGGGCGCTGGGCGTGGCGCAGGCCGCGGGTGAGGAGGATGAGGAGGATTCATCTGGAGGCAGATCCAGGAGCTCCAGGATGGTCCCCAAATCCCCCCCCCCCCAAACCCACGGGAGGAGGGAAAAGGGATCCCCCACCCTCGGACCCACTTTGGGATTGGGATCTGCTCCCAGGGATCATTAAGGGGGCGCAGGGACCCCCTGAGCCCTCCCAGACTGATTTTTGGGGTTCAGAGACCCCCCAATGCACCATGGGGTCATTTTTGGAGTTCAGGGACCTCCAGAGCCCCTCTGGGCTCAGTTTTGGGGTTCAGGGATCTTCCAACACCACAGTGGAGTCAATTTTGGGGTGGAATCCAAAACCAGGACAAAGGAACGGCCTCGAGCTGTGCCAGGGGAGGGAAATTTGGGGGAATTCCTCCTGGAAATGGGGAAAAGGCCTTGGAAGGGGCTCAGGGAGGTTTGGGGTGTCCATCCCTGGAGGTGCCCGAGGAACCCCTGGAGATCCCCCCGGGTGGTCAGGAGGAGTCAGTCCCACATTGGACCGATGACCTCGGAGCTCCTTCCCAACCCCAACAATGCTACGGGATCGCTCTGAAAGTCCCCCCAAAGATCCCCCCCAGACCCCTCAGGGGACACCCCAAAGCCCAGGCCCGCCCTGCCCGTACCTGTCCAGGTGCAGGGCCGCCGGAAGGTCAGCGAGGCGGTGCTGGAGGACACGCGGTTGCTGACCTTGCACACGTAGGTTCCCACCGCGGGGTTGATGGAGACCTCCAGGACGGGGCCCTCCTTCACCAGGGGCTTCTGGGGCGCGATCCACTCGTAGGTGACCCCTTGGAGGGCCACGGAGCAGCTCAGGGTGGTGTTGCACACCTGGGGGTCACCGTTGGTGGTGGCCGTCACGCGCGGCTTCGGGACCAGGTCTGCAGGAGAGGCCAGGGAGGCACAAAGTCCCCCCGGAGCTCTGGGATGGTGTCCAGGATGTCACGATGCCCCCGTGAGGGTTTTGGACAACCAGAAAGTCACAAAGTCCCCCCGGAGCTCTGGGACGGTGTCCAGGATGTCACGATGCCCCCATGAGGTCTCTGGGACAATCCCCAGGACACCACAACGTCCCCAACACCCCCATGGGGCTCTGGGACAATCCCCAGGATGTCATAACGTCCCCAATGACCCCACAGGGCTCTGGGACCATCCCCAGGATGTCATAACGTCCTCCTGGGGCTCTGGGACCATCCCCAGGACACCACAACATCCCCAACGCCCCCATGGGGCTTTGGGACAATCCCCAGGATGTCATAATGTCCTCATGGGGCTCTGGGACAATGCCCAGGCCATCACAACGTCCCCAACATCCTCCTGGAGCTCTGGGACAATCCCCAGGACACCACAATGTCCCTAAACCCCCATGGGGCTCTGGGACAGTCCCCAGGATGTCATAACGTCCTCATGGGGCTCTGGGACAATGTCCCCGTGAGGTTCTTGGACAACCAGGGTGTCTCAATGTCCCCAGCCCACCCATGGAGCTCTGGGACGATTCCCTGTCCCCAGACTCATGGTAGACCTTCAGCTGGACTTCCTGGAGCTCTGGGACAATCCCCAGGATGTCATAATGTCCCCAATCCCCCCATGGGGCTCTGGGACCATCCCCAGGATGTCATAACGTCCTCCTGGGGCTCTGGGACAATGCCCAGGCCATCACAACATCCCCAACATCCTCCTGGAGCTCTGGGACAATGCCCAGGCCACCACAATGTCCCCAACGCCCCTCCTGGGGCTCTGGGACAATCCCCAGGCCACCACAACGTCCCCAACGCCCCCTGGGACAATTCCCTGTCCCCAAATTCACCATAGACCTCAGCTGGACCTCCTGGGGCTCTGGGACAATGCCCAGGCCATCACAACATCCCCAACACCCATCCTGGAGCTCTGGGACAATGCCCAGGCCATCACAACGTCCCCAACGCCCCTCCTGGGGCTCTGGGACAATGCCCAGGCCATCACAACATCCCCAGTCCCCCCGTGGGGCTCTGGGACACTGCCCAGGCCATCACAACGTCCCCAACGCCCCCCGGGACAATCCCCTGTCCCCAGACTCACCATAGACGCTCAGCAGGACCCTCTGGACGCTCTCCCTGCCCGTGTCGTCCTCCAGGTACAGCTGGTACTCGCCGCTGTCCTCGAGGCTCAGGTTGCTCATTCTGAGGGCTCCGTCCTCCTGGAGCTCCAGGCGCCCCTCGAAGCGTCTCTGGGGGTACCTGGGCTGCTCCCCCCTCTTCTGGATGGCGATCCTCAGCTGGTTTTGCCAGCGCCAGTGGATTTGGGAGTATTTTGAGGGATTTTGGGGCCTTTGGGGGTTCAGAAACGCCACCCCGCCCACGGCTCCAGTCACCTCCAAGCGTTGGGGCTCTTGTGCCTGGGCTGCCAAAAAAAAACGGGGATGGTGGAGTTGGGTTGCTCATCCTTCCCCAGGTCTCATCCCACTTGGAATTCCAGACACGTTCAAAAAGCAAATAAATATTAAAAATTAAATTCAAACAGCTCCGCCCTTTCTGGAGCCCTTTGCATGCAGAGGGGGCAGGACCAGCATTTTGAATTTTCCCACCCCAAATTCCCAAAAATTTCCGGTTTTTTGTGACTCCACGTGGGACAGTCCATCCCCGCAGGGCGTGGTGGCTCCCGTGGGGAGGGACCCGGTGGTGGCACCTTGTGGGGACAGGACGGGTTCAGGCCAGAGTCCCCAAAGCCACGTGCCCTGCCCAGCCCCTCATCCGGCCCCCCCGTACCTGGCGCGATGAAGAGGAGGGAGAGGAGGAAGAAGAGGTTCAGCTCCTGCCCTGGCGCCATCTTCTGTCACCAGTGTCACCTCAACGAGGGTTGGGACACGGCTGCACCCAGGGTGGGACCCTCCTCAAGGTGGGACCCCCCTGCTCCCCAAGGAGCCCCAGGGCTGGAACGTCCCAGGAACCCCCCGGAACCCAGGGCTTGAAGGGGAACGGGGAGATCTCGTCATGGAGCTTCCTGTTCCCCTTCCGGACCCGAAACCCACACTCTGCATGGTGACAAGATGTCACAAGGGTGTCACACACAGCCCCTGAGACTGCCAGGGACACAGCGCCCCGTGGATCCCCCAAATCTGCACCGCAGTGACCCCAAAGCCCCTCCAATCCTCAACAAAACCTACCCAGATCCCCCCAAAATCCATCAAATCCTCAACTAAAACCATCTGGGACCCCTCAAAATCCCTCAAATCTCCTCCAAAACCCACCCAGACTCCCCAAATCCCTCAAATCTCCTCCAGAACCCACCCAGACTCCCCAAATCCCTCAAATCACCCTAAAAGATACCTAGACTCCCCCAAATGCCTCAAGTCTCCCCAGATCCATCCAGGACCCCCCCATTGTCCCGATGGCCAGTGGGACACCGACCCCAAGGGTCACTGTGAGTGACCAGAGTGACCCCAAGGCCTGGGGGCAGCCAGGAGGGGATTTGGGATCTGCCAGGGGGGAATTGGGATCTGAGCCCAGGGAATGGGGCAGGACAAGAGGGAACGGCCTCGATCAGTGCCAGGGCTGGAAATTTGGGATGATTTTTCCATGGAAAAAAGGGTTGGGAAGGCTGGGCCCCATCCCTGGAGGTGTCCGAGGAATTCCTGGACATTCCACTGGATGGACACCAGATGGACACTGGATGGACACCAGATGGACACGGGATGGACACGGGATGGACACCAGATGGACACCGGACGGACACTGGATGGACACGGGATGGACACGGGATGGACACGGGATGGACACCAGATGGACACCGGATGGACACCGGATGGACACCAGATGGACACTGGATGGACACTGGATGGACACCGGATGGACACTGGATGGATACCGGACGGACACTGGATGGACACGGGATGGACACGGGATGGACACCGACTGACCCCTGTCTGGCCAGGTGGGCTCGACCCCAGCTCCCTGCCGGGATCCTCCCCCATCCCCAAACCATCCCCGCGGGATCTCCCGGGGCCGCCGAGGAGGGGCCGGAATCCCAGAATCCCAGAATCCCAGAATCCCAGAATCCCAGAATCCCTGAATCCCAGGATTCCAGATTCCCAGAATCCCAGAATCCCGGAATCCCGGAATCACAGGATCCCAGAATCCCAGGATTCCAGAATCCCAGAATCTCAGAATCCCAGGATCCCAGAATCTCAGAATTCCAGAATCCCAGAATCTCAGAATCCCAGGATTCCAGAATCCCAGGATCCCAGAATCCCAGAATCCCAGAATCACAGAATCACAGAATCCCAGGATCCCAGAATCCCAGAGTCCCTGAATTCCAGATTCCCAGAATTCCAGAATCCCAGAATCCCTGAATCCCAGGATTCCAGAATCCCAGAATCCCAGAATCCCAGAATCTCAGAATCCCATAATCCCAGAATCCCAGGATTCCAGAATCCCAGAATCCCGGAATCCCAGAATCTCAGAATCCCAGGATCCCAGAATCCCAGGATCCCAGAATCTCAGAATCCCAGAATCCCAGGATTCCAGAATCTCAGAATCCCAGGATCCCAGAATCCCAGAATCCCAGGATCCCAGAATTCCCGAATCCCAGGATTCCAGGATCCCAGGATCCCAGAATTCCTGAATCCCAGGATTCCAGGATCCCAGAATCCCAGAATCTCAGAATCCCAGCCCGGCTTCCTCCCTTCCCCCCCGCCCCGGCCACACTCGGCGCCTTTGTCCCCTCGCTGTCCCCTCTTTGTCCCCTCTTTGTCCCCTCGCTGTCCCCTCTCTGTCCCCTCGCTGTCCCCTCGCTCTCCCCCGGCTGGGGACAAACGGCCCTCGGCGCCTTCCCACGGGCGGGGGGCGGCGACCGAAGGGGGAACAAAGCGGAACAAAGGGGGACAAAGGGGACAAAGGGGGACAAAGAGGGACAAAGGGGACAAAGGGACCCCCGCCACCCCCGCTGCGCCCTGACCCACTTGGGGCCGGCCCGGGGCTGTCCCCGTCCCCGCCGGTGTCGCCTCGCCAAAAGCGAGAGAGGAGGAACGGGGATTGGAGGGCTGCAAATTAACGCCGGTATGCAAATGAGGGTCATTAGAATGAATTAGTGCGCCCCGACGGAGGCATCAGCGCTCGTCCTTTGGGATGAGGAGGGGCTGGAGCTGCTCCGGGGGGGGATTTTGGGATGGATTTCAGGGAAAATTCTGGATTTTGGGGTGGCTCGGATGCTCTTTTCCAACCGGGATTTTCCACGATTCCACGAGATGTCACCCAGGCATTCCCAGCGCCTTTTCCAAAGGGTTTTTCACGCTTTTCATCAATCCTGAGCTTTTCCCACCCAATCCCGCACCCACCCGTCCGTCAGCGCCGGCTTCCACAAGCAGGACAAGCGTTGGGATCACCCCAAGACGCCGGGGAAAACCGGGAATGCCGCAATTCCCTAAATTCCCTCCCGGTAAATGATCCCAATTAACGCCCGGTAAATGATCCCAATTAACGCCCGGGAGCGGTCACGAGGGTTTTTGGAATGAGGGAGGGGAGGCGCCACCCCTTTGGATCGCGATCCCAAGGAAAATCGCGATCCCGGGATCACCTCTCCCACTGCTTCCCCACACGGAATTCCAGCCCAGAATTCCAATTCCCGAAAAAAATTCCGGCTCCCTCCCTGCGCCCGAGGTGTAATTCAGGCTCTAATCAGCCAGTTAATTAATTAAACGAGTTTATTGTGCAGCTCAGCTGTATTTGCACCAGTTAAAAAAAAAAAAAGATAATAAAAGAAAAGAATTTCCAAATTTCCAAACCCTTAAAAACCCCACAGAATTCCCACCCCGGCCCAATCCCAAATCCATCCCTTCCGGAGTTTTCCATCCCCAAATCTTCGCTCCAAGGCGCAGCTGGGGGTTGAATCTTGGGGGGAAAAACCCCGAATTTCTGGATATTCCTGTTCCATGGATCCCAGTGGCCGCTGGAGTTTCCAGGAGGAGAATTCCACGGGGAATGGGAATTCCGGGGTTTCGGGGGCGCTGGTGGACGGCGGGGTTTGGGAAGCGCCCGTGACCCCCGTCATCCTGCAAGGAAACGGGCGGGATTTGGGGCATTTTGGGGACTTTTTTTGGATTCCAGAACTCCCAGATTTCGGGGTTCCAAGGGCTGGTTTGGCGTCAGAACCCCCAAATTTGGGATCGTGCCCCGGCATTGCTGACAAACCTTGCCGGGAACTCTCCCTCCACCAGCAGCCGAAGCCCACGAGGAGCAGGGTCAGCCCCTCGGCCACGGCCACGACCAGCGGCCTCCAGTGGCTGGAATTCCCTGGAATGGCTGGAAAAGAATCCCAGAATCCTGGAACTGGGCTGGCGTTTGTGGTTCCCTTCCCACTCAAACCAGCCCAGGATTCCGTCAGTCTCTAAATTGATATTTTTGCCTTATATAGAATAAAAAAAAATATAAATAATTATGGATTAGGGAAATAAAAATAAGTTTCTATTATATATATATTATGTATATTATATATAATGTATTTAATACATAAAACAAGCATATTTATATATAAAAATAACTATCCATTATATATAAAAATAACTATCCATTATATATAAAATAACTATCCATTATATATAAAAAATAAGTATACATTATATATAAAAGCATATTATATAAATATCTATTATATATACTTATATCTTCTATAGATATAAATGGATTTTATGTACTTAACTATAGATTTTACACATACACATTTAGAATACATACAAAAATTACGTATATTACATGCAAAACGTATGTAATATACAAAATAAAAGACACAAAATAAAATAAATTTAAAATTATATAATTTACACCTCCATAAACGATTTTTACCTAATATTTTTCAGCACTAAAAGCACTGCTTGTGTCCCTGGCGGCCCCGGGAGCCGCGGGGAGCTCACCTGGGCAGGTGAGGGCGGCGCGGGCCGCGCTCCACCCCGCGGGGTTGCTGACGTTGCAGAGGCAGATTTGGGGTTCCGCGCCCTCGGGGAGGCTCCGGAGCAGCCGGGAGGGGCTCCCCGGGATCGGCCCCGGGATCGGCCCCGGGATCGGCCCCGGGATCGGCCCCGGGCCAGCCCCGGCACAGGCCCAGCTGTAGGAGACGTTCCCGGGGCTGGAGCAGAGCAGGGCCAGGCGGCACCAGCCCCGCTCCCGCTCCAGGATTTGGGATCTCAGCTCCGGCTGCGGGACGGGGTCTGCGGGGACAGCGGGGCTGAGAGGGGACACGGGGACACGGGGACAGCGGGGCTGAGAGGGGACACGGGGACACAGGGGGACAGGGGGACACGGGACAGGGGGACACGGGGACAGGGGTGTTGCAGTGTGTCGCCATTTCCTGTCTCACCTATCCCAACCCCCTCAAGGATGCCAACCTTCCCCCTGCCCCTGTGCCCTCCTGCCTGGCACCTTCCAGCAAGGTGTGGTGTGATTGGCAGCTGCCCCCCAGGTCTGGGCTCATTGGTTTGCCCTGGCGTCCACATCCCCTGAGCCTTCCCCTGCCCACACCTGGTTGGCGCTCACCTGTCCGTCCCCTCCCGCTGTCCCCGGGGCTTTAAAAAGACACGAGACCATGCGGTCGGGGTCTCTGCCGTGTCTCTGCCGTGGTCCTGTCTCTGTCTGTCGGTCTGGAGCTGATACCACATTCAGAGGTCTACCATGCTACAATAAACTCTGGATCTAAGCTACACGGCAGAACCCACTCCTTTTCTCTTCACCGTTGCCTGAACCTTTTCTACCAAAGGTAAACTGAGTTCCTATTTTGCCTGGACTTGTTCTGAGCGCCCAGCTGCAGCACCCAGCCAGCCAAAGGCATCTCTGGGGTGAAAAACGCCACAGCTGCCGCCTTTGGTCCAGCAGCGAGGCCAGACGAAGCCAGGCAGGACACACCCCGAAACATTCGGGGATTAATATTTAATACAGGGGGACACGGGGACACAGAGGGACAGGGGACCCATCCACTCACCCCACACGGACACTCGGAAGCACCGGGCTGAACTCTCTGGGCTGCTCTCAAACTCGGCCCAGTAGAGCCCGTTATCATCCCTGTGAACCGGGGAGATGCACAGGGAGAGGTTCCCCCGATGGAATTTCACTCTCCCATGGAAAGGACCTTTGGGATAGGAGGCATCTCCGTCCCTGGGGGCTGTCAGGATCTTCTGGAATGATCCTGAATTAATTTCCCATTTCCAGTGGATCTCTGTCCAGTTCGGCGGGGTTTGCTCCGGCACCAGGCACAGCGATCCTCCCACGGTCACATCTCGATTTTCGCATTCCGAGAATCCTGAACCAGAGCCCGGGAAGTCGCGACTTTCAGGCAAACTCCACATCCCAGGAAGGGGAACCGGCCCCGCGTCAGGGCCCGGCCCGGCTCGGCTCTCGCCGGCCAAGGGGGGGCTGAGAGAAGCGAGGAGAATCCCCCAAAGCCGCATCCGCAGCCGCTCTCCATGCCCCGGGCCCCTCTGGCCAGCGCCGCTCCGGCTGCTCCCCGCGATTCCCCAATTCCCCGCGATTCCCCAATTCCCCGCCATTCCCCAATTCCCCGCCATTCCCCAGTTCCCCGCCATTCCCCAATTCCCCGCCATTCCCCAATTCCCCGCCATTCCCCAATTCCCCGCCATTCCCCAATTCCCCGCGATTCCCCAATTCCCCGCAGCGCCCCCGGGCCCCCCGCGCCCCCTCCTCACCTCGGCTCCCGGCCAGGCCCAGCAGCAGCGCCAGCAGCGCGGGGGGACAGCGGCGACCCCCGCGCGGGGACATCTCGGAGCGGAGCGGGGACCCCTCGGGGCTGCGAGCGCCCGCCGGGGACTTCCTCTGCCCCGGCTCCTTCCTCCTCCTCCTCCTCCTCCTCCTCCGGGGGGGGCTGGCACCCCCGGCCGCCCCTGTGGCAGAGGGGACAAGGACGCGTCGGGGCTGCGGCGCTCGCAGCCCCAAAGCTCGGAGGGAATTCCTTTGGATGGCCCCGGGAGGGCAATTTTGGGGTTTTTGGGGGGTTTTGCTTTCCCTTTGCAGCGAGCGCCGGGGACACTTGGGGACATCGCGATGGCTCCGCTGTGCCCAGCTCGGGCAGCCCAGCAGCAGCAGGACCGGGAGCTTTGGGGAGGAATGTCCAACCCCAAAATGCTCTTTCCAACCCCAAAATCCCGGCTCCAGCCCCAAAAATCCTCCTCGTTCCAGCCCCAAAAATCCTCCTCATTCCAACCCCAAAATCCTTCCCATTCCAACCCCAAAATCCTCCTGGTTCCAGCCCCAAAATCCTTCCCGTTCCACCTCCAAAATCCATCTCATTCCAACCCCAAAATCCTTCCCATTCCAGCCCCAAAATCCTCCCGGTTCCAGCCCCTAAATCCTCCTTGTTCCAGCCCCTAAATCCTCCTCGTTCCAGCCCCCAAATCCCCTTTCCAGCCCCAAAATCTTGTCCTTAAGGTCCCTTCCACCCCAGACCAGTCTGGGTCAGCAGCTCCCAGTTCCTCACTGGGGCAGAGGAGCCAGGGTGTTTTTTAGGATTTTAAAATCCATTTTTAAAGAACGTTTTTGAACATTTTTAGAACATTTTTTAATCTGCTCCAGCTCACTTCCCTCTCACCCCAAAATTTCGCCACGACCGTCTTCACGTGACCTTCCCTGAATGATCCTGACTGGGAAAGTGATGTTTCCCAAAATTGTCATTGTCCCATGTTTGGGGGTGGCTTTTGGGGGGACAGAGGGGACTGGAGCGGCTCCTTTATGGCCAAGGCTGAGGGAACCGGGGCCGGTCCCACGGGGCACCTGAGCCATTTGTCCCACACGGACACAGTGACACTCTTGGTCCACCATTATCTTTCCATGGAAAACTCAGCGGTTTTTGGTTTTGTCAACACCTGAAGTTTCCATTTTTGAAGTGTGAATTGCTTCTCCTTGATGTGCCACTGTCGCCACAGCCACTTCCTCCCAGAAAGCACTGAAAAGTCGCGCAGGCGCTCTTCCTCTTCCTCTTCATCGTGCGCAGTTTTGGGTGCTGGAGCCTCGAAATCTGCTCAGTTTCCGGACACCCATGGACGTGTTTTGGATGCCTCATCTCGCCATCCTCGTGCTCCTCCACCAAACCAGTGAGTGCCGGGTGCTCCTTGTCCCCTGGGAAGGAGATCTTGGGGTGGTTTTGGGGTTTTTGGAGTCGAGGGACGGTTGGGACCAGCAGAGCAGCTCCATGGGGTGGATTTGTGCCCAACGTTGGGATCCAGGGCTGCCATGGAGCTCCTGATGCCATGGAAACCTGCTGGGAGAGGGCTGGGGTCCGTCTCTGGGGTCCATCTCGGGTGTCCATCTCTTGTGCCCATCTCTAATGTCCATCTCTTTGTCCCCATCTCTTTGTCCCCATCTCTGGGGTCCATCTCTGGTGCCCATCTCTGGCCAGCTGCTGCCCAGGAGCTCCTGGCAGAGGTTATTCCATGGATTCACCATCCCTGGAGTGACCAAGGCCAGGATGGAGCCAGCTGGGACACTGGAAGGTTCTGGGAGGTGGAACGGGATCATTTTAAGTTCCCTCCCAACCCAAACCTCTCCAGAATTCCAGGATTCTCCTCCAAGGAGCAGCTCCAGGAGCTCCCTGTCCTGCTGGAGTCCCTGAGCTGGGAGTTTGGTGCTCAGAGCGAACCTTCCCAACCTTTCCAAGCCCTCTCCAACCTTCTCCCTTCCATTTTCACCTCCAGGCTCCGTCCTCGCTCCCCTTTACACGTGCCCGGCGCTCCTTGTCCCTTGGGAAGGAGTTCAAAGGGGGCTTTGGGGTGAATCTGGGGACCCCACGAGGGTGGGGACGTGTGGGGTCGGCTCCAGAGGAGGAGGATTGGGCAACCATGGGGAAAAATGGGGCAACCATGGGGAAAAATGGGACAACCAGGGGGAAAAATGGGACAACCAGGGGAAAAGAGTCCCTGGACTCTCTTCTGGCCATGGGAACCCTCTGAAGAGAGGTGATGAGATCCATGTCTGTGTCCATCTCTGTGTCCACCTCTGGTCCAGCCTCTGCTCCAGATGTTCTCCACACACCCTGCTCTGCCTTCAGCTCCTGCTCCTCTCCACGTTGCCTCCCGGTTTTTGGAGGTCTCATCCTGGGGTGTTTCTTGGCTTAAATGAAGGGAATTGGGCAAGGTTCAGCCCCAGCCCTTCCCCACAGCCTCTGAGGGGGGTTTGTCACGTAAACCATTTTCCTGTGGTTTTGTTATTCCTGCAGTTTATCTTCACCTGCAGCTTTTTCCTGCCATGTGCTCCTCTGTCCGTGTCCCGGGGGTGCCTGAGGCTGAGGGAGGCAGAAATTCCGAGCCCGACCTCGGGGCTGGGGCAGGATCAGTTCCCTGTTAGAAAAACTGAGAAGGAGAACTCCATTCCCAGTATAAACTGTATAACATGGTGAATTGGAAATGGGAAGTCACGAAAATAACAAAAACAACTCCTTCCTCCTTGAATTGGTGACCCAAGGCCGTGCTGTGGTCACTGGAGGGAAGGGATGGGTCCAGAGGGATCCTGGACCTTCTCCTGGGCTGCATCCAAAGGAGCGTGGGAGGGTTCTCATCTCTGGAATGCTGAGATCCCACCTGGAATGCTGAGATCCCACCTGGAATGCTGAGATCCCACCAGGTCTGGTGCCCCCAACACGAGAAGTTCATGGAGCTGTTGGGGCGAGTCCGCGGTTTCCAGGTTCCCTTCCCGGGGCCACGGGCAGTGCTCAGCCTGGAGGAGCCGTGGTGGAGCTGCCCCACGCAGCCCTGGCAGTGCCCAGGGCCAGGCTGTCTCCAGCTCCTCCTCATTCTCCTTTCCCTCTCAGTTCCTCTCCAGCCTCCCTGGCGCGAGGCTGCTCACGAGGCTGCGGGGGCTCGGCCTGGGGGTGGCCTCGCGCTCTTCCCTCACCCAGGGACCCTTCCATGAGCCCCCCATGAGCCCCCAAACAGCCCCAGCCCGGATGGGCTTCATCCTCTGGGTTCAGCCGCTTCATCCTCTGGGTTCAGCCGCTTCATCCTCTGGGTTCAGTGACTTCATCCTCTGGGTTCAGTGACTTCATCCTCTGGGTTCAGTGACTTCATCCTCTGGGTTCAGCCGCTTCGTCCTCTGGGTTCAGTGACTTCATCCTCTGGGTTCAGTGACTTCATCCCAACTTGATCCCAGCTTGATCCCAGCTTTTCATCCCACTTTCATTTCCCCTTTTCTTCCCATCTTCAGCCCATCTTCATCCCGTCTCCAGCCCATGCTCAGCACTCCTTCACCCCACCTTCATCCCACCTCCATCCCACCCCCATCTCATGTTCCCTCCCCATTTTCTCTCCCCAGTGAGCGCCAGCGACCCCAAGGAGGTGATCGGGGTCCTGGGCGGGTCTGTGACCTTCCACATCCAAAGTGCACATGGAAGGACAGCACTCTGGTTTTTTGGGAATGAAGCCATAGTGTCTGTGGCATTTAAGAATCCTCGCCAAGTCATATTTCATAAAGACAAATTCGAAACCCGTTTTGCCGTTTCTGAGAACGGCCTCGCGCTCACCATCTCCCAGCTGAGGATGGAGGATGCCGGGACCTACTCTGTAACCATTGGGGATAAAAGATCCACCTTCACCCTGCGGGTGTTCGGTAAGTGCTGTTTTGGGGGTGCTTTCAGTGCTGTTTTGGGGGTGCTTTCAGTGCTGTTTTGGGGATGCTTTCAGTGCTGTTTGGGGGTGCTTTCAGTGCTGTTTTGGGGGGTTTCACACTAAAGGAGAGGTTTGTGACCCCCCTGTGCCCCGCAGAGGAGCTGGCAGAGCCCACGGTGACCTGCGAGGCCCAGAACTGCTCGGGCGGGAGCTGCAGCTCCTCCCTGCACTGCTCCGCGCCCGGCGCCGGCCTCGGGAACGTCTCCTACACCTGGAGGGTGGGGGATCGCACGTGGGACGGGAGCTCCGTGGTGCTGCTGGTGAACGAAACAGCCCAGGAGGAGCCGGAGCCGCTGACGTGCACGGCCCAGAACCCCGTCAGCAGCAGGAACGTCACCATCACCAACCCCGGGGTGCTCTGCGCAGGTGAGAGCCGGGGACAGGCGGGGAAAGGTGGGGTGGGCTGATCCTGATCCCTGAGAGCAGGAAAAGCTGGGATTTGGGGATGGGCTGGGCTGATCTTGATCCCTGAGAGCAGGAAAAGCTGGGATTTGGGGTTGGGATGGGCTGATCCTGATCCCTGAGAGCCATGGGAACATTGGGATTTGGGGATGGGATGGGCTGATCCTGATCCCTGAGAGCAGGAAAAGCTGGGATTTGGGGATGGGCTGGGCTGATCCTGATCCCTGAGAGCCATGGGAACATTGGGATTTGGGGATGGGCTGATCCTGATCCCTGAGAGCAGGAAAAGCTGGGATTTGGGGATGGGCTGATCCTGATCCCTGAGAGCAGGAAAAGCTGGGATTTGGGGATGGGCTGATCCTGATCCCTGAGAGCAGGAAAAGCTGGGATTTGGGGATGGGCTGATCCTGATCCCTGAGAGCAGGAAATCTGGGATTTGGGGATGGGCTGGGCTGATCCTGATCCCTGACAGCAGGAAATCTGGGATTTGGGGATGGGATGGGCTGATCCCTGAGAGCAGGAAAAGCTGGGATTTGGGGATGGGCTGGGCTGATCCCGCTCCCCTGAGAGCCATGGGAACATTGGGATTTGGGGTTGGGATGGGATGGAAGTGTTGGGGTTGGGGTGGGCTGATCCCGATCCCCTGAGGAACACGGGAGGGTTGGGGTTGGGATGGGATGGGATGGGATAGGAATGGGAATGTTGAGGTTGGGATGGGCTGATCCCAATCCTCTGACAGCCATGGGAACATCGGGATTTGGAGATGGGATGGGATGGAACACTGAGGTTGGGATGGGATGGGATGGGATGGGATTGGGATGGGAAGGGAATGTTGAGGTTGGGATGGGCTGATCCCCCTCCCCTGAGATCTTCTGCATCTTCTCCCTTTTCCAGGCGCCCTCTCCAGCAGCCAGGTCGGGCTCAGGAGCGGGTTCTTTGTCTTGGCCGGGATTTTAGCTGCGGCGTTTTTGTTGATTTTCTTCATGCTCTTGTGGAAATCCAAAGGTGAGCGTGGAAAACCATCCCTGGAGCCTGGGGAGCAGGAGGTGGGACCTGGGATGGGGGATGGAGCCAGGGTGGGGCTGATTTGGGGCGGATTTGGGGCGGATTTGGGGTGGATTTGGGGTGGATTTGGGGTGGATTTGGGGTGGATTTGGGGCGGATTTGGGGTGGATTTGGAGTGGATTTGGGGTGGATTTGGGGTGGATTTGGGGTGAATTTGGGGCGGATTTGGGGCGGATTTGGGGCAGATTTGGGGCGGATTTGGGGCGGATTTGGAGCAGATTTTGGGTGGATTTGGGGTGGATTTGGGGCAGATTTGGGTAGATTTGGGGCGGATTTGTGGTTCTGATTCTGTCGCATCTCCCCCAGGCTGGGAGAAATTCCGCCTCCCCCAGTTGAAGCCTGCGGACACAGGTGGGGTTTTGGGGCAGTTCCCTGCCCTTTTTCCTGGTGGGAATATCCAGGGAATTGCATTCAGGATCAGGGGAACCACCCCTGGTGCTGTGGTTTGGGATCGGAGCTGGTGGGGAGTGGGAAGGGCTGATCCCAGGGGATGATCCCAGATTCCCCAAATCCCATTTTCCTTCCATTTTTTTTTGCCGGAAAACTTCATCCCGTACCACCAAGGGGGAGCTGGGAGCGCAGCCGTGGGATCATGGAGAAAAAGAGGGAATTTGGGGAAAAGTAAAATACAATAAGAGACATTTTGGGGGGAAAGCCAGGAATTCCACTTGGGAACTCAGTCCAGACAAGAATTCCAGAATCCCCAAGGTTGGAAAATCCCTCCAGGACCACTGAGTCCAAGCTGTGTTCAATCCCCACCTCCTCACCCGGGAATTCCAATGGGAAGTTTATCCCAAAAATGGGATTTTGAGGGGTTTAAACCCCCCTTTCCCAGCTCTGTTCCATGAGCAATGAGGGGACCACATGGAGGAGAAACAAACGGAATTTGTCCTCCAAAAAAGCAGCCGGGAATTTGGGATTCAAGCCGAATTTAAAGGCGGATTTTCCCTGTCCTTGGTGCTGGAAGCTCATCCCGACCCCACAGCTCCAGGAGGGTGGGATGAGGAGCAATTCCCACCTCCAGCACCCCCGAGGGGCTTCGGGGTCGAGGTTTTGCCCAAGCCTGGACTCCTGAGGTTGGGATTCCCGCATTCCCTGCATCCCAAATCCCCAAATTCCCGGTTTTTTCCCCCATTTGCAGGGGCCACAAACGACTACGCAACCGTGTACGCCGAGGTGGGGCCTTCCCAGCAGGTGAGTCCGGGCTTGGGGACACCTTGGGGACACCCCGGGGACACCCTGGGGACAGCTGGGCAATCCTTGGCTCCTTTTGAGAATTCCCAGTGGGAAGTGCCACAGCTGGAGGTGGCCCAAGGGCACCCGAACTTGCCCAAAACTCCATGCCCAGCCCCAGAATCTCGGTGTTGGAGGGATCAGAGAAAAACGCGGGTTTTAGGGCTTAAAATCGTCCCATTCTGTGGGTGGGGACGCTTCCCACGGTCCCAGGATGGTCCAACCTGGCCTTGGGATGGGGCAACACCTCCAGAGGCGGCTCTTTGTGGGGTTTCTGGATTTGGGATCATTTTTCCAGCTTTTAAAATTTAATTTTTTTTTTTTTTTAATTTTAAAACTTTTAAAAGCCTCTTCCCCAGTGTGTCCCTGATGGAGCCAAAGCCAAACCAGCGGAAGGGGGACCCCCCTCAACCATTTATTCCCTGGTCAAGCGTCCAGACCAGGTGAGCCCGGGCTGGGGGACGGGCACAGAGGGGTCCAGAGCCTTAAACCAAACCCTGGATCTCCCCCCGAGGCTGGGATCAGCCCCCAGGACCCCAAACCAAGCTTGTGTCCGTCTGTCCTTGCAGGTGGGTGGTGGGACAGCAGAAAATGCCACCGTGACCGGCCTGGAGCTGGTCTAGAAGGACCCAGAACTGGTCTAAAGAACAAGAGACTGATTTAAAGGACTGGAAAAGGTTAAAGAACATGAAACTGGTTTAAAGAACATGAAACTGGTTTAAAAGACATGGAGCTGGTTTAAGAACATGAAACAGGTTTAAAAACCCTGGAAGTAATTTAAAGATTTATTTTAATGAGTATAGACCTGGTTTACAAGAAACAGAACTGATTTAGAATAAGCTGGAACTGGTTTAAAAACCCTGGAACTGGTTTAAAAGACCTGGAGCTGGTTTAATAACATGAAACAGGTTTAAAAAACCTGGAAGTGGTTTAAAGATTTATTTTAGTCAGTATAGACCTGGTTTACAAGAAACAGAACCGATTTAGAATAAGCTGGAACTGGTTTAAAAGATCTGGAACTGGTTTAAAAGATCTGGAACTGGTTTAAAGGACCTGGAAGTGGTTTAAAGGATCTGGAAGTGGTTTAAAGGATCTGGAACTGGTTTAAAGGACCTGGAGCTGGTTTCCAGTGGTCTCCAGTCCCTGGTCAGAGAGGACCCCACAAGGCGGCCCCAGAACAGCTCCAACATCGCCGATGCCGCTCCAGAGCTGGACCTCATGGATCTCCCCCTCCTGGAATCTCCCCTTCCCCTTCCCCATCCCTGCTGCCTCAGTTTCCCTCTCTTTGGGATTTCAGGGAGGATTTTGGGGACTTTCTCCATGGTTTTGGCAGCTCTGTGGGATTCAGGCTCCTTTTCCCACCCTCTCCCACTGGAATTCAGCACCAAAACTCTGCCAAAGCTGCCGGGACTCCCAGGCAGGCTGGAGGAGACTCTTCAAAGGGTTTTTCCATGGGATCCCAGAATTCCTGAGGGTGGAAAAGCCCTCCAGGACCGTCAGTCCCAATCCTGGTAACCTGGACCCACGTCCTGGAGGTTCTTTGGAGACCTCCAGGGATGGCTCTAAACCAGCGTCTTATTTTGCACAGAAAACCCATTTGTTAAAACAGCTAGCTCAGGGAACCTTTGCGAATTACTGTTTTTCAAATGGCTAATTGTATAAATAAAAAGTTGCTTTTTGGTAATTTCATTTTCTCTCTCTATCTCCTGCGGTATTTTGAGCCTTGCAAAAACTTCAACTTCTCGCAGGGCCAAAAACCACCAAAAATAAACCCCAGGAAGTTAAAAGAGAACAAGAAGTGATGCCCCCCCCGCTGTCAGAGCTCGTGTGGTTTCGGCACCTGCTCCCTTTCTCCGCCTCCGGAACGTTCTAAATTTCACAGCCCCCAGCCCCCAAGAGAACCTCGGCCCCACCAATCCCTGCAGGGCCAGGGTTCGGGATTTGGGATCTGGGGTTTGGGGTGGACCTGAGTTGGTTTGGAACGACAGGAGGCTGCTAAGGAAGGCAGGAGCCTCCCCTGGGATGGAGAATGTGAACCCTGCCCACCCCTCCGGATTGCTGTAAATGTGAAATTAAGGGGATTTCAGGCAAAAATATGGGAGCAGGAAATAGCAGTTCTTTGATAGGGAAAGGAAAAAAATAAATAAAAGGATAAAATAAAGAATGCAGTGAACCAAACCAACACTGCCAGAGTCAGAACCCAGCCTGACACCCTGTGGGTCAGGGTGTGGGCAGCAGAACCATTGGAATTGTGGCCCAGCCCTCCTGCAGTGCCAGGGGTGGTTCTGCTGGAGCAGGGATCCTGCAGAGAAGGATGGATTCATTCTGCCTCTGGAGATCCAGGGGAAGGAGAGGCAGCTGCTGTTCCTCTGGGAATCCCGTGCAGAAGCCGTGCTGGTGTCTCCAAACCTCTGGATTATATCTGGGTAGGAATGCTTGGCTGGTGTCCCAGAATCTCCAGATTCTATCCAGGTAGGAATGCTTGGCTGGTGTCCCAGAATCCCCAGATTATATCCGGGTAGGAATGCTTGGCTGGTGTCCCAGAACCTCTGGATTATATCCAGGTAGGAATGCTTGGCTGGTGTCCCAGAATCTCCAGATCATATCCGGGTAGGAATGCTTGGCTGGTGTCCCAGAATCTCCAGATCATATCCGGGTAGGAATGCTTGGCTGGTGTCCCAGAATCTCCAGATCATATCCAGGCAGGAATGCTTGGCTGGTGTTCCAGAACCTCCAGATTATATCCAGGTAGGAATGCTTGGCTGGTGTTCCAGAATCACCGGATTATATCCGGCTAGGAATGCTTGGCTCCTCCCCCTGGGCTCCCATCTGCCAATGGGATGCTGCAGTTCTTATCAGCCATGCAGGGACATTCCATGGCTGTTATCAGCAGCGTCCCCTCCCCAGGGAGGTGTGAGTGTGTCACTCAGAGAGAGAGATAAGGCAAACTGCCCGCTTGGCAAAGGTGATCTGCCATGCAGGTGGGAATGGAAAACATCTCGCGTTGCGGCCCAGAACACAAATCCATTGGATTTCTCCATGGAATGGAGAAATGATTCTATGGGACGGAGGAGCAATCCCACGGCAAGGAGAAACGGATCCGTGGATCGGAGAAATGATCCAAGGATGGAGAGATGATCCATGGATGGAGGGATGATCCATGGATTGCAGCAATGATCCATGGATTGGAGAAATGATCCATGGATGGAGGGATGATCCATGGGATGGAGAGATGATCTATGGTGTGGAGAGATGATCCATGGATGGAGAGATGATCCATGGATTGGAGCAATGATCCATGGATGGAGAGATGATCCATGGATTGCAGCAATGATCCATGGATGGAGGGATGATCCATGGGATGGAGAGATGATCCATGGGATGGAGAGATGATCCATGGATCGGGGAGATGATCCATGGATGGGGAGATGATCCATGGATGGGAGCGATGATCCATGGGATGGAGGGATGATCCATGGATTGCAGCAATGATCCATGGATGGAGAGATGATCCATGGATGGAGAGATGATCTATGGATTGGAGCAATGATCCATGGATGGAGAGATGATCCATGGATTGGAGCAATGATCCATGGATGGAGGGATGATCCATGGGATGGAGAGATGATCCATGGATTGATGATCCATGGATAGAGAGATGATCCATGGATGGAGAGATGATCCATGGATGGAGAGATGGTCCATGGATGGAGAGATGATCCATGGATTGGAGAGATGATCCATGGATAGAGAGATGATCCATGGATTGATGATCCATGGATAGAGAGATGATCCATGGATGGAGAGATGATCCATGGATTGGAGCAATGATCCATGGATGGAGAGATGATCCATGGATCGGAGAGATGATCCATGGATCAGAGAGATGATCCATGGATAGAGAGATGATCCATGGATTGCAGCAATGATCCATGGATGGAGAGATGATCCATGGATTGATGATCCATGGATTGGAGAAATGATCCATGGATGGAGAGATGATCCATGGATGGAGAGATGATCCATGGATTGATGATCCATGGATAGAGAGATGATCCATGGATGGAGAGATGATCCATGGATGGAGAGATGATCCATGGATTGCAGCAATGATCCATGGATGGAGAGATGATCCATGGATGGAGAGATGATCCATGGATTGATGATCCATGGATGGAGGGATGATCCATGGGATGGAGAGATGATCTATGGATTGGAGCAATGATCCATGGATGGAGAGATGATCCATGGGATGGAGAGATGATCCATGGATGGAGGGATGATCCATGGATTGGAGAGATGATCCATGGATGGAGAGATGATCCATGGATTGGGGAGATGATCCATGGATGGAGGGATGATCCATGGGATGGAGAGATGATCTATGGTGTGGAGAGATGATCCATGGATGGAGAGATGATCCATGGATTGCAGCAATGATCCATGGATTGATGATCCATGGATGGAGAGATGATCCATGGGATGGAGAGATGATCCATGGGATGGAGAGATGATCTATGGTGTGGAGAGATGATCCATGGATTGATGATCCATGGATGGAGAGATGATCCATGGATTGCAGCAATGATCCATGGATGGAGAGATGATCCATGGATTGATGATCCATGGATAGAGAGATGATCCATGGATGGATTGATGATCCATGGTGTGGAGGAAGGACCTCAGGGATGTTTTTTACCGGTTCCTCCCCCGATTTCACCACCTTTCCTCAGCAACCGCCGCTTCCTCTCCTGAAAGGGGAAGGGAGGCGGCTCCGAGGGGCCGGGCAGGGCAGGATGGGCCCGAGAGGCTTTGGGGGGCTCTGCCTCGCCCTGCTCTGCTCCGGGGCCGGTGAGTGGGGCCGGGGGGCTCGGGGCGCGGGGCCGCAGCGAGGATGAGGAGGACGAGGAAGAGGAAGGGGCTGAAGGCAGCAGGTGCAGCTCAGGGAGGTCTCTGGAGGGCTTTTCCTGGGGGTTAAGCTCGGGTTTGGGCTGAGCCAGGCTTTGCTGAGCCCGGGTTGTGTTCCCAAGAGGGTTTTGGGGTCTTCTGAGCTGTCCCAGCTCCCCAGATCCATCCCAGCCCACTCCAGCAGAGCATCAGGAGAGGCTTTTGGACCGTTTTGGGTTGGTTTTGTTGGTTTTAATCTCGTCAGGGCCACAAATGGGACTTGGATGATCCTGGTGGGTCCTTCCACCTCACATCCCCCAATTCCATGCCCCAAACTGGGATATTTTGGGGTATTTTGGGGTATTTTATAATTCCCTGCCGGTGGCAGAACCCCAAAACCTCCTGGGTTTCGGAACAGCCTCGGCTTAGCCCCAGCCCCCATTTTCCACTGTGAAAACGTGACAGATTTGGGGTTTTGGTTGTCGGGGGCGAGGTGTGAACCCCACAGGATGTGGGGCCGCTGCTCCGCTCGAGCTCAGCCCCCTTGGAGACTTGTGGGACCTCCTGAGCCGGAAAAACCCACCTGGATCATCCAACCCAGCCCCAAAATCCAAAAATCCCCAAAATCCCAAATCCCCAAATCCCCAAAAAATCCCAAAATCCTGCCCATTGTCTGGGAGTGTTTTCCACACCCTCCTGGAGGTTTTGGGGTTGGGATCATTCCCTGGGGAGCTGTTCCAGGGCCCAGAAACCTTCTGGGGGCAGAATTTCCGGGATTCCATCCCGAATCCCACCTGGAACATTCCCGGCTGCTCCTGGGGTCCCGTCCCCTCTCCCTCAGAATTCCCAGGATTTCCCTCCCTCTCCTCTTTCCCAAAATTTCCTTTTGGGGCCCCTCCTGACCTTTCACCCTCTGGTGCTGTCCCCAGACCCTGTCCCACGTCCCCTGAGGGGACATTGGGGCGGACATTCCCGTTCCTGACCCCCGGATTTGGGGGAGAACGGGACAAATCCCAAATCCCACAAATCCCCAGCTCTCAGCTTCCAGGAAGAGGAGTCGGGGAACGGGAACGGCACCGAGGAGACCCCGGAGGGGACACGGGACCCCCTGGAGCCACCAGGACACCCCAGCACGGCCGCCGGGGACGGGGACACGGCGACAACGTGGCCGAGGGTCACCACGAGCCCTCCCGGGAGCCTCGGGGACCTGGCGGTGACACCGGCGGGGAACCAAAGCCGTGAGCTCCGGGGAAAGGGAGGAGGTGGCACTGTCCCCAGGGAGGTGGCACTGTCCCCAGGGAGGTGGCACTGTCCCCAGGGTCGTGGCACTGTCCCCAGGGAGGTGGCACTGTCACCAGGGGTTTGTCACCATTGTGGAGAGGTGGCACTGTCCCCAGGGAGGTGGCTCTGTCCCTGGGGATGTAGCATTGTCCCCAGGCACGTGGCACTGTTCCCAGAGACATGGCACTGTCACCAGGGATGTGGCACTGTCCCCAAGGATGTGACATTGTCCCCAGGGGTTTGTCACCATTGTGGAGAGGTGGCACTGTCCCCAGGGGTTTGTCACCATCGTGGGGAGATGGCATTGTCCCCATGGATGTGGCACTGTCCCCCATGGATGTGGCATTGTCCCCAGGGAGGTGGCACTGTCCCCAGGGACATGGCATTGTACCAAGGGATGTGGCATTGTCCCCAGGGAGGTGGCACTGTCCCCTGGGGTTTGCCACCATCAATGGGACATGGCATTGTCCCCAGGGACATGGCGTTGTACCCAGGGAGGTGGCACTGTCCCAATGGGATTTGTCATTGTCCCCAGGATCTGTCACCATCATGGGGACGTGGCACTGTCATTGTCATTGTCATTGTCCCCAGGGATCTGTCACCATCACAGGGACGTGGCACTGTCATTGTCATTGTCATTGTCCCCAGGGATTTGTCATTGTCCCCAGGGTCTATCACCATCGTGGGCAGGTGGCACTGTCCCAATGGGATTTGTCATTGTCCCCAGGGATGTGTCACCATCATGGGGACGTGGCACTGTCATTGTCATTGTAATTGTCACCAGGATTTGTCACCATCGTGGGCACATGGCACTGTCATTGTCATTGTCATTGTCCCCAGGATTTGTCACCATCGTGGGCACGTGGCACTGTCATTGTCATTGTCATTGTCATTGTCATTGTCCCCAGGATTTGTCACCATCGTGGGGAGGTGACGCCACCCCGGGAGGACCTGTCCCTCTCCTGGGGGACGCGTCACCCCCTCAGGGGACCTGCCACCCTCCCGAGGGGACCCTGGAATGTCCCAGGCTGTCCCCCCCGGTCACCTCTGTCCCCACAGGAGCCTCCTCGGGCGTCTCAGCCCGGTACTGGTCCCCCGTCATCTTCGTGGTGCTGGCCCTGCTCGTGCTCTTTGTCACCTACCAGAGGACCAAGGACAGAGGTCAGACCCAAAACCCCAAAACGCCCAGAGGCCACCACCCCAAAATATCCAGAGGCCACCACCCCAAAATAATCAGAAATGCCCCAAAAGATCCAGAAGCCAAAACCTCAAAACCCCAAAAGATCCAAAGGCCACAAACCCCAAAATAATCAGAAATGCCCCAAAAGATCCAGAAGTTAAAACCTCAAAAGATCCTGAAGTCAAAACCCCAAAAGATCCAAAGGCCACAAACCCCAAAATAATCAGAAATGCCCCAAAAGATCCAGAAGCCAAAACCTCAAAACCCCAAAAGATCCAAAGGTCACAAACCCCAAAATAATCAGAAATGCCCCAAAAGATCCAGAAGTTAAAACCTCAAAAGATCCTGAAGTCAAAACCCCAAAACCCCAAAAGATCCAGAGGCCACAAGCCCTGAAATAATCGGAAATGACCCCAAAAGATCCAGAAGCCACAACCCCAAAATCTCAAAAGATCCAGAAACCACAACCCCAAAATAGTCAGAACTGCCCCAAAAAGATCCAGAAGCCACAACCCCAAAACCCCAAAATATCCAGAAGTCAAAATCTCAAAAGATCCAGAAACCACAACGCCAAAATTATCAGAACTGCCCCAAAAAGATCTAGAAGTCAAAACCCCAAAATCTCAAAAGATCCAGAAGTCAAAATCTCAAAAGATCCAGAAACCACAACCCCAAAATAATCAGAACTGCCCCAAAAAGATCCAGAGGCCACAAGCCCCAAAATGATCAGAAATGCCCCAAAAAGATCCAGAAGTCGCCACCCAAAAACCCCCAAAAGTGCCCCAAAATGTCCCTTTTTGGGGTGCAGCACCACCAGGGGGATCCTGATCCCAAAACCCTCCCATGGCCACAGTTCAGGCCTGGGGGCTCCCCCGTGCTCACATCCGGCTCCAGAATTCCCCAAATTCATCCCAAAATTCCCCAAATTCATCCCAAATTTCCCGTCTGACCTTAAATTTGCCTCTTTTGGGGTCAGCTCTGCCCTTTGCTCCTCCAGTTCACACAAATTTTTGGGGTTTTGGGGTTTTTTCCCCGCTCCAAACCCAAAGTGAGGCTCGGCTGGTTTTGGGGTTTTCCAAAGGCGATTTGGGGTGGAAAATCCAAGTTTTGGGTCTGTTCTGGTCACAGGGATCCGGGACAGGGCCATGGGCGGCAGCGACTCCTCAGGTGAGCCCTGTGGGGCTGGGGTAACTGGGATAACTGGGGTAACTGGGATGTTTGGGTTTATTGGGGTATTTTATTTTATTGGGGTATTTTTATTTAATTGGGTGTTTGATTTTACTGGGGTATTTTCTTTTATATTTTATTTTGTTGGGATATTTTGTTGTATTGGGGTGGTTTTTTAATGGGTGTTTAATTTTATTGGGATATTTAATTTTTTCTGGGATATTCAATTTTATTGGGATATTTTCTATTTTATTTTATTGGGATATTTTTTTGTATTGGGGTGGTTTTTTAATGGGTGTTTAATTTTATTAGGATGTTTTATTTTTTTCTGGGAAATTCAATTATATTGGGATATTTTTTTCTGGGATATTCAATCTTATTGGGATATTTAATTTTTTTCTGGGATATTCAATTTTATTGGGATATTTTGATTTTACTGGGATACTTCCTATTTTATTTTATTGGGATTTTTTTTGTATTGGGGTGTTTTTTATTGTTTTTTTTCTGGGATATTCAATCTTATTGGGATATTTAATTTTTTTCTGGGATATTCAATTTTATTGGGATATTTTGATTTTACTGGGATACTTTCTGTTTTATTTTATTGGGATTTTTTTGTATTGGGGTGTTTTTTATTGGTTTTTTTCTGGGATATTCAATCTTATTGAGATATTTTGATTTTACAGGGATATTTTCTTTTATATTTTATTTTATTGGGATTTTTTTTGTATTGGGGTGTTTTTTTTATTTTATTTTTTCTGGGATAATCAATCTTATTGGGATATTTAATTTTTTTCTGGGATATTCAATCTTACTGAGATATTTTGATTTTACAGGGATATTTTCTTTTATATTTTATTTTATTGGGATATTTTGTTGTATTGGGGTGTTTTTTATTGGTTTTTTTCTGGGATATTCAATCTTATTGGGATATTTTATTTTTTCTGGGATATTCAATCTTACTGAGATATTTTGATTTTACGGGGATATTTTCTTTTATATTTTATTTTACTGGGATATTTTGTTGTATTGGGGTGTTTTTTATTATGGTTTTTTTTTTTTTCTGGGATATTTAATTTCATGGGGATATTTTATTTTTTTCCGGGACATTCGATTTTATTGGGGTATTTTATTTTTTTCTGGGATGTTCAATCTCATTGGGATATTTGGTTATCCCATCCCTGGAAGTGCCCAATTCCACTTTGGGATGCTGGGAATGTCCCTTCCCATGGGATTGGGGTGATCCTAAAGCTCCTCCCACCCCAAACCACTCCGGAATTCCCAAATCCTGGCGATTCCCAGATCTCATCCCAACCCTTCCCTTGCAGATCTGGGGGCTCTGGTCCAGCCCCACGTCCACGACCCCATCCCAAAAATCCCGGAGCTCACCGAGACCCCCTTGGACCAGCCAGACCCTCCCCAGCCCCCGGTACTGCTGGGAAAAAGGGGAAAATTCCTGGGAAAAAGGGAAAACTCCTGGGGAAAAAATGGAATTCCTGGGACAAAGGGAATTCCTGGGAAAAAAGGGAGAATTCCTGGGAAAAAAGGGAGAATTCTTGGGATAAAGGAAATTCCTGGGGAAAAAATGGAATTCTTGGGATAAAGGGAAAATTCCTGGGAAAAAGGGACAATTCTTGGGAAAAAGAGAATTTCTGGGGAAAAGGGAAAATTCCTGGGGAAATGGGAAAACTCCTGGGGAAAAAATGGAATTCCTGGGACAAAGGGAATTCCTGGGAAAAAGGGAAAATTCCTGGGGAAAAGGGAAAATTCCTGGGAAAAAATGGAATTCTTGGGATAAAGGGAAAATTCCTGGGAAAAAGGGACAATTCTTGGGAAAAAGAGAATTTCTGGGGAAATGGGAAAATTCCTGGAGAAAAGGGAAAATTCCTGGGAAAAAGGGAAAATTCCTGGGGAAAAAATGGAATTCTTGGGATAAAGGGAATTGCTGGGAAAAAGAGAATTTCTGGGAAAAAAGGGAGAATTCCTGGGGAAAAGGGAAAATTCCTGGGAAAAAATTGAATTCCTGGGAAAAATGGACACTTCTTGGGCAGAAGAGAATTCCTGGGGAAATGGGAAAATTCCTGGGGAAATGGGATTTCCTGGGGAAAAAGGACAATTCCTGGGATAAAGGGAAAATTTCTGAGATAAAGGGACAATTCCCAGGTTAAAGGGAAAATTCCTGGGGAAAAGGGACAATTCCAGGAATAAAGGGAAAATTCCTGGGATAAAGGGACGATTCCTGGGATAACGGGAAAATTCCTGGGGAAAAGGGAAAATTCCTGGGATAAAGGGACAATTCCAGGGATAAAGGGAAAATTCCTGGGGAAAAGGGAAAATTCCTGGGATAAAGGGACAATTCCAGCCTCTCCCAATTCCCGGTTTTCTCCTCCCCAGCCGGACTCGCCCCCGGGCGGCTCCTGAGGGTCCCAGGGTGGCCCCAGGGGCTCCCAGGCCCCCCCTGGGGACACGAGGCCACCCCGAGGCCCCTCCGGCGTCCCCTGCACGAGGAACAGCACAAAAAGTGGGATTTTATCCCAAAATTCCTTGGAATTTCTCTGCCGGGACACGCAGCCCCCTCCGGTGTTTTCCTCCGCGTGTTTTGGGGCGGTTCTGGGGGATTTGGGGCTGGGATGAGCACAGGAGGGGCTGGACATTGACCCCAAACCCTCAGCCCCAAAATCCCAAGTTTTTGGCCCCATGGATCCCAAAATTTTGGCCCCATAGGTTCCTAAAATTTAGTGGCAAACACCCCAAATCCCAGGCCTAATAAACCCCAAATCCTTGACCCCAGGGACCCCAAATCCTTGGCCCCATATCCCCCAAATTCTTTGCCCCATAAATCCCAAATCCTTGCCCTGTAGACCCCAAATCCTCGACCCCACAAACCCCAAACTCTTGGCCCCACAGCCCCCGAGCCGAAATAAATTAAAAAAAAAAAAAAAAGTCAAAACAGATTTATTTTATTAAAAAAAACAAAATTGTACAATTTTAGTTCCTCTATGAAAAAAAAAAATAAAATAAAATAAAACAAACAAAAAAAAAACAAAACCCAAAAAAACAACCAAACACCAATGGAAAAAAAATTCCTACCACTGCCGGAATGCTCCGATCCACTGCAAAAATCCGGGAAAATCCAAGCTTTCTTTATATATTAAAAACCATTAATTTGACATTTTACAACTTTCTACACGCATGCACAGAAATCTCGGCTCTGCGGGAAAACAAAATCCAAACCCAACCCCGGAAATGGAACAAAAAAAAAAGGGAATTTTGATCTCCCAAAATTCCCAAATGGAATTGTGAACTCCCCACCCCTCCCCAGGAAGATCCATCCCCTTTTTTCTTTATCTTTTTTTCTTTTTTTTTTTTTTTTTTTTCAGGAAAACGCCCCAAAATGGGCTCCCAGTTCGAATTCCCCCCCAAAAAATTCCCCCCAAAAATTCCCAAAAAAACCCCAGGAATTTCCTGGAATTGGGGTAGGGGATGGATCCCCCCCATTTTGCTACTGGTGCTTACTGGGGAAGCCTCCCCCGGCTCCAAACTCCCCCTCTTTTAGTGCTTAGGACAAAATCGACCCCAAAACCCGACCCCAAAAACGCCTCCCTGGAATGAAACCCGGCCCCGCGAGGGTGGAGGTGGAACATGGAGCGGGGAAGAAAAAAAACAAAAACAAAAAAAAAAAAATCGGGAATAAAATTCCAAATCCATCCGTGAGGTATTTGTGACCTTAAAAACCCAAACCAGGAGAAGGCAGGAAAAAAAGAGGTTTTTTTTTTTTTTTTTTGCATCCCGATGGGAATTCTGCGGGATCACCGCATTCGAGGGATGCTCCTGAAGGACCTCGCTGACCCCTCAGGGTCCCGGATCCAGGATTGCTCCGGGAAGCCCCAGGGAGCTGCCGCTGGAATTTGGGATGCGGATCCCCTCGGGAGCAGCGAAACCCACCCAAAAAAACCCTCCCAAAACCTCAATCCAACCTTCAGCTCCTCCAAAAAAAAAAAAAAACCCCCAGATTTCCACTCGTTTTTCCTAAAAAAAAAAAATTCAGCAGAGGCGAGGAGGGCGCTCCCGAAACCTGGGGGTGCAGCAGGGGGAGCTTTTCCATAGCAGCCACGGATTCCTGGAGATGATCCCAAAATTCCCTTGGGATCCCAAGCCCCGCCCCGGGGCCGGGCAGTGGTTTAAGGCCAGAGCCAGGACAGATGTCCAGGAGAACACGGGCAGGAGCAGGAGGTCTGCGGGACCCCGGAGCTGCTCCAGGACGCTGGTGAAGAAGGAAGCTGGGAATTCTTGGGATTAGCCCTTGAGTTACGGCTCCAAAGGATCCGGATTTCGGGAATGAGGAGGAGGAGGAGGAGGAAGGGGAGGAGGAGGAGGAGGAGGAGGAGAAGGGGCTCAGCCACCTCAGGAAAGGACGAGTGGTCATGATCCCGGCAAGGCGCCGGAGCCGGGAGCGCCTTCCCCGGTTTTCCGCGTCCCGGTGGCGCCGGAGGAGCCAAATTTGGAGCCTTGGAGCCGGAAGGATTTGGGAAAAAAAATCCCATCCCGGCCCATCACACCGAGGTCTCCGACTGCAGCCTCATGATGAACTTGTGCGACTTGGGGTCCACGAACTCCTCGGAGAGCTTGAAGAACGGGATCTTCTTGGTGGACACCACCAGGCTGAAGTCCTGGCGCTTGAGCACGAAGACCACGCCGTCCTTGAGGCCGTTGGTCACCGGCTCCTCGCTGACCAGCGTCCACTGCTTGGCCAGCCAGCGGTCCTTGTGGTACTGGATGGTGGGGCCGGCCGTCAGGTACCGCTCCAGGAAGGCCTTGGGGAAGGGGAGGGACACGGGGATGTCACCTCGGGGTGGCCTGGACCACCCAAACCAGGTTTGGATTTTGGAAGGGGGGAGAACGGCCCCGTGGTGCTGCTTTGGGGGTTTTTGGGGTTGTGCAGGTTGGGAAAGAGCTCCGAGGTCATTGAGTCGGAGCTGGGGCCAGTCCCCACCTTGTCCCCCAGAATTCCAGGAATTCCTTGGGGTGGCCACGCCAAACCTCCCTGAGCCCCTTCCAAGGCCTTTCCAGGAGGGATTTTCCCAAATTTCCCACCCTGACACAGCTCGAGGCCGTTCCCTCTTGTCCTGCCCCATTCCCTGGGATCAGACCCCAAATCCCCCCCTGGCAGATCCCAAATCCCACCCCTGGATCCCCCTTTTCTCTGGGATCAGACCCCAAATCCCCCCCTGGCAGATCCCAAATCCCCCCCTGGATCCCCCTTTTCTCTGGGATCAGACCCCAAATCCCCCCTGGCAGATCCCAAATTCTCCCTGGATCCCCCTTTTCTCTGGGATCAGACCCCAAATCCCCCCCTGGCAGATCCCAAATTCCCCCCTGGATCCCCCTTTTCTCTGGGATCAGACCCCAAATCTGCCCTGGCAAATCCCAAATCCCCCCCTGGATCCCCCTTTTCTCTGGGATCAGACCCCAAATCCCCCCCTGGCAGATCCCAAATCCCCCCCTGGATCCCCCTTTTCTCTGGGATCAGACCCCAAATCCCCCCCTGGCAGATCCCAAATCCCACCCCTGGATCCCCCTTTTCTCTGGGATCAGACCCCAAATCCCCCCTGGCAGATCCCAAATCCCCCCCTGGATCCCCCTTTTCTCTGGGATCAGACCCCAAATCCCCCCCTGGCAGATCCCAAATCCCCCCCTGGATCCCCCTTTTCCCCAGGCTGAGCCCCCCCATCTCCCTCAGGATTCTCCATTCCCTTCTCCAGCTGCTCCAGCCCCATTCCCAGTTCCCCACGAGAAGACCCCAACCCCACCTCTCACTCCAACCCCTCATTTTCCCCGACGGGACGATCCCAAACGGGACAACCCCACCCAAACCCCCGTCTGGGCACCTTGGGGGTCATGTCGTGGGTGATGCAGAACTCCAGGTGCTGCAGGATGCTCTCCATGGTGTGGTAGGGCTGCTGCTTGGTGGTCCTCAGGTACTTCTGCATGGCGCGGGCCATGGAGGCGAAGATGGCCTGGGCGGCCTCGCGCGGGTCCATGATCTCCCGCGGGTTCTTCTGCTCCTCCTCCTGCAGCCGCTTGATGTGGGTGAAGGCCTCCTCCACCGCCACCACCAGCCTGCGGGAGAGGCCGGGAACGCCGGGGGCTCGGGATGGGAAAACTCACGGATTTGGGATGGGAAACCCCGTGGATTTGGGACGGGAAACCCCGTGGATCTGGGATGGGAAAAATCCCTTGGATTTGGGATTGAAAAACACCTTGGATTTGGGATAGGAAATCTTGTGGATTTGGGATGGGAAAATCCCTTGGATTTGGGATGGAAATCCCGGGGATTTGGGATGGAAACTCCCTTGGATTTGGGACAGAAAACCTCTTGGATTTGGGATGGGAAGCCTTATGGATTTGCGAGGGAAAAACTCATGGATTTGGGATGGAAAACCCCTTGGATTTGGGACAGAAAAATCCCTTGGATTTGGGATGGAAAACCTCGTGGATTTGGGATGGAAAACGCTTGGATCTGGGATGGAAACTCCCTTGGATCTGGGGACGGAAATCCCTTGGATTTGGGATGGAAAACTCCTTGGATCTGGGACAGAAAACCTCTTGGATCTGGGATGGAAAACCCCATGGACCCGGGATAGAAACTCCCTTGGATCTGGGCTGGAAATCCCTTGGATCCGGGATGGAAATCTTGGACCTGCTGGGCTTCACCCAAACGGACGAAGGAACCCAAGCTTCAACCAACTCGGCTGAAGGTGCACCCACACGACCACCCTTGGGCTGATCTGGAGTCACCCCCTGGCAGCTCCCCATCCATGAAAAACCCGGAAAGGGCCCCGCCGTGGCATTCCCGAGGCCGGGAATCCAGGGGCTTTTTCCGCACCTGGCGCGGCGTTTCCGCACCCGGCGCTCGTGCTCGGCCTCCTCGTAGTAGAACTCGTTGTGGCTGTTGTCGCGCCGCCGCGCCGCCGCCGCGATCACCGCCCGCGACTGCCCCGTGGAGTTGTTGGTGGAATTCTCTGTTGGTGGAGCCGTCCAGGCCAGGGGTGAGCTCGGGAAAAAAAGCACCCGGAGCTCCCCCCAAAAAAATTCCGGAGGGGAAGGGAGGAAGCACCTGGAGATGCCTCCAAAAAAATTCCGGAGGGGAAGGGAGGAAGCACCCGGAGATGCCTCCAAAAAAATTCTGGAGGGGAAGGGAGGAAGCACCCGGAGCTGCCTCCAAAAAAATTCCGGAGGGGAAGGGAATGCTGATCCCCTCCATCCCCCTCATTGGCAGGAAAATGCCCCAAAATGGGCTCCCAGTTCAAATTCCCCAAAAAATTCCCTCCAAAATTCCCCAAAAAACCCCAGGAATTTCCTGGAATTTCGGGTAGGGGGTGGATCCCCCCCATTTTGCTACTGGTGCTTACTGGGGAAGCCTCAGAGCTCCCTCCAAAAAACTCCGGAGAGGAAGGGAGGAAGCACCCAGAGCTTCCCTCCAAAAAATTCCAGGGAGGAACGCGAGGATGGGGATGGAGGAACGGGAGGAGAAGGAGAAGGGGAAGCCAAGGGGAAAGGGGGAGTGGAATCTCACCCTCGCCGAGGGAATAGACCTTAAAGCCGGACATTTTCTTGGAGAGGACGGATTTGGGAAGGTTGAGGAGGGCGGGGTTGTAGACCGGGAAGTCGTGGTAGTAATTCTCCAGGATCCACACGGCCGCTCGCTGGATGCTGCGGGGGCAAACACCGGGAACGTGGGGCAGGGGGACACACGCCGGGGGACAGCAGGGGCTGGGAGGGAATTCCCGGGGAAAAAATGTGGCTGCGCCATCCCTGGAAGTGTCCAAGGCTGGGTTGGAGCCACCTGGGATGGTGGGAGGTGTCCCTGCCCGTGGATCTGTAAGGGACTTCCAACCCAAACCATTCCATGATTCCATCAGTTCCCAGAGAAAAGAGCTCCAGGATCACCGAGTCCAAGCTCCCACTGGGTCATCCCGAGGAATCTCCAGGAATTCCTTGGACACCTCCAGGGGTGGCCACTCCCTGCGCCCCTTCCAAGGCCTGGCTGCCCTTTTCAGGAGGGATTTTCCCAAATTTCCAGCCCTGGCACGGCTCGAGGCCGTTCCCTCTTGTCCTGACCTTGTTAGAGGACCCAGTCTCAAGCTACATCAGGGAATGCATAGGTTGGATATTTCTTTCAGTGAAAAATATTAAGATTTTTCACTGAAAGAATAATAAAATACTGGAATGCTCTTCCCAGGGAGGTGGCGGAATCACCATCTCCGGATGTGTTTAAAAAAAGACTGGACGTGGCACTGGGTGCTAGAGTCAAGGTGTTAGGGCACAGGTTGGACTCGATGGTCTTAGAGGGCTCTTCCAACCTCATCATTCCGTGATTCTGTGATTCTGTGACCCCATTCCCTGCAATCAGACCCCAAACCCCCCTTGAAGGAACCCAAAATCTCCCTTTCCTCCAGGCTCATCCCCTCCATCCCCCTCAGAACATCTCCACGCCCCTCACCACCACCTTTCCCACCCCAAAAAAAAACCCCCATTCCCACCACGAGAACATCCACCCACGAGAACATCCACCCACGAGAACATCCACCTATGAGAACTTCCACCCACGAGAACATCCACCCACGAGAACATCCACCCACGAGAACATCCACCTATGAGAACATCCACCCACGAGAACATCCACCCACGAGAACATCCACCTATGAGAACATCCACCTATGAGAACATCCACCCACGAGAACATCCACCCACGAGAATATCCACCCACGAGAACATCCACCCACGAGAACATCCACCCATGAGAACATCCACCCACGAGAACATCCACCCACGAGAATATCCACCCATGAGAACATCCACCCACGAGAACATCCACCTATGAGAACATCCACCCATGAGAACATCCACCCACGAGAACATCCACCCACGAGAAGATCCACCCACGAGAACTCCACCCATGCCACCGCCGGAGGGAGGAGCCGTCCCCACCTGAGGTGGCCGACGTTGTAGAAGCGGCTGGCGCCGTCGGCCGAGCGCACGGCCTTGAGCGTGAACTGGGGCTGGAGCTGCCGCAGCTCCAGCAGCACCACGGCCAGGTAGTGCACGAAGAGCAGGGCGTCCACCAGGGACACGGCGAACTGCACCACGCCGCGGTAGTTGCGGTCCCGCGAGTCCAGGATCCGCACGCCGTAGAAGAGCCAGTAGGACACGACCAGCAGGAACACCAGCACCATGAGCAGCGCGCGGAAGACGAAGACGCGCGGGAAGAAGGCTTTGGGGCGGCGGAAGAACAAGGCCCAGCTGCCCAGCAGGAGGATGAGGAGTTTGAAGGCCACCGAGATGAAGAGCCCCTCGCAGGGCGTCCCGCAGGGCTCCAGCTCCTCCCGCCACAGCAGCTGCGGGAGGAGGAGGAAGGCCAAGGGCGTGAGGAAGGCCAGGAGCGCCAGGGCCGCGCCCAGGGCCACGCCCAGGTGGCGGGAGCAGTCCAGGTGGGCGCTGTCCTCCATGTCCTTGGTGATGCGCGTGAGGTCATCGTGGGAGATGCTGTGCTCCGACGTCCCCGTCACCACCGTGGTGGTCTCGCCCCAGTTGTCGTCCTGGGGAGGGGACAGGGGACATTTCGAGGGGTGGCTCCGTGTCCCACCTGTCCCACCTCACCTGCAGGGCCTCCCACTGACCACCCAGGTGTCACCCTGAGCAGGGGACGTTTCGAGGGGTGGCTCCGTGTCCCACCTGTCCCAGGTGGCCACCTCACCTGCAGGACCTCCCATCCTTTGCACCTCCAAGCCAAGAGTGTCCCCATTGTCACCCTGAGGAGGGGACAGGGGACATTCCAAGGGGTCCTACCTGTCCCAGGTGGGCACCTCACCTGCAGGGCCTCCCACCCAGGTGTCACCCTGAGCAGGGGACATCCCGAGGGGTGGCTCCATGTCCCACCTGTCCCTCCTCACCACCAGGGCCTCCCTCCCACCACAGCTCCAGGAAATGTCACCCTGGGGAGGTGACAGGGGACACTCCAAGGGGCGGTTCCCAAATCCCCTCAATCCCAGAGGAGCATTCCCTGTTTTCCAAAGCCCCATCCCACCTCCACGCCGGGAGCGCTGCCCGGAGCCATCGCCCTCCTCAGGGTGGAGGAAGCTCAGCCTGGGCCTGGGACAGCGGCCGGGAATTCCGCTGGGAATTCTCCCTCCGGGAAAGCTCCGGCTCCGGCGGGAGCAGCTTTGGGACCGGGAAGCTCCCGGATTTCCTGGCCAACCCTTCCCGGCTGCCAGGGCCAGCAGGAACACGCCCGGCACGCCCCCGCAGCGCTGCCCGCGCCGGGAAGGCTGGGAATGCTTGGGAATGCTTAGGAATTGTCAGGAATGCTTGGGAATGCTTGGGAATGCTTGGGAATTGTCGGGAATGGCTCCGGACAGGCCCTTCCCCGCTCCAGAACCCCCTCTCCCAGCCGGAGAAAAGCCAAAAACCCCTGGATTCCTTCCCAGCTGGATTCCTTCCCCCACCCCGTCCGTGTGTCTTTCCCTCATCCTGGTTTTGGGCACTTGGACATTCCTGGAATTTGGGGTGGTTTTTTTTTTTTTGTTTTCCGTGTTGGAATTTTCCCCACAAATTTTTTTGCCAGAAAACTGGGAAATTCCCCCCTGTTTTTCCACGGATCTCTGGAAAATTCCAGCCCAGTTCCAGCCCGGAGCGCCCTGGGACGGTGGGAGGCGTCCCTGCCCGTGGGATGATCCCCATCCAAGCAATTCCAGGGTTCCATGGATTTCACTCCAAGGGGCAAAGAGGAGCCCAGGGCGCTCCAGGGCGGCTCGGGGAGCCCCATTCCCAGGAAAAGCCTCCATTCCCAGGAAAAGCCCCCATTCCCAGGAAAAGCCCCATTCCCAGGAAAAGCCTCCATTCCCAGGAAAAGCCCCCATTCCCAGGAAAAGCCCCCATTCCCAGGCGGCTCCGGGAGCCCCATTCCCAGGAAAAGCCCCCATTCCCAGGAAAAGCCCCCATTCCCAGGCGGCTCCGGGAGCCCCATTCCCAGGAAAAGCCGCCGCAGAGGGAACATGAAAAGCGCCGGAGCCGCCGGCGTGGGCGGACTGGGAGAGGATGAAAGGCCGGGATCGGGCTGGAGAAATTCCAGAATTTGGGAACGAGGGGCACCAGGGGCGGGGCAGCCTCCCCTGTCCCACCCGGGGCGGGAATTTGGGGCAAACCCTCCAGGTTTGGGTTCGCTGGGATCGGATCCCGGGGGCGTTTTCCAGCCCTGGCGCCGCCGGAGCCGCGTCTCCTTTCCATTTTCTCATTTTCTCGTTCTCCCCGGGACCGGCCCGACCGGCCGGACCGCTCGGCCGGGAAATTCCACCGGGAAAAATTCCGCCGGGGGGGGGAAGAAGCTCCCGGGATCCCAAGGATTGCAGCCCTTTCCCCTCTGTGCTCACCCTCTCGTCCCCCCGCGTGGATTCGTTGTCCAGCAGAGGCTCCCCCGGCGCTTGGATCGTCACCGATTTGTCCCCGCGCGTCCCATCCCGGCTCTTGGAGCGGTGCCGCTCCCGCCGATCCCTGGGGAAAGCCGGGGGGAAATGGGGAAAAACGGGGGGAAAAAAGTGGGGAAATGGGGGGAAAAAAACCCAGGAAAAATGGGGGGAAAATGGAGAAAAAAACCCCAGGAAAAATGGGGGGAAAATGGGGAAAAAACCCCAGGAAAAATGGGGGGAAAATGGGGAAAAAGGCAGAAAAAATGGGGGAAAAAAAGCAGGAACAATGGGGGAAAAAGCGGGAAAAATGATGAAAAAAGTTGGGAAAATGGGGAAAAAAGTGGTGAAAGTGGGGAAAAAAGTGGTAAAAATGGGGAGAAAAGAGTTGGGAAAATGGGGAAAAAAGTTGGGAAAAGTGGGGAAAAAATGTGGGAAAAGCAGGGGAAAAAAGGGGGAAAAATGGGATAAAAAGTGGGAAAAATGGGGGAAAAAGAGGGGAAATGGGGGGAAAAGTTGGGAAAATGGGGAAAAAGCAGGAATAATAGGGAAAAAAGTGGGAAAAGTGTGATTGGGACACCCACTGTGATGGGGACACCCACTGGGATGGGGACACCCACTGGGATGGGGACACCCAGCAAAGGTGGGGACGGGGGATGCGGGGTCCCTCACCTGTGCTTGCGGGAGCTGCGGGAATGGCCGGATTTGTAGGAATACCCGGAATACTGGGACTCGTTGTCCATGGCGTCGGAGCGCCGGGGCTTGTGCCGCTCCAGGATTTGGGATTTGGGTTTTCCCGGGAGGGCGGCCAGGGCCTCCTTCAGCGGGGGCTTCTTCAGGCCCAGGGGCACCTTCAGGAAGTCGACTGTGACCTTGAGGGGCTCAATTTTGTCACCTTGGGGTGGCCTCGCTCAGGAGAAAAGGACGCGCCCACCTGAGGGGGGGGACACACGGGGAGTGTCACTGGGGCTGGCCCAGCACGGCCCAGCACGGCCCAGTAGGGCCCCGTACGGCCCAGCACAGCCAGTACGGCCCAGTATGGCCCAGCACGGCCCAGCACGGCCCAGTATGGCCCAGTATGGCCCAGCACGGCCCAGCACGGCCCAGTATGGCCCAGCACGGCCCAGGACAGCCCAGTACGGCCCAGCACGGCCCAGTATGGCCCAGCACGGCCCAGTACAGCCCAGTACGGCCCAGCACGGCCCAGCACGGCCCAGTAAGGCCCAGCATGACCCAGTACGGCCCAGCACGGCCCAGCACGGCCCAGTACGGCCCAGCACGGCCCAGTACAGCCCAGTACAGCCCAGCACGGCCCAGCACAGCCCAGCACGGCCCAGCACGGCCCAGCACGGCCCAGTACGGCCCAGTATGGCCCAGTATGGCCCAGCACGGCCCAGCACGGCCCAGTACGGCCCAGCACGGCCCAGCACGGCCCAGCACGGCCCAGCACGGCCCAGGACGGCCCAGTACGGCCCAGTACGGCCCAGCACGGCCCAGCATGGCCCAGTAGGGCCCAGTATGGCCCAGCACGGCCCAGTACGGCCCAGCACGGCCCAGCACAGCCCAGTATGGCCCACAGCCCCTCCTGTCCCTGCATCCCTTTCCCAGGTGGGAAACGGGGCTGGGAAAGGGAATTCGGGATGGGCAGGAAAAGGGAATTTGGGATGGGCAGGGAAAGGGGATTTGGGATGTTCAGGGAAAGGGGATTTGGGGTCAGGAGGGAAAGGGGATTTTGGGATCTGGGGCTGTGTCCCCCCCTTGGGAATCTGGGAATCTGGGATTCCGTTGGGATGATCCCGCCAAGCCCCGCTGCCTTTTCCCAGGGTTTTGGGGGAACCTGGACGCCCCAGTCCCGCAGTCTGGGAGGCCCCAGCTGCCCCTGGGAGCCATCCCAGCCTCCCAGGTTTCCATGGAAATCCCATTCCCACCGAATCCACCCCAAAAAACCCTCGGGCCCCTTTTCCAAGGCCCCGGGAAAGGGGGAGAAGGGGTCAGGGAGGCGCAAAGCGGGAAGGGGGGAATTCCTTTGTCCGGAATTCCGGATGATCCCACACGGATCTCCATGGAAACCGAGGCCTTTCCCGCTGCCGCCGTCGCCCGGGAGACGGGAACGGGGCCGGGAGACGCTGGGGGTCCCAGTATGGCCCAGTAAGAGATGGATCCTGTCCCAGTAAGGGCTGGATCCTGTCCCAGTTTGCCCCAGTAACCCCAGTAAGAGCCGTGTACTGGGGGTCCAGTAGCCCCAGTAAGAGATGGATGCTGGAGGCCCCAGTACGTCCCAGTCCCCTCAGTAATGGGGTGGATCCTGTCCCAGTATATCCCAGTAACCCCAGTAAGGGTTGGATCCCGGGCTCCCAGTCCCCCCAGTAAGGGCTCCCCAGTAACCCCAGTAAGGGTTGGATCCCGGGCTCCCAGTCCCCCCAGTAAGGGCTAGATCCTGTTCCAGTACCCCCAATAATGGGTTGATCCTGTCCCAGGATGTCCCAGTAACCCCAGTAAGGGCTGGATCCTGTCCCAGTGACCCCAGTAAGGGCTGGATCCTGGGCTCCCAGTAACCCCAGTAATGGGTGGATCCTGTCCCAGTCCCCACAGTAGTGGCTGGCTCCCATCCCAGTATCCCCAGTAATGCCTGGATCCCGAGCTCCCAGTCCCCCCAGTAAGGGCCGGCTCCTATCCCAGTATCCCCAGTATGTCCCAGTCCCCCTAGTATCCCCAGTATCCCCAGTATGGGCTGGCTCCCATCCCAGTATGTCCCAGTCCCCCCAGTATCCCCGGGCTCACTCACCGGGCGGCTCCGGCGGCGGCGGCTCCGTCCCGGCGCTCACCGAGGCCTTTGGAGCGTCCGGAGCCTCCGGAGGGGCCGGCATCGAACACGGGCCGGGCATGGGGGGCTGCTCACGGCACGGGGGGGCCGCCCTGGAGCTGCGGGAGCCGAGCAACGGCAGTTCGGGACCAATTCCCAAATTCCCGAATTCCCGAATTCCCGAATCCCGCCAATTTCCAATCCCGCCAATTCCCAAATCCCCCCAATTCCCCAATTCCCAATCCTGCCAATTCCCCAACCCCACCAATTTCCAATCCCACCAATTCCCAAATCCCACCAATTCCCAATTCCCCAGTTCCCAATCCCGCCAATTTCCAATCCCACCAATTTTCAAATGCCGCCAATTCCCGGATCCCGCCAATTCCCGGATCCCGCCAATTCCCGGATCCCGCTGCTCAGGGATTCCTTGGGAGCACCACGGAAAAGCGATTGCACACCCCACCCCGGGCATCCCAAAATTTTTGGGAATCGTCCTCCTGGATGATCGGCCGGGATAGGTTTGGGGTTTCCCAGGAATCCCTGAGTTTTCCTGGAATCCCGGTGTCTGCGGCTGAAATGAACTTGGGGTTTTCAAGGAATCCTGGGGTTTTCCAGAATTCCCAGGGTTTTCCACAATTCCTGGGGTTTCCCATGAATCCCAGGATTTTCCAGGTGTTCCGAGGTCTCTTGGCCCCAGCCTGTGGATTCAGCCGAAATAAATTCGGGATTTTCCAGGAATCCATGAATTTGACAGGTGCTGTCCCCGTCCCAAAGGGAATTCAGGAATTCCAGCAGGAATCCGGGATCCTGGAGCTCCTCATCCTCTCGTTCCAGCAGTGAAAAAAAAAAGAGGGATTTTTCTTGGAATCTTTTCCAGCAGAGCTGGTTCCACAGCCCCGGAAAGGCCGGGAATGGGTTCCCGGGCTCTGGGAGACGCCGGGAGCCAGAGCCGGATGCAAAAGAGGAGGAGGAGGAGGAAAATTCCCATTTTTTAATCCTGGGATGATCAAAGCTCCCAAAAAACCCCCCCAGGGCCGGAGAGGCTTCGCCATTCCCGACGTCTTCAAGCCCAGGCTGGAATTTTTCTGGGGATGGGGCTCGGGATCAAAGCCCTGAGCCTCAAATCCAACGTTTGGGATTCAAATGTTCCCCAAAAGAGCGAAAATAATTAAACATAAAAAAAAAAATAGATCCAAGTGTTTCCAGATGAAAAAGCTTCTTCCCAACAGCTCCAGAGGGAGAATTCCAAGAGGGAAATCAGCTCCTTCCTGATCCAGGGCTCTGGGAAAGCTGGGAATGAGTTTTCCTGGGAAAAATCCCACTTGGAGAGGGAGAATCCGGCGGATGAAGGGTCCGGGATTCCCATCCTGGAGGAACCGGGGAGGGTTGGGAATGGGGTGGGAATCCCAGAAAATCCCGGGATTGTCCAGGCTGGGAAAGATCTCCGAGGTCACCGAGTCCGAGCTGGGATGGATCAAACGCGAATTCCAGGGATTCCCTGCAGGGATGGGGATCCAGCCCTCCCTGAGCCCCCTCCGGCGCTTCCCAACCCTTTTCCCATGGAAAAACCATCCCAAATTTCCAGCCCTGGCACAGCTCGAGGCCGTTCCCTCTTGTCCTGCCCCATTTCCTGGGATCAGCACCTGGGGAACCAAATCCCGCACCTGGAGGATCCTGGAGGCCCAAATTCCCAGCAAAAAATTTCCAGGATTCCGGAATTCCCACCCCACAGCCCTAAATCCCTCCACCCCAAATTCCCGGGGAATTGCTCAGGAATTCCCTGGAGAAATCCCAAATCCCATCTTCTCGTCCCTTCCAACAATCCCACATCCGCTTCCGGGTGGCTCCATGGGATTTGGGAAGGACCATCCCAGAAATCCACGTCCTTGCTCGGAATTCCAACGTTTTCTTCAGGAAAAACCCCGAAATCCCAATTGCTGTCCCCAAAGGACACCGGGATCTCCCAGGACTGGGGTTTGGATCCATGAGAATTCTCCTCCAGCAGCTCCCGATCCTTGGGGATCCCCCCAATCCATTTTCCACGTCCCGGATCCCGGAAAAGCGGCGCAGGGACGGGATCCGGCGGGATCCGGGAGCGCTGGGACGTTCCCATCACATCCAGGGATCCTGCAGGGCTGCACCTCCTGGGGTTTGGCCGGAATTCCCAGCTGGGAATTCCCAAATCCCTTCCCAGGCCTCGACAATAAATCCATAAAACCTCGGGGAACTCATCCCAAATCCCGAATTAAGCCGGATCCGCCACCTCGGGGCTGCTCCCTCCGGCCCCATTGTCTGCCGGGAGCCGGGGAAAAACAAGGAATTCCTTCCTCCCGTGGGATCGCTCCAGGCATCGCTGGGATGTCCCCGACCCCTCTGGAACACGCGGGGAGGGGACACGGGGGGACCTCGAGCCCGCAGCGGCCGCCCCCAGGTCCCCGCCGCCTGTTAATTGTTAATTGTTCATTAATTAAACCGTCCGAGCTTCACAAAGCGCCTGGAAAATCCTCGGGATCCCGTCTGGGTCCCAGCCCCATCCTCGAATTCCCGCGATGGAGAAGATTTGAATTATCCCGAAATCTCCTTTTTTTTGTTGTTGTTGTTTTTGATTTCTTTTTTTGTTGTTTTGCTGCGTTTTCACCTCCGCCCGCGGGGGGAAGAAGATCCCAAAGGAAAAAAAACCAAAACCATCCCAGGCCGGGATCCCCAGGAACCGGCTCGGGATCCAGGAACCAGCTCGGGATCCCCAGGAACCGGCTCGGGATCCCCAGGAACCGGCTCGGGATCCCCAGGAACCGGCTCGGGATCCCCAGAACCGGCTCGGGACCCGGGAACCGGCTCGGGATCCCCAGGAACCGGCTCGGGATCTCAAGGAACCGGCTCGGGATCCCCAGGAACCGGCTCGGGATCCAGGAACCGGCTCGGGATCCGGCCGGGGCTGTCGCGGAGCCGGAGGGCACCGGGCACGCCCGGCACAGGGAGCCCCGGGCACCGGGCAGGGCGTGGGGACAGTGAGGGGACACCGGGGGGACAGCAGCGACAGCGGGGGACGCGGAGGACAGGGAGGGACACCGGGGGACAGGGGGGGGACACAGGGGGCAGCGGGGACATGGGGGGGACACGGGGGACACCGGGCCCAGGGACCCCCGGGACGGCCCCGCCCGGGCACCGGGGAGGGCATGGGGACAGCGGGGACAGCGGTGGGGACACCCCAGGGACACCCGCAGGTGATGGGGGGGACACCGGGGACACCGCGCAGGTGACGGGGACACCGGGGACACCCTGGGCACACCCTGGGGACACCGGGGACACCCTGGGGACACCGGGGATACCCTGGGGACGCCCTGGGGACACCGGGGACACCCTGGGGACGCCCCGCAGGTGGCCCCGGGATGGGCACAAAGCGCTCCGAGGCCGCCGTGCCACCCCGGGGCACATTCGGGGGGTGCCGGGGGTGGCACCGCGCCCCGAGGAGGCTCCGGCAGAGCCCCGAGCGCGTCCCCGCGCGGCTCCCGGGGGGTCCCATCGCCCCCTCCCCAGCCGGGACCCCCGCGCCGCGCTCGGGGCTCCCGCAGCCGCAGCCGCCGGCAGCGCAGGAAAAGCCGCGGCTGGCGGGGCCCTTCCCGCAGGGAGCGCGGCCCCGGCCCGGCCCCGCTCCCCGCCCAGCCCCGGGGCCGCGGCCGCTGCCCGGGATCCCCCCGGGAGCGGCCCGAGCCCCCCCGCGCCCCCCACTCACCATCGCCCCGCACCTTTGTGCGCGTCCCCCCCGCACCCGAACCCCGGCGGCGGCGGCGGCGGCGGCGGCGGAGGAGGAGGAGGAGGAGGAGGAGGAAGAGGAGGAGGAGGCGGAGGAAAGCCCCGCTCCCCCCGGCGCCCCCGCTCCCGCCCCATTGTCTGCGCTGCGCGCTCCCGGCGCCGCCTCGGGGCCATTGTCTGGGGCGGGGGGACACCCGCGCACCCCCCCCGATATTGGGGACCCCTCCCCGAACACCCAGGGACCCCCCAGGCCGGGGGGATTTGGGGTGAGGATGCGCTTTTTTGGGGGAGGGGGCGGCGTTTTATGAGGAGGGTCCCCCGTTTTTTGGGGAGGGGGCGGCGTCTCTTGGGGAACAATCTCCGTTTTTGGGGGGGGGCAACGAGGATTGAGCCCCCACCTCGCGTCACCCCCGCTCGGAGCTACCGCAAGGGGTACCCGAACCCCAACATTGTCCCCAAAGGGGTCTCGGCACCCCAAAACCGCCCCCCCAAAGGTTCTTAACCCCCCCCCAATTGCCCCCAAGGGGTCTCAGCCCACGGGGGGGGCACAGCGCCGCTGCTCCCACCTTGATTTGGGGTTTGGGGAAGGATTCTGAACCCCATAACCCCCCCCTTCCCCCCCAAAAAACGGGGCTTGGGGTCCTGGGTCCGGCCGAGCCCCCTCAGGATTTGGGGTGTCCTGGGGGGGTCCGGCCGAGCCCCCCGGCTTTGGGGTCACCCCCGACCCTCAGCCCCAGCGGTTCCGGGCTGCTGGAAGACCCCAGCCCCATCCCTGCGGATATGGGGGGGCGCGGGTCACACCTGGGGTCACACCTGGGGACACACCTGGGGTCACACCTGGGGACACACCTGGGGTCACACCTGGGGTCACACCTGGGGTCACGCCTGGGGTCACACCTGGGGACCCCCGGCCTGCAGCAGGGCCGGGATTTTCGGGGGGCTCAGGGCCAGCAGCACCGCCCGAGGCAGCAGAGGCCGCTGGGGACACACGGGGGGCTCCAGCACCTTCATCCCCCACAAAGGGAGGGACCCCAAATCCCCCCGAGCCCCCCAAAAACACCCGGGGGTCCCCAAAGCCTGCGGAGCGCGGGGGGGGCGCGGCCACTGCCCGGAACAGCCGAGCGCTCAATGGGCGAGGGTGGGACCGCGCTGGCCACGCCCCCCGCGGCGCTGGCCAATGGCGTGAGGCGGGCGCGGAGAGCCGCGCTGCCATTGGTGGGATTGAAATGCGTGGTTGGGCCTCAATGGGGAGGCGGGGCCGGGAGGGGAATTGGGGCGGGGGGCGAGGGGAGAGCGGGAATTTGGGGGGATTTGGGGCGGGAGGAGACCGGGATTTTGGGGGGGATTTTGGGGAGTTTGGGGGCGAGGAGAGATCGAGATTTTGGGGAGATTTGGGAGGGATTTAGGGCGCGGGGATTTAGGGGCTGGGGGCTCTGGGGTGATGAGAAAGCGGTTATGGGGCTGGGGGCGATGGGGCAGGGAGATTGGGGGGAATCGTGGGGCGGGGGGCCATGGGGTTATGGGGCAATGGGCTCAGCGCCCCCCACCCCATTATTTCACAGCCTAATGAGCGGAAATAATGACCCCGCAGCACAGACCCCCCCCGAGCTGCGACCCCAAACCCGGCTCCTGGCGCCCCCATTGTTGTGGGGTCTGTGCTGGGGGGTCCCTGGTGACCCCATTGTTGTGGGGAGGGGTCCCTGGTGACCCCATTGTTGTGGGGTCTGTCCCGGGGTGTCCCAGGGCCGCCCCCGCAGCTGCCCCGGGGCGCTCCCGCCCCGCTCGGGGATGATTTATGGGGCTGGGGGTCGTTCCCCGGGATGATTTATGGGGTCGGGGCTCGTTCCCGGCCAGATGGGGCTGCGGCAGCTGGGAAGGGGCGCTCGGCCCCACCCCGGCCTTTATGGGGCCGCCCCTCCCCTCCGAGGGCTGCAGGAGGGGACGCGGCCCTAAAGGGTCTGGGGACAACGAGCCCTAAAGGGGTCTGGGGACAATGAGGCCTAAAGGGGTTGGGGACATGGCCCTAAAGGGGTTTGGGGACAATGAGGCCTAAAGGGGTTTGGGGACAATGAACCTCAAAGGGGTTTGGGGACAATGAGCCCCAAAGGGGTTTGGGGACAATGAACCCCAAAGGGTTTGGGGACTGCCACAATGGGTACACGGCCCTAAAGGGGTTTGGGGTTCCCAAATTGAGGGAGGGCTGTCCCCAAATTAGGGGGGCGGCAGGGCTGGAGGGGCCCCGCAGGGGGCGCTGCTGCCCCGGCGGCGGTTGGGGACGGGGGGGACATTGGGGACACCCCTGGAGGGACAGGGGGACAATCCCGGGGGGACACTGGGGACACCCAGGAGCAATTCCCTGATTTTTATCCCAAGCCCAGGTGGATTTTCCCAAGGAATGGGATTTCTGGGATTTTCCAGAGGGATGGAGAGGACGGGAAGGGCTGGGAATAGGGGGGAAAAATGGGAATAGGGGAAAAAATGGGAATTTGGGGAAAAATGGGAATAGGAGGAAAATTGGAATGGGGGGGAAATGGGAATGGGGGAAAAAATGGGAATGGGGGGAAAAATGGGAAGAGGGGGAAAAAGATGGGAAGAAGGGAATAAAATGGGAAGAGAGGAAAAAAATGGGAATTGTGCCGGGAAAGGCTTGGAGAGGCCAGGACAAAGGGCCGGAATTCCCAATCTGTCAGGCCGGAATCTCAATGAGAGCCGAGAGTTCCCATTGTGAGGGGGACAATGGGGCCAGATGGGGCCGGGGCCCCAAAGGGGTTTGGGATCTGCCAGGATGGGCAAAACCGACCCTAAAGGGGATTGGGAATGGGCAAAGTGACCCTAAAGGGGATTGGGAATGGGGACAGGGCCCTAAAAGGGTTTGGGAATGGGGAAAATGGGCCCTAAAAGGGTTTGGGAATAGAGACAGGGCCTTTTCCTTTTCCCCCCAAAAGTGCACAAGGACACAGTGGATAAGTTAATAATAATAATATTAAATAATGATAGCAATAAATAATAAATAATAATAATTCTCAATAAATAAATTAATTCCATAAATATCCTCATGGCACAGAGACAGGGGAGGGAAGGGTTTGGGGGGAAAAGGGGGAGCTGGCCCCAGGAATTCCAGCTCCAGTTCCTCTGGGAATTCTGGCTCCAGTTCTCTGGAAATTGCTGCTCCAACCTTTTGGGATTTGCTGTCCCAGCTCCCTGGGATTTGCGGCTCCATTCCTCTGGGAATTTCAGCTCCGTTCCTCTGGGAATTGCTGCTCCAGTTCCTCAGGAATTGCAGCTCCAAACCCTTGGGAATTGTGGCCCCACCCTCTGGGATTTGCTGCTCCAAATTTTAGGGTTTTGCTGCTCCAACCTTTTGGGATTTGCAGTCCCAAATCTCTGGGATTGTCTCCTCCATCCCTCCGGAATTGCTGCTCCAGTTCCTCTGGAATTGCTGCTCCAAAGCCCCGGGAGCAGGGCCGGGGAGGGGGGGGCGGCAGGGTGGGCAGACGGACGGACACAGGGATGGACACAGGGACGGACACAGGGACGGACACAGGGACGGACACAGGGAGGGACACGTGGATGGACACAGGGATGGACCCGGAGATGGACACAGGGACGGACACAGGGACGGACACGGGGACGGACACAGGGATGGACACAGGGACGGACACAGGGACGGACACAGGGACGGACACAGGGATGTGTCACACAGGTCCAAGACATGGTTCAGGTAGGGGATAGCCAGGTGGACACATGGACGGACACACGGACAATCACAGGTCCAGGACGTGGTTCAGGTAGGGGATAGCCAGGTGGACACACGGATGCACGGACACACGGACAATCACAGGCCCAGGACGTGGTTCAGGTCGGGGATGCAGCAGATGCCCGGGTGCAGGATCTCAATCTCGGACAGGGGCAGCGTGGGCAGCAGAGATGGACAGACAGACACACGGATGCGTGGATGGACACACGGACAATCACAGGCCCAGGACGTGGTTGAGGTCAGGGATGCAGCAGATGCCCGGGCGCAGGATCTCGATCTCAGACAGGGGCAGCGTGGGCAGCAGGGACGGACACAGGGACGGACAGACGGACAGACAGACACACGGACAATCACATGTCCAGGACGTGGTTCAGGTAGGGGATAGCCAGGTGGACACACGGACGGACACATGGACAATCACACGTCCAGGACGTGGTTCAGGTCAGGGATGCAGCAGATGCCCAGGCACAGGATCTCAATCTCGGACAGGGGCAGCGTGGGCAGCAGGGATGGACACAGGGACGGACAGACGGGCGCACGGCTGGACAGACGGCCGATCAGACGTCCAGGACGTGGTTCAGGTAGGAGATGTAGCAGATGGCCAGGCGCAGGATCTCGATCTTGGAGAGTTTCTTGTCGGGGGGCAGCGTGGGCAGCAGGCGCCGCAGCTCCCCGAAGGCCACGTTGAAGGCCTCCACGCGGATGCGCTCCCGCGTCGCGTGCGCCGTCCGGTACTTGGCCGTGGCCCGGCGCCGGCGCCGCCGCTCCTCGCGGGTCAGCGGCTCCGCGCCGGCACCAGAACCGGCACCGGCAGCCGGGGAGGGAGCGGGGCCGGGGTGGGATGAGGGGATGGACAGGGAGGGGGGGTCGGAGCTCAGCATCATCGTCAGAGGGAGAGGGGACGGGGACAAAGCGACCCTGGGACAGCTCTGAATGGATGCTGGGGTCTGGGGACAGATCCAGAGGGATCCTGGGGACAGCTCCAGAGGGATCCTGGGGACTTGGGGACAGATCCAGAGGGATCCTGGGGACAGCTCCAGAGGGATCCTGGGGACTTGGGGACAGATCCAGAGGGATCCTGGGGACAGCTCCAGAGGGATCCCGGGCTTTGGGGACACTTCAGAACTGAACTGGGGACTTGGGGACAGTTCTGAACTGATCCTGGGGACAGCTCCAGAGGGATCCCGGGCTTTGGGGACACTTCAGGACTGAACTGGGGACTTGGGGACAGTTCTGAACTGATCCTGGGGATAGATCCAGAGGGATCCTGGGGACTTGGGGACACTTCAGAACTGAACTGGGGACTTGGGGACAGATCCAGAGGGATCCTGGGGACTTGGGGACAGATCCAGAGGGATCCTGGGGACAGCTCCAGAGGGATCCCGAGCTTTGGGGACACTTCAGAACTGAACTGGGGACTTGGGGACAATTCCAAAGGGATCCTGGGGACTTGGGGATAATTCCAAACAGATCCTAGGGACAGCAGCAAAGGGATCCTGGGGACAGCTCCAAAGGGATCCTGAGTTTGGGGACACTTCAGAACTGAACTGGGGACTTGGGGACAGCCCCAAAGGGATCCTGGGGACTTGGGGACAGCTCTGAACTGATCCTGGGGGTTTGGGGACAGCCCCAAAGGGATCTTGGGTGTTTGGGGACAATTCCAAAGGGATCCCGGTGCTTTGGGGTCCCCTCCGAGCTGCTCCCGGTGCTTTGGGGTCCCCTCAGCAGGAGAAGTGCCCGGATTTGGGGCGCCCGTCCCCGGCTCCCAGCGAGGCCCGTGGGGGGATCCTCCTCCTCCTCCTCCCCATCACATTCCAGCCGGGAATTGGGGCGTTTTCCTTGGGAATTCCATGGCCCGGGAGAAAACTGCCCCAGGGGATAAATCCGGAGGCATAAAAATGGGATCGAGTTTTTCCCGAGGTTTTTGGGGTTTTTGGGGGTCAGGATGCGGCTCCGGAGCCCTCAGGGGTCAGATCCCGACGGGTCTGGAAAAGAAGGATCGGGAATTTCAGCTCCGGGTGGGAAAGGAGCTGGGAGAGGCATCAAATAAAATAATAAAAATGAAATCATCATAATAAAAAAAAAGGGTAAAAAATTAAAATAAAGTAAAACATGGGAAGATCAAATAATGGAATGAAATGAATGTAATATATTATAATGTAATATAATGTAATATAATGTAATATAATATAATGTAATGTAATATAATGTAATGTAATATAATGTAATGTAATATAATGTAATATAATATAATATAATATAATATAATATAATATAATATAATAGAATATAATATAATATAATATAATATAATATAATATAATATGATATAATATGATATGATATAATATATGATATAATATAATAATTAAATAAAAATACATAAAAATAAAAATAATAAAATAAAAATAAAACAAAACAAAATAAAATATAAAAATAAAATAAAATAAAAATAAAATAAAATAAAATAAAATAATATAAAATAATATAAAATAAAAGTATTTTCCACAGCTTTTCCCTGTCAAATCCCATCTACTTTGGGGAAACAAACTCAGGGAATTCCAGCTCCCGGAAGGAAAAGGATCCGCCGGGAGGATCGGGAAATTCGGGGGGCTCGAAGGCTCCTGGAGGAACTGGGGGGGCTCGAGGGCCCCTCGGGGGCTCCGGGGAACGGGGGGGGGCCGGGCCGGGGGCGGCAGGTGGCGGATGCGCGGGGGGGCGGGGCGGGCTTTGTGTGGCAAATGAGCCCCGTCTGTCCCCGCGGCCGGCACCGCTGGCCCCCCCGCCTGTCCCTCTGTCCCTCTGTCCGTCTGTCCTTCTGTGCCCCCCGGCTGTCCCTCTGTCCCCTCCGTCCGTCTGTCCCCCCCGGCTGTCCCTCTGTCCCCTCCTGCCTGTCCCTCTGTCCCTCCTGTCCCTCCCTCTGTCCTTCTGTCCCCCCCGGCTGTCCCTCTGTCCCTCTGGCTGTCCCTCTGTCCTTCTGTCCCCCCGGCCTGTCCCTCTGTCCCCTCTGTCCCCCCTGTCCTCCCCTGTCTGTCCCCTCTGTCCCTCCCGGCTGTCCCTCTGTCCCCTCTTCTGTCCCTCTGTCCCCCCCGCCTGTCCCTCTGTCCCCTCCTGCCTGTCCCTCTGTCCTTCTGTCCCTCTGGCTGTCCCTCTGGCTGTCCCTCTGTCCCTCTGTCCCCTCTGTCCCCCCGGCTGTCCCTCTGTCCCCCCTGTCCCCTCTGTCCCCTCCTGCCTGTACCTCTGTCCCCTCTGTCTCCCCCCTTGCTGTCCCCCCTGTCCCCCTGTCTCCCTGTCCCTCTGTCCCCCTCTCTCTCTGTCCCCCTGTCCCCCTGTCCCTCTGTCCCTCTGTCCCCCCTGTCCCCCTGTCCCCCTGTCCCTCTGTCCCCCTCTCTCTCTGTCCCTCTGTCCCCCCTGTCCCGTCTGTCCCCCTGGCTCCGCTCCCGGCAGATGGAGCGGCCGCAGCTGCTCCCGGGAGCCTGCAGGGAATCCCGAGCGCCGCCCCCGCTCATCATCTTCATCCTCCTCATCCTCATCACCCTCATCCTCATCCTCTTCTTCCTCATCCTCATCCTCCTCATCCTCCTCATCCTCCTCATCCTCCTCTTCTTCATCATCCTCATCCTCTTCCTCATCATCCTCATCCTCCTCATCCTCTTCCTCCTCATCCTCATCATCCTCTTCTTCCTCATCATCCTCCTCATTCTCATCCTCACCTTCTTCTTCATCCTCATCTTCTGCATCTTCATCCTCATCCTCCTCCTCACCTTTATCTTCATCCTCATCCTCATCCCAAATCCTCATTCCCATCCTCCTCCTCCTCCTCCTCCTCATCTTCATCCCCCGCTGCCTTCCCTGGAAACCCGGGCGCGTCCAGGGAAAGGGGGAGAAACTTTGGAATGGGAAAAGCGGCCGGGAATGAGCCGGGAATGAGCCGGGAATGAGCCGGGAATGAGCCGGGAATGCTCCTCTCCTTTCCTTCCTCATCCTCATCTTCATCCCCATCCCCATCCCCGGCTGCCGCTCCTGGAAATCCGGGAATGCCGCGGGGAAAAGGGGAAAAACTTCGGAATGGGAAAAGCGGCCGGGAATGGATCCCAAATCCCACCGGGACAGGGCAGGGACGGCCCCAGTCCCGGTTTTTTAGAGGCTGGAATGGTGGGAATTTGCCCCCAAAAAAAATCGGGAAAAAATTTCTCCCGACAGCTCCCAAAATGCCTGAGAGGGGTGGGAATTTCCCCTCTGGCTCTCCCGAAGAAATTCCCGGGAATTTGAATGTTCGGGATCACTCCCGGCTCGGCTCCACTCCGAGACGGGAATTATTTGGGAATTTGGGAATTTGGGGATTTGGCCCCTTGAGCTGCCCTGTGGATCTGGGATTCCCGGGAATTCGGGGTGGGTCCCACACCTGGATGGGAAGCGGGAGAGTTTTTTTGGGAAAACTCGAGTTTCATTCCCAGATCCAAACAAATTCCCGGCCTGGGTTATCCCGGAGCTTTTCCTTGGCGCGGAATTCCTGCTCCCAGCGCCTCTTCCCCGAGTTTTTTTTGGGGTTTTTTTAGGGGGAAAATCGCCCAATTCCTGAATCCAACCGCTCCAAGGATTCCTGCTCAGCCTCCACTTTTCCCAGCAAAACCCCGGGAATTTTTCCCACCTCCTCCCTCGCCCTTCTCCTGCCATTCCCGACGAAATTCCCGACAATTTTCCTTGGAAACCGAGCGGATCCCGGGCGGGTTCTTTTCCTTTTCCGCGCTCCCGAACCCTCCCAGGAAAAGCCCTTTTCCCAAAGGGATTTGGGAGCCAAACCTGGCCGTGGGACCGAGGCGTTTCCCGGGATTCCGGGGCGGAATTCCCGGTTTTTTGAGCCATTCCCGGCGCCTGGAAAAGCCGCCTTACCCCGCGTCCCGCACCATCCCCAGGCTCCGGGGGTTTCTGCTCCGGGAATTCCCAGGATTTGGGATCCGCTCCGCTCATCCATCCATGGACGAAGGAGGAGAAAACTTTCCCTGGATTCTCCCGAGGCGGATCCGGGACGGGAATTCGGGATCAGTCCCGGAATTCCCGCGGCGGCGGCGGCGGCGCCGCTCCGGAGCCTCCGAGGAGGAAATTTCGCCGCTTCCCCCCCAAAAATTCCCAATTTATCCACCCTGGGCCCGACCCCGGGAGCCTCATTGGCCTCTCCCGCTCCCCCCCTCCCCTTCCCTCATAAATATGGAAAATCGGGAATTCGGGATTCCATTGGCTGCGCAGGAGCCCCCCGGGAGGGGCGCGCTGGACGCGGGCCGGGAAAAGGCGACAGCTGCTCCCGGTGCCGCTTTCCAGCGGGAATTCGGGCCGGGAAAAGGGGGAAAAGAGCCCGGAGCGGAATTCCCGGCGCCGAAAATTGGGAAAAGGGAGCCGGGAAATTGGGAAAAGGGAGCCTGGAGCGGAATTCCCGGCGCCGAAAACTGGGAAAAGGGACCTGGGAAATTGGGAAAAGGGAGCCTGGAGCGGAATTCCCCGTCCCGAAAATTGGGGAAAGGGAGGCGGGAGTGGAATTCCCGGTCCCGAAAATTGGGGAAAGGGACCCGGGAAATTGGGAAAAGGGAGCCTGGAGCGAAATTCCCCGTCCCGAAAACTGGGAAAGGAGAGGCTGGAGAGTCATTCCTGGTCCTGAAACTGGGAAGGGGAGTCTGGAGTGGGATTCCAGGTCCTGAAATTGGGAAAAGGGAGGCGGGAGCGGAATTCCCGGCCTCGGGAAACTCGGGAAAAGGGACCTGGGAAATGGGAAAAGGGAGCCGGGAGCGGAATTCCCCGTCCCGAAAATTGGGAAAGGGAGCCTGGAACGGAATTCCCGGTGGATCCCGAGGCTCTGGAGCTCTCGGGTGATCCCCGAGGACGCCGCGGGTCCCTTTGGGATCACCCAGAGCCTCCATCCCAGAAATCCCGCCTGGAAAATTCACCTGCGGTGGAGAGGGAAAAGTGGAAGGGAGGAAACCTGGGAATGGCCCGGGAAGAGCCGGGAATGCGATCTCGAGCTCAGCCGGGACACAGCGACCTCCGGGGCCGGCTCTGCTCTCGTCCTGCTGGGATTGTCCCGGTTCTGCTCCGGGAAAATCGGGGAAAATCGGGAAAATCGGGGAAAATCGGGGAAAATCGGGGAAAATCGGGGAAAATCGGGGAAAATTGGGAAATGCGCCGCAATTCCAGGGAGATCCCAGCGCCCCCATCCCGCATTTGGGATCCTCCCGGAGCTCCCGATCAGTTCGGGATCCCTCCCGCCCTCCCAGGACTTTTGGGGTCCCCCGTCCTCATCCCCGGCCCTGTCCAGGCTGTCCCCGCTCTGTCCTCGCTGTCCCGGCTCTATCCCCGTTCTGTCCCCGTTCTGTCCTGGCTCTGTCCTGGCTCTGTCCCCGTTCTGTCCCCGCTCTGTCCCCGTCCCCCCTCTCCCGTCCCTGTCCCCATCTCCCGTCCCTGTCCCCGTCCCCCATTTCCCGTCCCTGTCCCCATCTCCTGTCCCTTTCTCTCTCTCCTGTCCCCCTCTCCCGTCCCTGTCCCCATTTCCCGTCCCCGTCCCCAGCGCGGCTCCTCCTGCCCGGGCTCGGCGCCCGCCGCGCTCGCAGCTGCTCCCGGAACGGCCCCGGAGCCGCGGGCGGCGACACGCGGGGCTCAGCTGGCGACAGCGGCGGGGACAGAGCCAGGGCCGGCCCCGCCAGCATCGCCAGCATCGCCAGCATCGCCAGCATCGCCAGCATCGCCATGGCAGCGAGCGGGGACAGCGGGGACACCGCGGGGATAGAGCGGGGACAGAGCGGGGACAGAGCGGGGACAGAACCGGCACAGAACCGGGACAGAGCGGGGACAGAGCTGGGATAGAGCGGGGAAAAGAGCGGGGACAGCGGGGACAAGGAGGGGGACAGGAGATGGGACAGGGACAGGGATGGGAGAGGGGGACAAGGACGGGGACAGGGACGGGGACAGGAGAGGGGACAGGGAACGCAGCGGGGACAGAGCCTGGAGCGGCTCCCGGCACAGCCGCATCCCAAATCCTCATCCCAAATCCTCATCCCAAATCCTCATCCCAAATCCTCATCCCCACGTTCCCGAATCCCCTCCCGGCCACCCCGAGGGGATTTTTTGGGATTGTTCCCGGCCCCTCCCGCATCCATCACCCCGAATCCCAAACCCCACACCCCAAATCCACATCCATCACCCCAAACCCCACACTCCCATCCCAAATCCCAAATCCCGGATCCCAAATCCACATCCATCACTTCAAATCCCAAATCCCAAACCCCACACCCCAAATCCACATCCATCACTTCAAATCCCAAATCCCGGATCCCAAATCCGCATCCATCACCCCAAACCCCGCGTTCCCGTCCCGATTCCCCTCCCCTCCGCCCCGAGGGGATTTTTTGGGATCGTTCCCGGCGCGGCCGCAGCTGAGGCGGCGGCTCCGGGCGCGATTCCAGCCGGGAATGAGCCGGGAATGAGCGGAGCCGTCCCAGCGCTTCCCGCCGGGAATTCCGGGCGCTTCTCCCGCCCCGGATCCTCCCGGAATGGGATCGGGATTTGGGATCGGGGGCTCCAGGCTGATCCCAAAAAGGGAACCGGGATCGGGGCTGCGGATCCCAGAGAAATTCCCGGGAAATTCCCTTCGGGATGGTCCCGGCCCAGCTTTTCCTCCTTTTCCCCGCCGCGATTCCCGCCTGGAATTGCCGGGAATGGGGGATCCCAGCCAGGGATGGGCCCGGACCCCAAAGATCCCAAAGATCCCACGGAGCCGGGAAGTTCTGCCGGGATTTTGGTCATTCCCAGGCCTGGGAATTCCCGGGATTTTGTTCATTCCCAGTCCTGGGAATTCCCGGGATTTTGGTCATTCCCAGTTGCAGCTCCAGGCCCGGGATCCCAAATTCCTGTTTCATTATCCCGAATTCCAGGCCCGTGATCCCAAATTCCCATTTCATTATCCCGAATTCCAGGCCCCTGATCCCAAATTCCCATTTCATTATCCTGAATTCCAGGCCCCTGATCCCAAATTCCCATTTCATTATCCCGAATTCCAGGCCCACGATCCCAAATTCCCGTTTCATTATCCCGAATTCCAGGCCTCTGATCCCAAATTCCTGTTTCATTATCCCGAATTCCAGGCCCACGATCCCAAATTTTGGCTGCCCAGTCCCCTCCCAGCCTTTGGCTCCTTCCCCTCTGTTCCCCCAAAGCTTTTCCCCACCTTCTCCCCCTTTTCCATGAATTATTTGGGATCCAAATCCCATCCAGCCAATCCCAACCCCAAATCCCAAATTTCACTGGTTCCCAGCGTTTGAGGGGAAAAAAACTGGAAATAAAAAAGGTTCCTTGGGAATTCCATGGATTTATTTATAATATTTACAAATCCCAGGGGAAAAAAAGGGACCTTTTCCATCGGGACATTCCCAGACCCTTTGGAATTTCTCACAATTCCCAAAAAACTCCCCCCCCCCCCCCCCTTTATCCTTAATTCACCCAGAATTTGGGAAAAGCTCCACCCTGGGAAAGAGGATGGGTCCAACTGGGAATTCCGGGAAAATTTTGGGAATTTGCCACTCAGAGCACCGGATCCATCCAGAGATTCCAGGAATTTGGCAATCAGGAATTCTGGGAATTTTTCGCTCAGGGCATCGAATCCAAACGGGAATTTTGGGAATTTCCCACCCAGGGCACCGATCCCACCTGAAATTCTGGGAATTCCCCGGGAACGCCTCTGGCGTTTCCAGCTCCAGGGGGGAATTCCCTCCCAAGGCTTTTCCTGGAAATTTTCCTGGAATTTTCCAAGCGGTTTCCCAGAATTTTCCAGGAGGGTTTTCCGGGATTTTCTGGGTGGTTTTCCTGAATATTCCAGGAGGTTTTTCCCAGATTTTCCAGGAGGTTTTTCTGGGACTTTCCAGGAGGGTTTTCTGGGATTTTCTGGGTGGTTTTCCTGAATATTCCAGGAGGTTTTTCCGGGATTTTCCAGGAGGTTTTTCTGGGATTTTCCAGGAGGGTTTTCCCAGATTTTCTGGGTGGTTTTCCTGAATTTTCCAGGAGGTTTTTCCCAGATTTTCCAGGCAGTTTTCTGGGATTTTTCCAGGCGGTTTTCCTGGGATTTTCCAGGCGGTTTTCCCGGGATTTTCAGTAGCCAGAGGAGCCGGGAGGATCCGGGATCCCGAAGAGCAGCGAGGCCTTGGAGTTGATGAGGAAGGTGCAGAGCAGGGACAGGAGCAGCACCAGCACCCCCAGCGCCAGCGTCAGCAGCTGGGGGGAAAAACGGGAATTTGGGATATTGGGAATTCGGGAATTTGGGAATTCGGGGATTTGGGAATTCGGGGATTTGGGACGGCCCCAGGGCACCCAGGGATCCCTGGGATGTGGATTTGGGATGAGCAGGGATCCCTGGGATGAAGGGGCAGAGCAGGGACAGGAGCAGCGCCAGCGTCAGCAGCTGGGGGGAAAAAACGGGAATTTGGGATGTTTGGGATATTGGGAATTCGGGGATTTGGGATATTGGGAATATTGGGAATTTGGGATATTGGGAATTTGGGGCATTGAGGGTTGGGAAATTTGGGATACTGGGAATTGAGAATTTGGGATATTGAGAATTTGGGATATTGGGAATATTGGGGATTTGGAATATTGGGAATATTGGGGATTTGGGATACTGGGAATTTGGGGTATTTGGGACATTGGGTTCCCCTTGCTCTGTCCCTGTCCCATTTCTGCCCCTGTGCCCCCTCCCTGTGTCCCTGTGTCCCTTTGGTGTCCCTGTGTCCCTTTGGTCCCCTCTGTCCCATCCCTGTCCCTGTGTCCTCTCCCTGTGTCCCCTCAGTGTCCCTCCAATCCCCATCCCTGTGTCCCTGTCCCCTTGGTGTCCCCTCCCTGTCCCATCCCTGTGTCCCTGTCCCCATGTCCCTGTGTCCCATCCCCGTGTCCCTTTGGTGTCCCTGTCCCTGTGTCCCATCCCTGTCCCTGTATCCCTGTCCCCTGGGTGTCCCTGTCTCTGTGTCTCTGTGTCCGTGTCCCTGTGTCCCCTGGGTGTCCCTGTGTCTGTGTCCCTGTGTCCCCTGGGTGTCCCCATGTCCCCTCCCTGTGTCCCTGTCCCTGTGTCTGTGTCCCTGTGTCCCATCCCGGTGTCCCTGTGTCCCCTCAGTGTCCCCATGTCCCCTCCCTGTGTCCCTGTCCCCATATCCCTGTCCCTGTGTCCCCTCAGTGTCCCTGTCTCTGTGTCTCTGTGTCCCCTGGGTGTCCCTGTGTCCCCTGGGTGTCCCTGTGTCCCATCCCTGTCCCCATATCCCTGTTCCCTTGGTGTCCCTGTCCCTGTGTCCCTGTGTCTGTGTCCCTGTGTCCCCTGGGTATCCCTGTGTCCGTGTCCCTTGGTGTCCCTGTGTCCCCTGGGTGTCCCTGTCTCCCTGTCTCCGTGTCCCTGTGTCCCATCCCTGTCCCCATATCCCTGTCCCCGTGTCCCCTCAGTGTCCCTGTCTCTGTGTCCCATCCCGGTGTCCCTGTGTCCCCTGGGTGTCCCCGTGTCCCCTGGGTCCCCTTGGTGTCCCTGTGTCCCTCTCTCTGTGTCCCATCCTGGTGTCTCTGTGTCCCCTGGGCGTCCCTGTCCCTGTGTCCCCTTGGTGTCCCTGTCCCTGTGTCCCATCCCAGTGTCCCTGTGTCCCCTTGGTGTCCCTGTCCCTGTGTCCCCTGTGTGTCCCCGTGTCCCCTGAGTGTCCCTGTCCCTGTGTCCCATCCCGGTGTCCCTGTCCCTGTGTCCCTGTGTGTCCCCGTGTCCCCTGGGTGTCCCTGTCCCTGTGTCCCTGGGTGTCCCCGTGTCCCCTGGGTGTCCCTGTGTCCCCTCCCTTTGTCCCTGTCCCCATATCCCTGTCCCTGTGTCCCATCCCGGTGTCCCTGTCCCTGTGTCCCCTTGGTGTCCCTGTGTCCCTTGGTGTCCCTGTCCCTGTGTCCCTGGGTGTCCCTGTGTCCCATCCCGGTGTCCCTGTCCCTGTGTCCCCTTGGTGTCCCTGTGTCCCTGTCTCTGTGTCCCTGTGTCCCATCCCTGTCCCCATATCCCTGTTCCCTTGGTGTCCCTGTCTCCGTGTCCCTGTGTCCCCTGGGTGTCCCCGTGTCCCCTCCCTGTGTCCCTGTCCCCATATCCCTGTCCCTGTGTCCCCTCAGTGTCCCTGTCTCTGTGTCTCTGTGTCCCCTGGGTGTCCCTGTGTCCGTGTCCCTTGGTGTCCCTGTGTCTGTGTCTCTGTGTCCCATCCCTGTCCCTGTCCCTGTGGGCCTGTCCCCGTGTCCCCTGGGTGTCCCTGGGTCCCTGTCCCCATATCCCTGTCCCCGTGTCCCCTCAGTGTCCCTGTCCCTGTGTCCCCTGGGTCCCCTTGGTGTCCCTGTGTCCCATCCCGGTGCCCCTGTCCCTGTGTCCCCTTGGTGTCCCTGTGTTCCCTGGCTGTCCCTGTCCCTGTGTCCCTGTCCCTGTGTCCCTGTCCCTGTGTCCCCTGGGTGTCCCTATGTCCCTGTTTCTGTGTCCCTGTGTCCCTTGGTGTCCCTGTGTCCCATCCCTGTGTCCCTGTCCCCATGTCCCCTGGGTGTCCCATCCCAGTGTCCCTGTGTCCCCTGGGTGTCCCTGTGTCCCAACCCTGTCCCCATATCCCTGTCCCCGTGTCCCCTCAGTGTCCCTGTCTCTGTGTCCCATCCCGGTGTCCCTGTGTCCCTTGGTGTCCCTGTCCCCCGGGTGTCCCCCGGGTGTCCCCCGGGTCACCTCCAGCTCCCTGCTGGCCACCAGGAAGATGCGGGCCCTGATGTCCTTCCAGCGGCTCTCGGTCCAGGTGGAGAATTCCCGGGAATCCCAGCGGCGCAGCTCGAAGGCCGGGGACAGCGCGGGGGACAGACGGACACCGGAACGGACACAGCCGGGAACGCGGGACGAGGAATTCCCATCCAGGGGACCCTGAACCCACCAGTACTCGTACAGCTGGGAAAGGCATGGGGAAAAATGGGAATTACAGCTGGGAAAAACGGGAATTACAGCTGGGAAAATCGGGAATGACAGCCAGGGACAGACGGACACCGGAGCGGACACAGCCGGGAACGCGCGACGAGGAATTCCCATCCAGGGGACCCTGAACCCACCAGTACTCGTACAGCTGGGAAAGGCATGGGGAAAAACGGGAATTACACACGGAAAAATGGGAATTACACAGGGAAAAACGGGAATGACAGCCAGGGACAGACGGACACCGGAATGGACACAGCCGGGAACGCGGGATGAGGAATTCCCGTCCAGGGGACCCTGCACCCACCAGTACTCGTACAGCTGGGAAAATGGGAATGGCACAGGGAAAAACGGGAATTACAGCTGGGAAAATCAGGAATTACAGCTGGGAAAATCGGGAATGACAGCCAGGGACAGACGGACACCGGAACGGACACAGCCGGGAACGCGGGACGAGGAATTCCCGTCCAGGGGACCCTGCACCCACCAGTACTCGTACAGCTGGGAAAGGCACAGGGAAAATTGGGAATTACACAGGGAAAAATGGGAATTACAGCTGGGAAAATGGGAATGGCACAGGGAAAATGGGAATTACACACGGAAAAACGGGAATTACAGCTGGGAAAATGGCACAGGGAAAAACGGGAATTACACAGGGAAAAACGGGAATTACAGCTGGGAAAATCGGGAATTACAGCTGGGAAAATTGGGAATGACAGCCAGGGACAGACGGACACCGGAGCGGACACAGCCGGGAACGCGGGACGAGGAATTCCCGTCCAGGGGGCCCTGCACCCACCAGTACTCGTACAGCTGGGAAAGGCATGGGGAAAATTGGGAATTACAGCTGGGAAAATCGGGAATGACAGCTGGGAAAATCGGGAATGACAGCCAGGGACAGACGGACACCGGAACGGACACAGCCGGGAACGCGGGACGAGGAATTCCCGTCCAGGGGACCCTGCACCCACCAGTACTCGTACAGCTGGGAAAGGCATGGGGAAAATGGGAATTACAGCTGGGAAAATGGGAATTACAGCTGGGAATGGCACAGGGAAAACGGGAATTAAACACGGAAAAATGGGAATTACAGCTGGGAAAATGGCACAGGGAAAATGGGAATTACACAGGGAAAAATGGGAATTACAGCTGGGAAAATGGCACAGGGAAAATGGGAATGAGAGCTGGGAAAATGGGAATTACACAGGGAAAAACGGGAATTACAGCTGGGAAAATGGCACGGGGAAAATGGGAATTACAGCTGGGAAACCGGGAATTACAGCTGGGAAAATGGCACAGGGAAAATGGGAATGAGAGCTGGGAATGGCACAGGGAAAAATGGGAATTACAGCTGGGAAAATGGCACAGGGAAAATGGGAATTACACACAGAGAAATGGGAATTACAGCTGGGAAAATGGCACAGGGAAAATGGGAATGAGAGCTGGGAATGGCACAGGGAAAATGGGAATTACAGCTGAGAAAAATGGGAATGACACAGGGAAAAGTGGGAATTACACACAGAGAAACGGGAACTACAGCTGGGAAAGGCACGGGGAAAATGGGAATTACAGCTGGGAAAACGGGAATAAAAATGGGAAGTACACAGGGAAAATGGGGATTACAGCTGGGAAAATGGGAATGAGAGCTGGGAAAATGGGAATTACACATGGAAAAACCCAAATACCCTTCCCAATCCCGGATTACCTTGGGCAGCGTTCCCGGGGTTTTCCCGGGATTCTGGCACTGCTCCCATTACCCCAATCCCAATCCCAATCCCGGATTACCTCGGGCAGGGTTCCCGGGGTTTTCCCGGGATTCTGGCACTGCTCCCGTTACCCCAATCCCACGATCCCAATCCCAATCCCATGATCCCAATTCCCACCTCGGGCAGGGTTCCCGGGGTTTTCCCGGGATTCTGGCACTGCTCCCGTTACCCCAATCCCATGATCCCAATCCCAATCCCATGATCCCAATCCCACCTCGGGCAGGGTTCCCGGTGTTTTCCCGGGATTCTGGCACTGCTCCCATGATCCCAATCCCACGATCCCAATCCCGGATTACCTCGGGCAGCGTTCCCGGTGTTTTCCCGGGATTCTGGCACTGCTCCCATTACCCCAATCCCAATCCCACGATCCCAATTCCCACCTCGGGCAGGGTTCCCGGCGTTTTCCCGGGATTCTGGCACTGCTCCCGGCTCAGGTTGGCGCTGCTCCCGGTCAGGTTCCCCAGCACCGCCTGCAGCAGCTGCGTGGTGTTGGTGGGGCTGGACACGGCCACGTAGTGCTGGGGAAACGGGCCTGGAAACACGGGAAAAATGGGAAAAATGGGAAAAATGGGAAACACGGGAATTACAGCTCTGGGGAATGGGGAAACGGGATTGGGAATGGGAAAAATGGGAATTACAGCTCTGGGGAATGGGGAAACGGGATTGGGAATGGGAAACATGGGATTGGGAACGGGGAAAATGGGATTGGGAATGGGAATTACAGCTCTGGGGAATGGGGAAAAATGGGATTGGGAATGGGAAAAAATGGGAAAAATGGGATTGGGAACGGGAATTACAGCTCTGGGGAATGGGGAAAAATGGGATTGGGAACGGGAAAAAATGGGAAAAATGGGATTGGGAACGGGAATTACAGCTCTGGGGAATTGGGAAAACGGAATTGGGAAGAGGAAAAATGGGATTGGGAACTGGGAAAATGGGATTGGGAATGGGAATTACAGCTCTGGGGAATGGGGAAAATGGGATTGGGAAGGGGAAAAATGGGATTTGGAATGGGAAAAACAGGATTGGGAATGGGAATTACAGCTCCGGGGAATGGGAAAAATGGGATTGGGAATGGGGAAACTGGGATTGGGAACAGGAAAAATGGGATTGGGAATGGGAAAAATGGGAAAGGGAAAAACGGGATAAAATGGGATTGGGAATGGGAATTATGGCTGGGGATCGGGAAATCCAGCTGGGGAATGGGAAAAATGGGACTGGGAACAGGAATTCCAGCTCTGGAGAATGGGAAAAATGGGATTGGGAATGGGAATTCTGGTCCTGGGGATTGGGAGAAATGGGATTGGGAATGGGAATTCCGGCTCTGGGGAATCACAACTGGAAAAACGGGGATTGGAGAGGGGAACAACAGGAATCGCAGCCAGGAAAGATGGGGATTATAACTGGGAAAAAACGGGAATTGGAGACGGGAAAATGGGAATTACGGGCAGGGAAAAATGGGGATCCCAGCTCATGGGAATTCCAGCCGGAAAAAGGGGAATTCCAGCCGGGAATCCCATCAGGAAAAGCGGGAACGGGGCCCTCTCCTCACCCAGGATCCCCTTCTGGTCGGGTTTGATCAGGGACTGGAACCAGGAGTTGTTGGAGTTGAGCAGGAACCCATAGAGCAGCCGAGTGACCTGGGGGAAATCCCGGGAAAATGGGGAATTCCAGGGAAATCGGGGATCCCGGGAAAATGGGGAATCCCGGGAAAATGGGGGAATCCCGGGAAAATCGGGGATTCTGATTCCAGGGATCCCAGGGAAAATCGGGGATTCTGATTCCAGGGATTTTTGGGGATTCTGATTCCAGGGATTTTTGGGGATTCCGGCTCCAGGGATTTCAGTAAAGAACGGGGGATTTGAATTCCAGGGAAATTGGGGATTTTAATCCCACAGACTCCATGAAAATTGGGCATTCCAGGGAAACTGGGGATGCCAGGCCGACTGCGGATTCCCACCGCAGCATTCCCAGCAGGAATTCCCACCAGGAATTCCCATCAGGAATTCCCAACACTCTCAGCAGGAATTCCCAGCAGAAATTCCTGTCATCCCCAGCAGGAATTCCCAGCACTCCCAGCAGGAATTCCCAGCACTCCCATCCTTCCCAGTAGGAATTCCCATCAGGAATTCTCATCATTTCCCAGCAGCAACTCCCATCATCCATTCCCATCATTCCCATCATTCCCATCATTCATTCCCATCAATCATTCCCATCAATCATTCCCACCATCCATTCCCACCATTCCCATCATTCCCATCATTCCCATCAATCATTCCCATCATTCCCATCATTCCCACCATCCATTCCCACCATCCATTCCCATCATTCATTCCCATCATTCCCATCATTCCCATCAATCATTCCCATCATTCCCATCATTCCCACCATCCATTCCCACCATCCATTCCCATCATTCATTCCCATCATTCCCATCATTCCCACCATCCATTCCCATCATTCCCATCATCCATTCCCATCATCCATTCCCATCATCCATTCCCATCATTCCCACCATCCATTCCCATCCATTCCCATCATCCATTCCCATCATTCCCACCATCCATTCCCACCATCCATCCCCACCATCCATCCCCACCATCCATTCCCATCATTCCCACCATCCATTCCCATCATCCATTCCCATCATCCATTCCCATCATCCATTCCCATCATTCCCATCAATCATTCCCATCATTCCCACCATCCATTCCCACCATCCATTCCCATCATTCCCACCATCCATTCCCATCATCCATTCCCATCATTCCCATCATCCATTCCCATCATCCATTCCCATCATTCCCATCATCCATTCCCATCATCCATTCCCATCATTCCCATCATTCCCACCATCCATTCCCATCATTCATTCCCATCAATCATTCCCATCATTCCCACCACCCATTCCCACCATTCCCACCATTCCCACCATTCCCATCATTCATTCCCATCATTCATTCCCAGCATTCATTCCCATCCATCCATTCCCACCATTCCCACCATCCATTCCCATCATCCATTCCCATCATTCCCACCATCCATTCCCATCATTCATTCCCATCATCCATTCCCATCATCCATTCCCATCAATCATTCCCATCATTCCCACCATCCATTCCCACCATTCCCACCATCCATTCCCACCATTCCCACCATTCCCACCATCCATTCCCATCATTCCCATCATTCCCATCATCCATTCCCATCATCCATTCCCATCAATCATTCCCATCATCCATTCCCATCATTCCCACCATCCATTCCCATCATTCCCATCATTCCCACCAATCATTCCCACCATCCATTCCCATCATCCATTCCCACCATCCATTCCCATCATTCCCACCATCCATTCCCACCATTCCCACCATCCATTCCCACCATCCATTCCCATCAATCATTCCCACCATTCCCACCATTCCCATCATTCCCAGCACAATTCCTACCGTTTTCTCCTGTGCCCGGATGCTCTCGGTTCCGTTTTCTCCCCCGGCCAGGGTGAACAGGGCCCGGGCCAGCGCCGTGGCCACCTGGGCCAGGGCCTGCAGAGCCCAACGCACCCGGGAGTCACGGGAATAAATCATGGGAATTGTGGGAATCCCGGGAATTCCGGGAATAAATCACGGGAATCCCGGGAATTCCGGGAATTGTGGGAATCCCGGGAATCCATCCCGGGAATCCCCAGGATCAGCGTCCGGCCCGGAGCTCCCCCATCCCAACGCTCCCGGGCCCTTCCCGCCCCCATTCCCGGCTTTTCCCTCCTCTCCCCAGTCCCAAATCCCTCGGGATTTATTCCCACCTCTTCTCCAAGCTTTTCTCCCTTTCCCCATTCCCAAATCCCTCCCAGCTCCTTCCCACCTTCTTCCCACTTTTCCCTCCTCTCCAATTCCCGTCCCTGCCTGGATCCTGAATCCCAGCAATCCCCTGGATCCCAAATCCCAGATCCCAAATCCCAGGAATCCCCTGGATCTGAAATCCCAAACCCCAGGAATCCCCTGGATCCCAAATCCCAGATCCCAAACCCCAGGAATCCCCTGGATCTGAAATCCCAGATTCCAAATCCCAGATCCCAAACCCCAGGAATCCCCTGGATCTCAAACCCCAAACCCCAGGAATCCCCTGGATCCCAAACCCCAAATTCCAAATCCCAGGAATCCCCTGGATCTCAAATCCTGGATCCCAAATCCCAGGAATCCCCTGGATCTGAAATCCCAAACCCCAGGAATCCCCTGGATCCCAAACCCCAAACCCCAGGAATCCCCTGGATCTGAAATCCCAAACCCCAGGAATCCCCTGGATCCCAAACCCCAAATCCCAGGAATCCCCTGGATCCCAGATCCCAAATCCCAGGAATCCCCTGGATCTGAAATCCCAAACCCCAGGAATCCCCTGGATCCCAAGTCGCAGATCCCAAACCCCAGGAATCCCCTGGATCTGAAATCCCAAATTCCCTGGATCCCAAAACTCAAGAATCCCCTGGATCCCAAACCCCAAATCCCAGGAATCCCCTGGATCTGAAATCCCAAACCCCAAGAATTCCTTGGATCCCAAATCCCAGGAATCCCTTGGATCCCAGATCCCAAACCCCAAGAATTCCTTGGATCCCAAATCCCAGGAATCCCTTGGATCCCAGATCCCAAACCCCAAGAATTCCTTGGATCCCAACCCCCAGACCCTGAATCTGAAGCCCCAGGAATCGCCCGGATCCCAAACCCCAGGAATGCCCGGATCCCCCAGGAATCCCCAGAATTCCCAGGAATCCCCAGAATCCCGGGAATGCCGCGGGACCTTGGCGGTGTCGGTGACGAAGTCCAGCTGCTCCTCGGGGCTCATTCCCTCGGGATAACGCATCCCGATGCTCTCGGCCGTGTCGTAGATGCTCTGGAAGTACCTGGGAACAAAACCCGGGAAAAATCCAGGAAAAATCCGGGAAAAACCCGGGATGGGGCTGGAATTCCCATCCTGGATGGAAAACCCCGCTGGAAAAGGGACCTGGGATTCCCCATTCCCGGGAGTTTGATGAGGAGAGGCCGGAATTCCGAAGCTTCTCCCGAGGGATTTTCTGGGATCAACGAGGAGGGCTCGGAATTTGCTCCTCCTGCCTGGAATTTTCCAGGCTGCGGTCGGGATTTCAGAGCCCATTCCCACGAGCCGGGAAGGGGAAAAATTCCCAAAGGATCCCAAAGGAAAAGATGGGAATTCCAAGGGGTTTTACCGATTCACTGCCCATCAATGGCTGATCCAAGGGAATTCCAGATTCCCGGGAAAGCCGGGACGGTCCCAAGGGATCCCAGAGCTGGGGATTTGGGGTTTTTGGGACTCCCAGAATTCCTTGGGGAAAACCGGGCCGGGGTCACGGGGGGTGATCCCAAAAAAACAAACCCCTGGGAGGGGAGGGGGAGCAGCCGGGCGGAAATTCCATGGAAAATTCCGGGAGCAGCCTCCGGAAGCGCAGCTGCGGCCCCGCCGGGCCCGGGGCCAGGAACGTTCTCCCAGAAAAAGCCGGAATTTCCTCTCGCCTGTCCGAGCAATTCCCTGCCGCTCTTCCGAGCATTCCCAGGGCCCCCGCCGGGCCGCCATTCCCACGGGAAGGGCCCGATCCCGCTGGAAATCCCGGAGGCTCGGGATGGGAACTCCTGCTGGAATCCACGGATTTTACCTGTCCTGGAATTCCCGGATTTTGTACCTGTTCTGGATTCCCTGGCACTCCTGGATTGTACCTGTCCCACAGCATTCTGGAATTCTACCTGTCCCAGAATTCCTGGAATTCCCAGTTTTACCTGTCCCAGAATTCCTGGAATTCCTGGATTTTACCCGTTCTAGAATTCCCAGATTTACCTGTTCTGGAATTCCCAGAATTCCCAGTTTTACCTGTCCCGGAATTCCTGGAATTCCCGGATTTTACCTGTCCTAGAATTCCCAGATTTACCTGTTCTGGAATTCTCAGGATTCCCAGATTTTACCTGTCCCAGAATTCCCAGGTTTACCTGTCCCACAATTCCTGGCATTCTCAGATATTTGACCTGTCCCAGAATTCCTGGAATTCCTGGCATTCCCAGAATTTACCTGTCCCAGAATTCCCAGATTCACCTTCCTCAGAATTCCCAGATTTACCTGTCCTGGAATTCCCAGAATTCCCTGATTCTACCTGACCCACAATTCCTGGCATTCCCTGATTTTCCTGACCCAGAATCCCTGGCATTCCCAGGTTTTACCTGTCCCAGAATTCCCAGATTTTACCTGTCCCACAATCCCTGGCATTCCTGGGTTTTACCCATCCCCTCATTCCCATCATTCCCATCATTCCCGGCATTCCCAGATTTACCTGTCCCGGAATTCCCAGATTTTACCTGACCCAGAGCTCCTGGCATTCCCGGGTTTTACCCATCCCCTCCTTCCCATCATTCCCGGCATTCCCAGATTTACCTGTCCTGGAATTCCCAGAATTCCCAGGTTTTACCTGACCCAGAATTCCTGGCATTCCCGGGTTTTACCCATCCCATCATTCCCATCATTCCTGGCATTCCCAGATTTTACCTGTCCCACAATTCCTGGCATTCCTGGGTTTTACCTGCCCCAGAATTCCCAGCATTCCCAGAATTTACCTGTCCCAGAATTCCCAGATTTACCTGTCCTGGAATTCCCAGCATTCCCAGAATTTACCTGACCCAGAATCCCTGGCATTCCCAGGTTTTACCTGCCCCAGAATTCCCGGCATTCCCAGAATTTACCTGTCCCAGAATTCCTGGCATTCCCGGGTTTTACCCGTCCCATCATTCCCATCATTCCCGGCTCATTCCCGGCATTCCCAGATTTACCTGTCCCAGAATCCCCAGATTTGACCCGTCCCATCATTCCCGGCATTCCCAGATTCACCTTCCTCAGAATTCCCAGATTTTACCTGTCCCAGAGTTCCTGGCATTCCCAGGTTTTACCTGTCCCAGAATCCCCAGATTTTACCCGTCCCATCATTCCTGGCATTCCCAGATTTACCTGTCCTGGAATTCCCAGAATTCCCAGATTTTACCTGTCCCATCATTCCTGGCACTCCCAGGCTTTACCTGTCCCATCATTCCCGTCATTCCCGGCATTCCCAGATTTACCTGTCCTGGAATTCCCAGAATTCCCAGGTTTTACCCGTCCCATCATTCCCATCATTCCCATCATTCCCGGCATTCCCAGATTTACCTGTCCCGGAATTCCCAGATTTTACCTGACCCAGAGTTCCTGGCATTCCCGGGTTTTACCCATCCCATCATTCCCATCATTCCCATTATTCCCGTCATTCCCATCATTCCTGGCATTCCCAGATTTACCTGTCCCGGAATTCCCAGATTTTACCTGTCCCACAATTCCTGGCATTCCCGGATTCTACCTGTCCCAGAATTCCTGGCATTCCCAGGTTTTACCTGTCCCAGAATCCCCAGATTTCACCCGTCCCATCATTCCTGGAATTCCCAGATTCTACTTGACCCAGAATTCCTGGCATTCCCGGGTTTTACCCATCCCCTCATTCCCATCGTTCCCATCGTTCCCATCATTCCCATCGTTCCCGGCTCATTCCCGGCTCATTCCCGGCACTCACCTGTTGTGGAACTGGGCCCGGTGGTCGCTCAGCACCACCCCCGGGATGCTCCGGGACCTCAGGAACCTCTGGAATGACGAGGGGGGGAGGGGCTGGGACACCCCCGGCTCCTGCAGGGAAACCCCGGAGCCGGAGCCGGAGCCGCGGAGCGCGGCCAGGAGAGCCTGCACCTGGAAAAACAGCGGGAAAAACGGCGGGAATAACGGGAAAAACAGCGGGAAAAACAGTGGGAATAACGGGAAAAACAGCGGGGAAAAACGGCGGGAAAAACGGCGGGAAAAACAGTGGGAAAAATGGGAAAAACAGCAGGAAAAACGGGAAAAACAGCGGGAAAAACGGCGGGAATAACGGCGGGAAAAACAGCGGGAAAAACGGGAAAAACAGCGGGAAAAACAGCGGGAAAAACAGCGGGAAAAACGGTGGGAAAACAGGGAAAAACAGCAGGAAAAAGGGCGGGAAAAAGGGCGGGAAAAACGGGAAAAAACAGCGGGAAAACCGGCGGGAAAAAACGGGAAAAACAGCAGGAAAAACAGCAGGAAAAACGGCGGGAAAAACAGCGGGAAAAATGGCGGGAAAAACAGCGGGAAAAACAGCAGGAAAAACGGCGGGAAAAACGGTGGGAAAAACGGTGGGAAAAACAGCGGGAAAAACAGTGGGAAAAACAGCGGGAAAAACAGTGGGAAAAACGGCGGGAAAAACAGCGGGAAAAACAGTGGGAAAAACAGCGGGAAAAACAGTGGGAAAAACAGCGGGAAAAACAGCGGGAAAAACAGCGGGAAAAACAGCGGGAAAAACGGGAAAAACAGCAGGAAAAACAGCGGGAAAAACGGCGGGAAAAACAGCGGGAAAAACAGGAAAAACAGTGGGAAAAACAGCGGGAATAATGGGAAAAACGGGAATGCTGAGGGTGCTGGGATGTGGGAGCTGGAATCCTGCTGGGAATCCCGGAGTTTTGGCTGGAATATCCGCGGAAAATGGGGAGTTTGGGATCGGCCCAAGGGAGCTCGTTTGGGATGGAATTCCCAGCGGGAACCTGAACTGGACGGAATTCCCGCTGGGAATCCGGAGCAGAGGGAATTCCCGCTGGGAATTTGAACTGGGAAGTTGAACTGCTTGGAATTCTCACTGGGAATTTGGATTGGGTGGGAATTGCCATTGGGAATTCGAAGCAGATGGAAATTCCCACTGGGATTGGCTGGAATTCCCAATGGGAATCTGGACTGGGAACCTGAACTGGATGGAATTCCCACTGGGAATCTGAACCTGAAGGAATTCCCACTGGGAATCTGAACTGGGAATTTGAACTGGATGTGATTCCCACTGGGAACCTGAACTGGATGGAATTCCCACTGGGAATTCCCACTGGGAATCTGGACTGGGAATTTGAACTGGATGTGATTCCCACTGGGAACCTGAACTGGATGTGATTCCCTCTGGGAATTCCCACTGGGAATCGGAAGCAGAGGAAATTCCCACTGGGAATCTGAGACCCCCAGAAGGATCCCGGATTTTGCTGGGATTATCCCAGGATTGTGGCAGGTTTGGGTTTCCCGGGAAAGGCTCCGAGCCCGGGATGGGTCCCGGCGAGGTTGGCAGGGAATTCCCAAGGATTCCCTGGGAATGGGGAACGTTCCCGGCATTCCAGGCTCACCTGGGATTCCACGGATTGGTTCCGGCGGGAGACGGGATCCGTGTGCATCCAGAGCATGGAATTGTTCCTCAGGGACACCTGGGAAACAGCCAGGGGGAAATCCAGGGAAAATCAGGGATGGGGATGGGAATTCCAGGGAAAAAACAGCCCCAGGGGGGAAATCCAGGGAAAAATCAGGGCTGGGATGGGAATTCTGGGGAAAACTCAGCCCTGGTGGGGAATTCCAGGGAAAAATTAGAGCTGAGGTGGAATGGGAAGTTCAGGGAAAAAATCAGGCTCTGGGTGGGAATTCTGGGAAAAAAATCAGGGATGGGATGGAAAATTCAGGGAAAAATCAGGGAAATTCGGGGGAAATTCAGGGAATTCCCAGGGGAAACTTGGGGAATTCTAAGGGAAACTCAGGGAATTCCAGGGGAAATTTGGTGAAACCCAGGGGAAACTCAGGGAATTCCAGGGGAAACTCAGGGAATTCTAAGGGAAACTCAGGGAATCCCAGGGGAAACTCAGGGAATTTTAAGGGGAAACTCAGGGAATTTTAAGGAAAACTCGGGGAATTTTAAGGGAAATTCAGGGAATTCTAAGGGAAACTCAGGGAATTCCAGGGGAAACTTGGGGAATCCCAAGAGAAACTCAGGGAATTCCCAGGGAAAACTCAGGGAATTCCCAGGGGAAACTCAGGGAATTCCAGGGGAAACTCAGGGAATTCCCAGGGAAAACTCAGGGAATTCCCAGGGAAAACTCAGGGAATTCCCAGGGAAAACTCAGGGAATTCTAAGGGAAACTCAGGGAATTCCAGGGAAAACTTGGGGAATTTTAAGGGAAATTCAGGGAATCCCAGGGAAAACTCGGGGAATTCCAGGGGAAATTCAGGGAATTCCAGGGAAAACTCAGGGAATTCTAAGGGAAACTCAGGGAATTCCAGGGGAAACTCAGGGAATTTTAAGGGAAACTCAGGGAATTCCAGGGGAAATTTGGTGAAGCTCAGGGGAAACTCAGGGAATTTCAGGGGAAACTCGGGGAATTTTAAGGGAAACTCAGGGAATTCTAAGGGAAATTCAGGGAATCCCAGGGGAAACTCGGGGAATTCCAGGGGAAACTCAGGGAATTCTAAGGGAAAACTCAGGGAATTCCAGGGGAAACTCAGGGAATTCCAGGGGAAACTTGGGGAATTCCCAGGGAAAACTCAGGGAATTCCAGGGAAACTCAGGGAATTCCCAGGAAAGGATCCCTGGAGCGTTTCCCACGGGAGCTGCAGACCTGGCCCAGCTCCAGGAAGGCCCCGATGTTCTCCAGGCCCACCGGGAACTTCTCCTGCTCCATGTCAAACACCAGGCGGGAGCTGCCGATGTAATCAAAGGTCTCCTGGAAAAGGGGAAAATCCCGGAATTCTGGGTGGGAATGGGGAATGGGAATGGGGGAAATCAGAGAGGGGAATGGGGAAAGGGGGAAATGGGAAAGGAGAAATTGGAGAGGGGAATGGGGAAAGGGGGAAGGGGAAAAAGGGGAAAGGGGAAAGGACAAAGGGGAAATAGAAAAGGGGAAAGGGAAAATGGGAATGGGGAAAAGGGGAAAAGGGAAAGGGAGAAGGGAAAAAGGGGAAAGGGAAAAGGAAAAAGGAAAGGGGGAAGGGGAAAAGGCAAAATGGGAAAAGGAGAGAGGGAAAAGGGAAAACGGGAAAAGGGAAAATGAGAAAGGGGGAAAAGGGAAAATGAGAAAGGGGAAAAGGACAAAGAGGAAAAGGATAAAGTGGAAAAGGGAAAGGGGAAATGGGAATGGGGAAAAGGGAAAAGGGGAAAAGGGAAAGGGAAAAAGGGAAAGGAGAAAGAGAGAAAGGAAAAGGAAAGGGGGAAGGGGAAAAGGGAAAATGGGGAAAGGGGGAAAAGGGGAAATGGGAAAGGGGGAAAAGGACAAAGAGGAAAAGGATAAAGTGGAAAAGGGAAAGGGAAAATTGGAATGGGGAAAAGGGAAAAAGGGAAAAGGGGAAAGGGAAAAGGGGAAAGGGAAAATGGGAATGGGGAAAAGAGAAAAGGGGAAAAGGGAAAGAGGAAAGAGAGAAGGGAAAAGGAAAGGGGGAAGGGAAAAAAGGGAAAATGGGAAAGGGGGAAAAGGGAAAATGGGAGAAGGATAAAGGGGAAATGGGAAAGGGGGAAAAGGACAAAGAGGAAAAGGATAAAGGAGAAAAGGGAAAGGGAAAATAGAAAAGGGGAAAGGGAAAATGGGAATGGGGAAAAGGGGAAAAGGGAAAGGGGAAAAGGGAAAGGGAGAAGGGAAAAGGAAAGGGGGAAGGGGAAAAGGCAAAATGGGAAAAGGACAAAGAGGAAAAGGATAAAGGGGAAAAGGGAAAGGGAAAATCAGAATGGGGAAAAGGGAAAAAGGGAAAAGGGAAAAGGGGAAAAGAGAAAGGGGAAAGAGAGAAGGGAAAAGGAAAGGCAGAAGGGGAAAAGGGAAAATTGGAAAAGGAAAGAGGGAAAAGGGAAAAGAGAAAATGGGAAAATGAGAAAGGGGAAAAAGGACAAAGAGGAAAAGGATAAAGGGGAAAAGGGAAAGGGGAATGGGGAAAAGGGAAAAGGGGAAAAGGGAATGGGGAAAAGGGAAAAGGGGAAAGGAAGGAAATTCCAAGAAATGAAAGGAAAAGAAATGGAAAAGAAAGAAAGAAAATGGAGAAAAGGGAAAAAACCGAACCCAGAGCCAAGCCCACCCAAAACCCAGGAAAATCCCATTCCCAAGGGCTGGGATCGATCCCAAAGATCCAGAGCTGGATCCATGGAATCCTGGGCTGGATCCCGGGGAATCCTGGGCTGGGTCCCATGGAATTCTGGGCTGGATCCATGGAATCCTGGGCTGGATCCCAAGGATTTGGGGCTGGATCCATGGAATTCTGGCTGTCACCCCCTGGTAGAAGAGGACATTCCTGGGGAGCTGAACTGACCCCAATCCCACCCAAAAACTCAGGAAAATCCCATTGCCAAGGGCTGGGATCGATCCCAATGGTTCGGGGCTGGATCCCGAGGATTTGGGGCTGGATCCCGAGGATTTGGGGCTGGATCCATGGAATCCTGGGCTGGTTCCCGAGGATTTGGGGCTGGATCCCGAGGATTTGGGACTGGATCCTGGGGAATCCTGGGCTGGATCCCGAGGATCTGGGGCTGGATCCCGAGGATTTGGGGCTGGATCCATGGAATCCTGGGCTGGATCCATGGAATTCTGGGCTGGATCCCATGGAATCCCAGCTCTCACCCCCTGGAAGAAGACAAAGAGGACGTTCCTGGGCAGGCTCTGGGCGCCGGGGGCCCCGTGCAGGGCCTGGGCAGCCGCCAGCAGCGCCACGAAGGAGCCGACGGCGGCCTCGGCACCCGGGGCCACGTTCCAGAAAAACGAGTGGCTGTCCACCTGGAAAACAGGGAAAAATAATGGGAATGTTCCAGAAAAACAATGGGAATGTTCCAGAAAAACGAGTGGCTGTCCACCTGGAAAACAGGGAATGTTCCAGAAAAACAATGGGAATGTTCCAGAAAAACGAGTGGCTGTCCACCTGGAAAATGGGAAAATAATGGGAATGTTCCAGAAAAACGAGTGGCTGTCCACCTGGAAAATGGGAAAATAATGGGAATGGGACAGGAAAACGAGTGGCTGTCCACCTGGAAAACAGGGAAAAATGATGGGAATGTTCCAGGAAAACGAGTGGCTGTCCACCTGGAAAACAGGGAAAATAATGGGAATGGGACAGGAAAACAATGGGAATGGGAATGGGACAGAAAAACGAGTGGCTGTCCACCTGGAAAACAGGGAATATTCCAGAAAAACAATGGGAATGGGAATGTTCCAGAAAAACAAGTGGCTGTCCACCTGGAAAATGGGAAAATAATGGGAATGTTCCAGAAAAACGAGTGGCTGTCCACCTGGAAAATGGGAAAATAATGGGAATGTTCCAGAAAAACGAGTGGCTGTCCACCTGGAAAACAGGGAATGTTCCAGGAAAACAATGGGAATGGGAATGGGACAGGAAAACGAGTGGCTGTCCACCTGGAAAACAGGGAATGTTCCAGAAAAACAATGGGAATGTTCCAGAAAAACGAGGGGCTGTCCACCTGGAAAACAGGAAAATAATGGGAATGTTCCAGAAAAACGAGTGGCTGTCCACCTGGAAAACAGGGAATGTTCCAGAAAAACAATGGGAATGGGACAGGAAAACGAGTGGCTGTCCACCTGGAAAATGGGAAAATAATGGGAATGGGACAGGGAAACGAGTGGCTGTCCACCTGGAAAATGGGAAAATTATGGGAATGGGACAGGGAAATGATGGGAATGTTCCAGAAAAACAATGGGAATGGGAATGTTCCAGAAAAACGAGTGGCTGTCCACCTGGAAAATGGGAAAATAATGGGAATATTCCAGAAAAACGAGTGGCTGTCCACCTAGAAAACAGGGAATGTTCCAGAAAAACAATGGGAATGTTCCAGAAAAACGAGTGGCTGTCCACCTGGAAAACAGGGAAAAATAATGGGAATGGGACAGGGAAATGATGGGAATGGGACAGAAAAACGAGTGGCTGTCCACCTGGAAAATGGGAAAAAAATGGGAATGGGACAGGAAAACGAGTGGCTGTCCACCTGGAAAACAGGGAATGTTCCAGAAAAACAATGGGAATGGGAATGGGACAGGGAAAACGAGTGGCTGTCCACCTGGAAAATGGGAAAATAATGGGAATGGGACAGAAAAACAATGGGAATGGGAATGTTCCAGAAAAACGAGTGGCTGTCCACCTGGAAAATGGGAAAATAATGGGAATGGGACAGGGAAAACGAGTGGGATCCCATGGGATTTTCATGTGATTTTTCTGGGATTTTCCTCGGGATTTTCCCAGGGATTTTCAAAGGATTTTTCCAGAATTTTCCCATGGATTTTTTCCTGGGATTTCTCCATGATTTTTCCCAGGATTTTCACGTGATTTCCCCAGGATTTCCCCAGAGACATTCAGAGGATTTTTCCCACAATTTTCCCAGGAATTTCCCCAGGATTTCCCTGTGATTTTCCCCAGATTTCCCCACAATTTTTCCCGGATTTTTCCCCACAATTTCCCCCACGATTTTCCCCACAATTTCCCCAGGATTTTTCCCATAATTTTTCCCAGATTTTTCCCACAATTTTCCCATGATTTTCCCTATGATTTCCCCACAATTTTTCCCGGATTTTCCCCACAATTTCCCCACGATTTCTCCATGATTTTCCCCACAATTTCCCCAGATTTTCCCACAATTTTTCCCAGATTTTCCCCACAATTTTCCCATGATTTTCCCCAGATTTCCTCACAATTTTTCCTGGATTTTCCCCACAATTTTCCCATGATTTTCCCCACGATTTCCCCATGATTTTCCCCAGATTTCCCCACAATTTTCCCATGATTTTCCCCAGGATTTTCCCCACAATTTCCCCACAATTTTCCCACAATTTTTCCCGGATTTTCCCCACAATTTTCCCAGGATTTTCCCCATGATTTTCCCCACAATTTTTCCCGGATTTTTCCCCATGATTTCCCCACGATTTTTCCCAGATTTTCCCCACAATTTCCCCATGATTTTCCCCACAATTTCCCCAGATTTTCCCACAATTTTTCCCGGATTTTTCCCACAATTTCCCCAGGATTTTCCCCAGATTTCCTCACAATTTTTCCCGGATTTTCCCCATATTTTCCTCATGATTTTCCCCAGATTTCCCCACAATTTTCCCATGATTTTCCCCAGGATTTTCCCCACAATTTCCCCACGATTTTACCACAATTTTCCCGCAATTTTTCCCGGATTTTCCCCACAATTTCCCCACGGTTTTCCCCACAATTTCCCCACTATTTCCCCATGATTTTCCCCACAATTTCCCCAGATTTTCCCCACAATTTTCCCCAGATTTTCCCACAATTTCCCCATGATTTTCCCCACAATTTTTCCCGGACTTTCCCACAATTTCCCCAGGATTTTCCCCCCAATTTTTCCCGGATTTTTCCCACAATTTCCCCATGATTTCCTCACGATTTTCCCCACAATTTCCCTGTGATTTTCCCCACGATTTTTCCCACAATTTTTCCCACAATTTTCCCCAGATTTTCCCCACAATTTCCCCAGGATTTCCCCCAGATTTTCCCACAATTTTTCCCGGATTTTCCCCACAATTTCCCCAGGATTTTCCCCAGGATTTTTCCCACAATTTCCCCACGATTTTCCCCACAATTTCCCCATGGCTTTCCCCAGTTTTCCCCACAATTTTCCCCACGATTTTCCCCAGATTTCCTCACAATTTTTCCCGGATTTTCCCCATATTTTCCCCAGGATTTTCCCCAGATTTCCTCACAATTTTTCCCGGATTTTTCCCAGGATTTCCCCCATGATTTCCCCACAATTTTTCCCGGATTTTTCCCAGGATTCCCCCAGGATCTCCCCTCACCCTGGTGGCCGCCATCACCACGCGCTGCTCCGGCTGCAGCCGCCCCGAGGCGTTGATGGGCTGCAGGGAGCTCCAGACATTGAAATCCAGCAGGGGATCACAGACGATCTCTGGGAATGGGAAAACATTCCAGGGGTTGGGAAAAAAAACCAGGAAATCCTGCTAAAAATGGGGAAAATGGGATTTTTTATAGAAAAAAAGGGATTCAGGGAGCTCCAGACATTGAAATCCAGCAGGGGATCACAGACGATCTCCGGGAATGGGAAAACATTCCAGGGGTTGGGAAAAAACTCCAGGGGAAAAAAACTGGGAAATCCTGATAAAACGGGGAAAAATGGGATTTTTTATAGAAAAAAAGGGATTCAGGGAGCTCCAGATGTTGGAATCCAGCAGGGGATCACAGACGATCTCTGGGAATGGGAAAACATTCCAAGGGTTGGGAAAAAAACCCGGGAAATCCTGCTAAAAATGGGGAAAATGGGATTTTTTTCTGGGATTTTTTATAGAAAAAAAGGGACTCAGGGAGCTCCAGATGTTGGAATCCAGCAGGGGATCACAGACGATCTCTGGGAACGGGAAAACGTTCCAGGGGTTGGGAAAAAACTCCAGGGGAAAAAACTGGGAAATCCTGATTAAAACAGGGAAAATGGGATTTTTTTCTGGGAGATTTTATAGAAAAAAAGGGACTCAGGGAGCCCCAGATGCTGGAATCCAGCAGGGGATCACAGACGATCTCTGGGAATGGGAAAACATTCCAGGGGCTGGGAAAACATTCCAGGGGTTGGGAAAACGTTCCAGGGGTTGGGAAAAAAAAACCCGGGAAATCCTGATAAAAATGGGGAAAATGGGATTTTTTATAGGAAAAAAGGGATTCAGGGAGCCCCAGATGTTGGAATCCAGCAGGGGATCACAGACGATCTCTGGGAACGGGAAAACATTCCAGGGGTTGGGAAAACTCCAGGGGAAAAAACTGGGAAATCCTGATTAAAACAGGGAAAATGGGATTTTTTTCTGGGAGTTTTTATAGGAAAAAAGGGATTCAGGGAGCTCCAGATGTTGGAATCCAGCAGGGGATCACAGACGATCTCTGGGAACGGGAAAACATTCCAGGGGTTGGGAAAAAAAATACAGGAAATCCTGATAAAAATGGGGAAAATGGGATTTTTTTCTGGGAGTTTTTATAGGAAAAAAGGGATTCAGGGAGCTCCAGACGTTGAAATCCAGCAGGGGATCACAGACGATCTCTGGGAATGGGAAAACGTTCCAGGGGTTGGGAAAACTCCAGGGGAAAAAAATGGGAAATCCTGCTAAAAATGGGATTTGTGTGGGAGTTTTTATGGATGAAAGGGATTGGTGGGATTCGGATGTTGGAGTTTCCAGGATTTCCCCAGGATTTCCCCAGGATCCTCCAGGATTTCCTGGGACTCTCCCAGGATTTTCTCACGATTTTCCCAAGGTTTTCCCAGGATTTCTGTGAGATTTTTCCCAGGATTTTCCTGTGATTCTCCCGGAATTTTCCCAGGATTTCCCAGGATTTCCCCAGGATTTCCCAGGATTTCCCAGGATTTCCCCAGGATTTCCCCAGGATTTCCCAGGATTTCCCAGGATTTCCCAGGATTTCCCCAGGATTTCCCCAGGATTTCCCCAGCGTTTTCCTGTGATTTCCCCAGGATTTCCCCAGGATTTCCCCAGGATTTCCCAGGATTTCCCCAGGATTTCCCAGGATTTCCCCAGGATTTCCCCAGGATTTCCCCAGGATTTCCCAGGATTTCCCAGGATTTCCCCAGGATTTCCCCAGGATTTCCCCAGGATTTTCCCAGGATTTCCCAGGATTCCCCAGGATTTCCCCAGGATTTCCCAGGATTTCCCCAGGATTTCCCCAGGATTTTCCCAGGATTTCCCCAGGATTTCCCCAGGATTTCCCCAGGATTTCCCAGGACTCTGCCAGGATTTCCCCAGGATTTTCTTGGGTTTTTCCCTGGATTCCCCTCAGGATTTCCCACGATTTTCCCAGAATTTCCCTGGGATTTCCCTGGGTTTTTCCCAGGATTTCCCCAAGGTTTCTCCCATGTTTTTCTCAGATTTCCCCAGGATTTGGGCCGCTGACCTGGGCTGATGCTGCAGCCCCATTGCAGCCCCATTGCAGCCCCATTGCATCAGCCCCATTGCCGCCCCATTGCATCAGCCCCATTGCAGCCCTAGCACAGCCCCCTTGCAGCACTGACCTGGGTTGATGCTGAAGGCCCCATTGCAGCCCCATTCACAGCCCCATTGCAGCCCCATTGCAGCAGCCCCCTTGCAGCACTGACCTGGGTTGATGCTGAAGGCCCCATTGCAGCAGCCCCATTGCAGCAGCCCCATTGCAGCAGCCCCATTCACAGCCCCATACACAGCCCCATTACCAGCACTGACCTGGGTTGATGCTGAGGGCCCCATTGCAGCCCCATTCACAGCACTAACCTGGGTTGATGCTGAAGGCGCTCTGCAGCCCCATCACAGCCCCATTGCAGCAGCCCCATTGCAGCCCCCCTGCAGCCCCACTGACCTGGGTTGATGCTGAAGGCCCCATTGCAGCCCTAGCACAGCCCCATTGCAGCCCCAATGCAGCCCCACTGACCTGGGTTGATGCTGAAGGCGCTCTGCAGCCCCATTGCAGCCCCATTGCAGCCCTAGCACAGCCCCATTGCATCAGCCCCATTGCAGCCCCATTGACAGCACTGACCTGGGTTGATGCTGAAGGCCCCAATGCAGCCCTAGCACAGCCCCATTGCAGCAGCCCCCCCTGTGCAGCACTAACCTGGGTTGATGCTGAAGGCCCCAATGCAGCACTGACCTGGGTTGATGCTGAAGGCGCTCTGCAGCCCCATTCACAGCCCCATTGCAGCCCCAATGCAGCAGCCCCATTGCAGCCCCAATGCAGCCCCACTGACCTGGGTTGATGCTGAAGGCCCCAATGCAGCCCTAGCACAGCCCCATTGCAGCCCCACTAACCTGGATTGATGCTGAAGGCGCTCTGCAGCCCCATCACAGCCCCAATGCAGCAGCCCCATTGCAGCCCCATTCACAGCCCCATTCACAGCCCCATTGCAGCCCCATCACAGCCCCATTGCAGCCCTAGCACAGCCCCATTGCAGCCCCATTGCAGCACTAACCTGGGTTGATGCTGAAGGCGCTCTGCAGCCCCATTGCAGCCCCATTGCAGCCCTAGCACAGCCCCATTACCAGCACTGACCTGGGTTGATGCTGAAGGCCCCATTGCAGCCCTAGCACAGCCCCATTGCAGCCCCATTGACAGCACTAACCTGGGTTGATGCTGAAGGTGCTCTGCAGCCCCATTCACAGCCCCATTCACAGCCCCATTCACAGCCCCATTGCAGCCCCATGGCAGCCCCATTACCAGCACTGACCTGGGTTGATGCTGAAGGCGCTCTGCAGCCCCATACACAGCCCCAATGCAGCAGCCCCATTGCAGCAGCCCCATTGCAGCCCCACTGACCTGGGTTGATGCTGAAGGCCCCAATGCAGCCCTAGCACAGCCCCATTGCAGCCCCATTCACAGCCCCATTGCAGCCCCAATGCAGCAGCCCCATTGCAGCCCCCCTGCAGCACTGACCTGGGTTGATGCTGAAGGCCCCATTGCAGCCCAGCACAGCCCCATTGCAGCCCCATACACAGCCCCATTGCAGCCCCACTGACCTGGGTTGATGCTGAAGGCCCCATTGCAGCACTGACCTGGGTTGATGCTGAAGGCCCCATTGCAGCACTGACCTGGGTTGATGCTGAAGGCGCTCTGCAGCCCCATCGCAGCCCCATTGCAGCCCCAATGCAGCACTAACCTGGGTTGATGCTGAAGGCCCCATTACCAGCACTGACCTGGGTTGATGCTGAAGGCGCTCTGCAGCCCCATTGCAGCCCAGCACAGCCCCAATGCAGCCCCCTTGCAGCCCCACTGACCTGGGTTGATGCTGAAGGCGCTCTGCAGCCCCAGCACAGCCCTAGCACAGCCCCATTCACGGCCCCATTCACAGCCCCATTGCAGCAGCCCCATTCACAGCCCCATTGCAGCACTAACCTGGGTTGATGCTGAAGGCGCTCTGCAGCCCCATTGCAGCACTGACCTGGGTTGATGCTGAAGGCGCTCTGCAGCCCCAGCACAGCCCCATTGCAGCCCAGCACAGCCCCAATGCAGCCCCAATGCAGCAGCACTGACCTGGGTTGATGCTGAAGGCGCTCTGCAGCCCCATTGCAGCCCAGCACAGCCCCATACACAGCCCCAATGCAGCACTAACCTGGGTTGATGCTGAAGGCCCCAATGCAGCCCCACTAACCTGGGTTGATGCTGAAGGCCCCAATGCAGCAGCCCCATTGGCAGCACTGACCTGGGTTGATGCTGAAGGCGCTCTGCAGCCCCATTGCAGCCCCATTCACAGCCCCATTGCAGCCCCACTGACCTGGGTTGATGCTGAAGGCGCTCTGCAGCCCCATTGCAGCCCCATTCACAGCCCCATTGCAGCCCCAATGCAGCCCCATTCACAGCCCCAGCACAGCCCCATTGCAGCCCCCCCCCTTGCAGCACTAACCTGGGTTGATGCTGAAGGCGCTCTGCAGCCCCATTGCAGCCCCATTCACAGCCCCATTGCAGCCCCATTGCAGCCCCATTGCAGCCCCACTGACCTGGGTTGATGCTGAAGGCGCTCTGCAGGGAGCTGCGGCGCATGCAGCTCTGGGTGCTGGCGGCCGCGTGCATGTGGGACTGCAGCTGCAGGGCACAGAGCGGGAACTGCGGCACCGAGCCCGGAGCGCTGGGAACGTTGTGGGCACGGAAACACTGCAGGCACAAACACGGCACGAAAATTCTGCTGTTATGGGGGGTTTTAATATTGGGGGTTTTTGGGGTTTGAATGGGGTTTGAATGGAATTTGAATGGAATTTTAATGGAATTTAAATGGATTTTTAATGGATTTTTAATGGATTTTTAATGGATTTTTTAATAGAATTTTAAAGATTTTTAATGGATTTTTAATGGAATTTTAAAGATTTTTAATGCAATTTTAATGTAATTTTTAATAGAATTTTAATGTAATTTTTAATAGAATTTTAAAGATTTTTAATGGAATTTTAATGGATTTTTAATGGATTTTAATGGTATTTTAATGGAATTTTAATGGAATTTTAAAGATTTTTAATGGATTTTAAATGGATTTTTAATGGATTTTTAATGGAATTTTAAAAATTTTTAATGGATTTTTAATGGAATTTTAATGGATTTTTAATGGAATTTTAATGGAATTTTAAAGATTTTAAATGATTTTTTAATGGATTTTTAATGGAATTTTAAAGATTTTAATGAATTTTAATGGAATTTTAAAGATTTTTAATGGAATTTTAATGGAATTTTAATGGATTTTTAATGGAATTTTAATGGATTTTTAAAGATTTTTAATGGAATTTTAATGGAATTTTAAAGATTTTTAATGGATTTTTAATGGATTTTTAATGGAATTTTTAATGGATTTTTAATGAATTTTTAATGGAATTTTAAAGATTTTTAATGGAATTTTAATGGAATTTTAAACATTTTTAATGGATTTTTAATGTTTAATGGATTTTAATGACTTTTCAATGGACTTTCAAGGTCTTAATGCATTTCATAAATTTTAAATGGACTTTTAAGGTTTTAATGCATTTTCATAAATTTTCAATGGACTTCCACAGATTGACATGAATTCTAATGAATTTTCAATGGACTTTTAAAGTTTTAATGCATTTTAATAAATTTTCAATGGACTTCTACAGCATGAATGATTCTAATGAATTTTCAATGGACTTTTAAGGTTTTAACGCATTTTAATAAATTTTCAAAGGATTTAAATGATTTTTAATTTGATTTTACCGATCTTTAATGACTTTTCAATGGATTTCCAATGGGCTTTGTGGAGTAATGAACTTTCAACGGGTTTTTATGGATTCAACTGATTTTTAATTGGGTTTTAAGGGATTTCCAAAGGATTTAAACAGATTTTTAAGGCATTTTTTCCCCACCCCGTGCCCCCCTCACCTCTTTGATGAGCTGGGTCTCGTTGGCGTCCTGCAGCAGGAAAATGGGGAAGGAAAATCCTCGTAGGAGATCCCGGAGCCGCCCGGGTTCCACTCGGAGCCGTTGCAGTGAGAGAACTGAGGGCCATAGGTGTCTGAATAAACGCCTGAAAAATGGGGGAAAATGGTGAAAAATGGGAGAAAAACGGTGAAAAATGGGCAAAAACTGGGCAAGAACTGAGGGCCATAGGAGTCTGAATAAACACCTGAAAAATGGGGGAAAAACGGTGAAAAATGGGGGAAAAACGGTGAAAAATGGGGGAAAAAACGGTGAAAAATGGGTAAAAATTGGGCAAGAATTGAGGGCCATAGGAGTCTGAATAAACGCCTGAAAAATGGGGAAAAATGGTAAAAAATGGGGGAAAAACGGTGAAAAATGAGTAAAAATTGGGCAAGAATTGAGGGCCATAGGTGTCTGAATAAACGCCTGAAAAATGGGGGAAAATGGTGAAAAATGGGTAAAAATTGGGCAAGAACTGAGGGCCATAGGTGTCTGAGTAAACGCCTGAAAAATGGGGAAAAATGGTGAAAAATGGGGGAAAAACGGTGAAAAATGGGCAAAAACTGGGTAAGAACTGAGGGCCATAGGAGTCTGAATAAACGCCTGAAAAATGGGGGAAAAATGGTAAAAAATGGGGGAAAAATGGTAAAAAATGGGTAAAAATTGGGCAAGAACTGAGGGCCATAGGAGTCTGAATAAACACCTGAAAAATGGGGGAAAAATGGGGGAAAATGGGGGAAAACGGTGAAAAATGGGGAAAAAACTGGGTAAGAACTGCGGGGCCATAGGAGTCTGAATAAACACCTGAAAAATGGGGGGGAAAATGGTGAAAAATGGGGGGAAAATGGTGAAAAATGGGGGAAAAACGGTGAAAAATGGCAAAAATTGGGCAAGAACTGAGGGCCATAGGAGTCTGAGTAAACACCTGAAAAATGGGGGGAAAATGGTGAAAAATGGGCAAAAACTGGGCAAGAACTGAGGGCCATAGGAGTCTGAGTAAATGCCTGAAAAATGGGGAAAAATGGTGAAAAATGGGCAAAACTGGGCAAGAACTGCAGGCCATAGGAGTCTGAATAAACGCCTGAAAAAATGGGGGAAAAATGGTGAAAAATGGGGTAAAAATTGGGCAAGAACTGAGGGCCATAGGAGTCTGAATAAACGCCTGAAAAATGGGGGAAAAATGGTAAAAAATGGGGAAAAACTGGGTAAGAACTGTGGGCCATAGGAGTCTGAATAAACGCCTGAAAAATGGGGAAAAAATGGGTAAAAATGGGCAAGAACTGAGGGCCATAGGTGTCTGAATAAATGCCTGAAAAATGGGGGAAAAACAGAGAAAAATGGGCAAAAACTGGGTAAGAACTGTGAGCCACAGGTGTCTGAATAAACGCCTGAAAAATGGGGGAAAAACAGAGAAAAATGGGTAAAAATTGGGCAAGAACTGAGGGCCATAGGAGTCTGAGTAAACGCCTGAAAAATGGGGGAAAATGGTGAAAAATGGGGGGAAAAATGGGCAAGAACTGCAGGTTATAGGTGTCTGAATAAACGCCTGAAAAATTGGGGGAAAAATGGTGAAAAATGGGGGAAAATTGGGCAAAAAACTGGAGCCACTTAGAGCCATTGCAGTGAGAGAACTGAGGGCCATAGGAGTCTGAGTAAACGCCTGAAAAATGGGGGAAAAATGGTGAAAAATGGGCAAAAACTGAGGGCCATAGGAGTCTGAATAAACGCCTGAAAAATGGGGGAAAATGGTGAAAAATGGGTAAAAACTGGGCAAGAACTGAGGGCCATAGGAGTCTGAGTAAACGCCTGAAAAATGGGGGGAAAAATGGTGAAAAATGGGCAAAAACTGGGCAAGAACTGTGGGCTGCAGGTGTCTGAATAAATGCCTGAAAAATGGGGGGAAAAATGGTAAAAAATGGGCAAAAATTGGGCAAGAACTGAGGGCCATAGGAGTCTGAATAAACACCTGAAAAATGGGGGGAAAATGGTGAAAAATGGGTAAAAACTGTGTCCTGCAGGTGTCTGAATAAACACCTGAAAAATGGGGATAAAACAGAGAAAAATGGGCAAGAACTGCAGGCCATAGGTGTCTGAATAAACGCCTGAAAAATGGGGGAAAAACGGTGAAAAATGGGCAAAAATTGGGCAAGAACTGAGGGCCACAGGAGTCTGAGTAAACACCTGAAAAATGGGGACAAAACGGGGGAAAATGGGTAAAAATTGGGCAAGAACTGAGGGCCACAGGAGTCTGAGTAAACACCTGAAAAAGGGGAACAAAACGGGGGAAAATGGAAAGGAAAATGGGAAAAAAGGTGAAAATGCAAAAAGAACAGTGAAAAAAAATGGGATAAAATGAGGAAAACCAGGGGGAAAATGGGGGGGAGAAAATGGGAAAAAAGAGGGGAAAAACAGGAGGAAAACCCAAGAAAAAAATGGAAGAAAAATGCGAAGAAAACGGGGAAATGGAGGAAAAAATGGGGAAAAAAAAGGGGGAAAAAGGGGAAAAAAAGGGGAAAAAAAAGGGGAAAAAAAGGGGAAAAAAAAGGGGAAAAAAAGGGGAAAAAAAGGGGAAAAAAAAGGGGAAAAAAAGGGGAAAAAAAAGGGGGAAAAAAAAGGGAAAAAAAAAGGGGAAAAAAAAGGGAAAAAGTTTGGGATTTTGCTCACCAAATCCATCGTTGGGACACTTCAATCCTGGGGAAAATCCTTGGGAAGGGGCGGGAGAGGCAGCGGCCACGGCCAGGCCTGAAATCCGGGAGGTTCCTTTCAGCTGCATCAAAACCTCCCTGGAAATGGGGAAAAAGGGCTGGAATTTGGGATTTATCCAGAGAAAAGTGAAATCCAGGGATAAATCAAGGAAATGAAGGGAAAAATGCCGAGATTTTTATCTTGGGAGGGCCCAAAATGGTGGAAAACCAACAAGGCTGGAAATTCCCTCAGGTGCAGCAAAACCTCCCTGGAAATGGGGAAAAAAGGGCTGGAATTTGGGATTTATCCATCAGGAATTGAAATCTGGGGATGAATCAAGGGAATGAAGAAAAAGGCCCAGGAATTTTATTTTGTGAGGGCCCAAAATGGTGGAAAACCAGCAAGGGTGGAAATCCTGAAATTCCCTCAGGTGCAGCAAAACCTCCCTGGAAATGGGGAAAAAGGGCTGGAATTTGGGATTTATCCAGAGAAAAGTGAAATCCAGGGATAAATCAAGGAAATGAAGGGGAAAATGCTGAGGTTTTTATTTTGTGAGGGCCCAAAATGGTGGAAAACCAGCAAGGCCGGAAATCCTGGAAATTCCCTCAGGTGCAGCAAAACTTCCCTGGAAAAAAAGGGCTGGAATTTGGGATTTATCCATGAGGAATTGAAATCTGGGGATAAACTTAAAAAATAATGGAAAATCCCTTGGAAAATGGCCTAAAATGAGGGGAAAATCAACAGGGAGAATCTTCCCTGCTTTTCCCAGGAAAAGGAGCCCCAAGTCCATCCCAAGGTTTATTTTCCATATTTTTGTAAAACCATGGATCAGCATTCCATGGATTTGAGAAGCCAATCCCACAAAAGGAAAGAAAAGCAGGAAAGGCAAAGCTCAGCAAGGACAGCAGCCCTGGAACCCCAGGAGCGCCTGAAAAGGGGATTTGATCCCGGATTTTGGCGTTCCCGATCCCGGAATTCCCACCTGGAGAAGAGCTTCCCGTCCAGCAGGATCATGTAGGGAGGGTGGGGGCCCTTGGACAGGGCCCACTCCAGGTCCTGCTCCTGCTCCACCACGTGGATCACGCCCGTGTCCCGCTCAGCGAGGCTGCGGAGGGAAAAACGGGATCTGAGCCCCAGGAATCCCGGGATTGCCAGGAAAAATCCGGGGGGTTCCATGGAATAGCAGGGGAGCGGGGTGAGGGGTTGAGGGGAAGAGCTGCGGGGTGGAAATTTGGGATTTGTCCCCTCAGAATTCCCAAAATTCCCATGAAAAATCCATGGAATACTAGGGGAGCAGGGTGAGGGAGGGCTGTGGAGTGGAAATGTGGGATTTGTTCCCTCAGAATTCTCAAAATTCCCACGAAAAATCCATGGATTCCCATGGAATACTAGGGGAGCGTGGTGAGGGAGAGCTGTGGGGTGGAAATGTGGGATTTGTCCCCTCAGGATTCCCAAAATTCTCTGGAAAACCAAGGCAGAGAGCTGAGGAATTCAGGGAAGAGCTGTGGAATGGAAATGTGGGATTTGTCCCCTCAGGATTCCCAAAATTCCCATGGAAAATCCATGGGTTTCTATGGAATAGCAGGGGAGCGGGGTGAGGGAGAGCTGTGGGGTGGAAATGCGGGATTTGTCCCCTCAGGATTCCAGGGAATGCCACAAAAAATCCGTGGATTCCCATGGAACACCATGGCAGGGGGATGAGGGGTTGAGGGGAAGAGCTGTGGGGTGGAATGTGGGATTTGTCCCCTCAGAATTCCCAAAATTCCCTGGAAAAGCAGGGCAGGGAGCTGAGGGGCTCTGCCACTGCCAGCAGCACTGGGAGGCTCCCTCAGACACCCCCAGCATTCCCAAATCCCCAGGAATTCCCAGGAATTCCAGAATTCCTCACACTGGCGGCCGATCTGGTACATGGCACGCAGCACCCCCAGCATTCCCCAGATTTTCCTAGAATTCCCAAATTCCCAAAATTCCCAGGATATCTCACACAGGCAGGGAGGCTCCCTCACACCCCCAGCATTCCCAGCATTCCCAGAATTCCCGGAATTCCCGGCATTCCCAGGTTTCTGCTCACACTGGCAGCCGATCTGGTGCGTGGCGTTGAGCAGGCGCACGCAGGCGCTGTGTGGTTCAGGCTGATGTAAATCTTCCTGTGCACTGAATTGCCCTGGCAGGAACCTGGGGTGGCACGGGAAAAATGGGGTCAGAAACGGGGAAAAACGGGGAAAAACGGGGAAAAACGGGAAAAACGGGGTCAGAAACGGGGAAAAACGGGGAAAACGGGGAAAAACGGGGTCAAAAATGGGGAAAAACTGGGAAAAACGGGGAAAAACGGGGAAAAACGGGGGTCAGGGGCTGGGAAACACCGGGAGCAGAGACTGGGGATGGCATGGAAAAACGGGATCAAAATGGGGAAAAAACCGGGAAAAACGGGGTCAAAAACGGGGAAAAACCGGGAAAATGGGATCAGGGACTGGGGACGGGGCAGGGAAACACCAGCAGCAGAGACTGGGAATGGCAGGGGAAAAATGGGATCAGACACTGGGAATGACTGGGATCAAAACCTGGGAATGGCATGGGACAAATGGGATCAGGGATTGGGAATGACTGGGATCAAAACCTGGGAATGGAACAGGGAAAAACGGGATCAAAAGCCAGGAATGGCACAGGATAAATGGGATCAGAACCTGGGAACGGGCTGGGGCAAATGGGACCAAGGACTGGGAAAAATTGGGATCAGAAACTGGGAATGTCACAGGAAAAACCAGGATCAAAACCTGGGAATGGGGCTGGGAAAGACCGGGATCAGAGACTGGGAACGGGGCTGGAAAAACGGGATCAAAAACTGGGAATGGGCTGGGAAACACCAGGAATGGGGCAGGGAAACAGGGAAGAGACCCTTGCCTGGGTTTAACCCCAAAACCTGGGAATGGGCTGGGAAAAGGAAAAGGGAACGGGAGCCGGGGACACAGGGACCCCAAAAGGGGAAACTGGGGACCCCAAAAGAGCCAACAAGGACCCCAAAGGGGGAATTAGGGACCCCAAAGGGGGAACTGGGGACCCCAAAAGGGGAATTGGGGACCCCAAAAGGGGAATTGGGGACCCGAAAAGGGGAATTGGGGACCCCAAAGGGGAATTGGGGACCCCAAAGGGGGAACTGGGGACCCCAAAAGGGGAATTGGGGACCCCAAAAGGGGAATTGGGGACCCCCAAAAGTGCCCCGGGAGGCCTCGCCCCCTCCGCTCCTCTCAGGAGCCCCAGGCCGCCCTTCCCCGCTCCCCCTCAGGTCTCACCCGCCGCCAGCGCGGCCACGAGCAGAGCGCGGAGCAGCCCCAGGGAATTCCAGGCCGTTCCCATGGAATTCCGGGCCGTTCCCATGGAATTCCGGGCCGTTCCCGGGGCCATTCCCGGGGAATCCTGGCCCGGCCCGGCCGCCATCACCGCCCGTGGCCACTCCACTTCCGCCATCCGGCGGAAGTGACGCAGAGGAAAAGCGGTGCCGCTTCCGGGGCGTTCCCGCGGTGCCGACGTGGAGGTTCCGGGTTGCGGCCGGGCCGGGCTGGGACCATGTTGACCAAATTCGAGACCAAATCCGCGCGGGTGAAAGGTGAAAAACCGGGATAAAGCGGGGAAAAAGCGGGAAAAACCGGGATAAAGCGGGGTTCTGGAATGGGGAGCCGGAACTGGGGGGGGGAAGCTGGGATCCCGTCATGGAGGGAGGGCCCGGAGCGGCTGGAGAGGGGAATGGAGGGGCCTGAAGGGGGGATCCAGGGGCGGTTTGGGATCTGATCCAGGGGGGATTTGGGGTCTGATCGCAGGTTTTTCCCAGGTTTATTTCCCAGGTTTTTCCCAGGTTTATTTCCCAGGCTTTTCCCAGGTTTATTTCCCCCCTTTCCCCGCCCTTTCCCAGGTTTATTTCCCAGGGTTTTTCCCAGGTTTATTTCCAGTTTTTCCCCCCTTTTCGCAGGGCTCTCGTTCCACCCCAAGCGGCCCTGGGTGCTGAGCAGCCTCCACAACGGCGTCATCCAGCTCTGGGACTACCGCATGTGCACCCTCATCGACAAGTTCGACGAGCACGACGGTAAAAATGGGGGAAAAAAGGGCAAAAACGGGCAAAAACGGGAAAAAAACAGGAAAAAATCGGGAAAAAATGAAAAATTCTGGGAAAAATCCGGGAATTCCAGGCGTTCTGGGGAGCCCTGAGGCTGTGGTGGGGTGGGTCCCATGTGTGCCCTCATTGACAAGATCGATGAGCACAACGGTAAAAATGGGGGGAAAAAGGGTAAAAACGGGGAAAAAACAGGAAAAAACAGAAAAAAATTGGGAAAAATGAAAAAATTCTGGGAAAAATCCGGGAATTCTGGGGTGTTCTGGGGAGCCCCGGAGGCTGTGGTGGGGTGGGTCCCATGTGTGCCCTCATTGACAAGTTCAACGAGCACGACGGTAAAAATGGGGTGAAAAAGGGTAAAAAACGGGAAAAAACAGGAAAAAAACAGAAAAAATCAGGAAAAATGAAAAAATTCTGGGAAAAATCCGGGAATTCCGGGCGTTCTGGGGAGCCCCGGAGGCTGTGGTGGGGTGGGTCCCATGTGTGCCCTCATTGACAAGATCGATGAGCACGACGATGAAAATGGGGTGAAAAAGGGTAAAAACGGGAAAAAACCAGAAAAAACAGGAAAAAATCAGGAAAAATGGCAAAATTCTGGGAAAACTCCAGGAATTCTGGGGGTTCTGGGAGCTCCCTGAAGTTTGGGGGAGAATTCCCAAAGGTTTGGGCCGGGTCCCGTGTGCGCCCTCATTGAAAAGTTCGATGAGCACGACGGCAAAAATGGGGAAAAAATGGGAAAAAATCAGAAAAAATGGGAAAATTCAAAAAACTCTGGGAAAAACCCAGGGAAAAATGGGAGAAATCCAAGAATTCTTGGGGTTCTGGGATCCCCTTGAACTCCTGGCGCTTCTGGGTTGGCTCTGGAGGGGGAGAAATTCCCAAGGATTTTGGGGGGAAATTCCCCAAAAATTGGGAAAAAAACCCCCAAAATTTAGGAAAAATTCCCAGAAGTTTGGGGGAAAATTCCCAAAAAATCAGGAAGAGAATTCAGAGGGAATCCAAGGGATTTCCCATTCCAGGGCCGGTCCGAGGCATCGATTTCCACAAGCAGCAGCCCGCTCTTCGTGTCCGGGGGCGATGACTACAAAATCAAGGTGAGCATTCCCAAATTTCCCCTTTTTTTTCCCATTTTCCCCCCAATTTTTCCCTGGTTTTTTTTTCCATTTTTTTCCCCTTTTTTCCCCATTTTTCTGGTTTTTTTCCATTTTTTTCCCCATTTTTTCCCCCCATTTTTCCCCCATTTTTGCCCCCATTTTTTCCCCCATTTTTCCCATTTTCTCCCCTGTTTTCTCCCCTGTTTTCTTCCCATTTTCTTCCCATTTTTCTTCCCATTTTTTCCCATTTTTTTCCCAAATTTTTCCCATTTTCCCCCCCATTTTTACTTCTCTTTTCTTCCCATTTTCTTCCCATTCTCTTCCTATTTTTTCCTATTTTTTTCCCATTTTTTCCCATTTTCTTCCCCATTTTTTTCCCCAAATTTTTCCCATTTTCCCCCATTTTTTCTTCCCATTTTCTTCCCATTTTCTTCCCATTTTCTTCCCATTTTCTTCCATTTTCTTCCCATTTTTTTCCCAAATTTTCCCATTTTTCTTCCCATTTTTCCCGCCCATTTTCCCCACCCATTTTCCTCTCTTTTTTTTCCCATTTTCTTCCCATTTTCTTCCCATTTTTTTCCATTTTTTTCCCATTTTTTTCTCATTTTTTCCCATTTTTTCCCATTTTTTTCCCAATTTTTCCATTTTCCCCCCCATTTTTCTTCTCTTTTTCTTCCCATTTTCTTTCCATTTTCTTTCCATTTTCTTCCCATTTCTTTCCATTTTCTTTCCATTTTCTTTCATTTTCTTTCCATTTTCTTCCCATTTTTTTCCCATTTTCTTCCCATTTTCTTCCCCATTTTTTCCCCAAATTTTTCCCATTTTTCCCCCCCCATTTTTCTTCCCATTTTTTTTCCCATTTTCTTCCCATTTTTTTCCCATTTTTTTCCCATTTTCTTCCCATTTTCTTCCCCATTTTCTTCCCCATTTTCTTCCCCATTTTCTTCCCCATTTTCTTCCCCATTTTCTTCCCCATTTTCTTCCCCATTTTCTTCCCATTTTCTTCCCATTTTCTTCCATTTTCTCCCATTTTCTCCCCATTTTCTTCCCATTTTTTTCCCAAATTTTTCCCATTTTTTCCCCACATTTTCCTCTCTTTTTCTCCCCATTTTCTTCCCATTTTTTCCTTATTTTTTCCCCCCTTTTCCCCCCCAAAAAAACCCAGACCCTGGCAAGAGCTGGGATCATCCCTGAGCTCTTTCCCAGCTCAAAATTCTTGGGAATAAAATTTGGGAATCGGGACTGAGGGATGGGAGCGAGAAACCTGGGATCAAAAACCGGAATTGAGTGGGAAAATCTGGAATAAACGGAGAAAAATCCCAGGAAAAAGCAAAAAAAAGGAAAAAAAATAGTGGGAATTTGGGAATTTGGTGCTGCCGCTGCCTCAGGGTGGGGCTGGGCCTGTTCTGCTCCGGAATTCGGGAATTTTCTGGGAATTTTCCCTGTGGAATTGCAGGTGTGGAATTACAAACTGGGCCTGTCCCGGTGTGGAATTCCGGGAATTTTCTGGAATTTTCTGGGAATTTTCCCTGTGGAATTGCAGGTCTGGAATTACAAACTGGGCCTGTCCCGGTGTGGAATTCCGGGAATTTTCCGGGAATTTTTCTGGGAATTTTCCCTGTGGAATTGCAGGTCTGGAATTACAAACTGGGCCTGTCCCGGTGTGGAATTCCAGGAATTTCCAGGAATTTTCCGGGAATTTTCCCTGTGGAATTGCAGGTCTGGAATTACAAACTGGGCCTGTCCCGGTGTGGAATTCCGGGAATTTTCTGGGAATTTTCCCTGTGGAATTGCAGGTCTGGAATTACAAACTGCGGCGCTGCCTCTTCACCCTGCTGGGACACCTGGACTACATCCGCACCACCTTCTTCCACCACGTCAGTCCTGGAATTCCGGGAATTCCCGGGAATTCTGGGATCATACGGGAATTCTGGGAATGCAGGATTATCCCAGGAATTCTGGGGTGCTGGGAATGCAGGGTTATCCCAGGAATTTCTGGGGCTTTGCTGGGAATTCTGGGGTTCTGGGAATTCCGGGATTTTCCCCGGGAATTTCTGGGAATTATCCGGGAATTTCTGCGGCTTTCCTGGGAATTTTGAGGGGTTCTGGACTGCAGGTTATCCCGGGAATTCCGGGGCTTTCCTGGGAATTTTTGGGGATTGTCCCAGGAATTTCTGGGGATTAACCTGGGAATTCTGGGGCTTTCCTGGGAATTTCTGGGGTTCTGGGAATGCAGGATTATCCTGGGAATTTCCAGGGATTATCCGGGAATTCTGGGGTTCTGGGAGTTCTGGGAATGCAGGGCTATCCCGGGAATTCTGGGGATTACCCCAGGAATTCCAGGGCTTTCCTGGGAATTTCTGGGGTTCTGGGAATGCAGGATTATCCTGGGAATTCTGGGATTTTCCTGGGAATTTCTGGGGATTATCCCAGGAATTCTGGGGCTTTCCTGGGAATTCCAGGAATTTTTGGGAATTTCCGGGGATTATCCGGGAATTCTGGGGTGCTGGGAGTTCTGGGGTTCTGGGAATGCAGGATTGTCCTGGGAATGCCGGGATTTTCCTGGAAATTTCCAGGGATTATCCGGGAATTCTGGGGTTCCGGGAGTTCTGGGAATGCAGGGTTATCCCGGGAATTCTGGGGATTACCCCGGGAATTCCGGGGCTTTCCTGGGAATTTCTGGGGCTTTCCTGGGAATTCCGGGAATTCCTGGGAATTTCCAGGGATTATCCGGGAATTTTCTGGGGCTTTCCTGGGAATTCTGGGGTTCTGGGAATGCAGGGTTATCCTGGGAATTCTGGGGATTATCCTGGGAATTTCTGGGGCTTTCCTGGGAATTCTGGGGTTATCCAGGAATTCTGGGGTGCTGGGGTTCTGGGAATGCAGGATTATCCCGGGAATTCCTGGGAATTCTGGGGATTTTCTGGGAATTTCTGGGGTGCCAGGAGTTCTGGGGTTCTGGGAATACAGGGTTATCCCGGGAATTCCAGGAATTCCTGGGAATTCTGGGGGTTAGCTGGGAGTTCTGGGAATGCCGGATTATCCCGGGAATTCTGGGGGTTATCCTGGGAATTCCTGGGCTTTCCTGGGAATTCTGGGGTTCTGGGAATGCAGGATTATCCCAGGAATTCTGGGGGTTGTCCTGGGAATTCCGGGACTTTCCTGGGGATTTTGAGGGGTTCTGGGAATGCAGGGTTATCCCAGGAATTCCTGGGATTATCCTGGGAATTCTGGGGTGCTGGGAGTTCTGGGAATGCAGGGTTATCCCGGGAATTCTGGGGCTTGTCCTGGGAATTTCTGGGGATTTTCCTGGGAATTTCTGGGGTTCTGGGAATGCTGGGAATTCCTGGAATGCTGGGGTTCTGGGGGTTCTGGGAATGCAGGATTATCCTGGGAATTCTGGGGGTTATGCTGGGAATTATGGGAATTCCTGGAATTTTCTGGAAATTCTGAGGCTTTCTTGGGAATTCTGGGGTTTTCTGGGAATTCTGGGTTATCCCAGGGATCCAGGATTTCTGGCAATGCCCAGTGGGAATCAGCTCTCTTGGGAATTCCGGGATTTATCCTGGGAATTCTGGAGTTCTGGGAATTTTGGGGATTATCCCAGGAATTCTGGGGCTTTCCTGGGAATTCTGGAGTTCTGGGGTTTTCTGGAAATCCAGAGTTATCCTGGGAATTCAGGGCTTTATCCTGGGAATTTCTGGGAATTCTGGGCTTTTCCAGCGTTATCTGGGAATCCAGGATTTCAGGGAATTCTGGGGTTTTCCAGGGAATCCAGGATTTCATGGAATTCTGGGCTTTTCCAGGGTTTTCCAGGGAATCCAGGATTTCATGGAATTCTGGGGCTTTCCCAGGGAATCCAGGATTTCAGGGAATTCTGGTGGGATCATTCCATGAAATCCTCATTTTCCTGGCAATCCTGTTGTGGTTTTTTCCGGGAATTCCTTCCTGGGAATCTCCAGCGGGGATTTTTTCAATGGGAATTTTTTTATGGAATTTCCCCAGGATCCCTTCCCTTTCCCTGGGAAATGAGGAATTCCCGGGCCGGGCTCTCTCCAGGCCCCCAATCCCAGGGGGGTTTTTTGTGGATTTGTTCCCATTTTTTCCCGTTTTTTCCAGGAATATCCCTGGATCCTGAGCGCCTCCGATGACCAAACCATCCGCGTGTGGAACTGGCAGAGCCGCACCTGCGTCTGGTCAGTGCTGGGATCCCGGGATTTGTGGGATTTGTGGGATTTATGGGATTTATGGGATTTATGGGATTCCTGGGATTTCTGGGATTTATGGGATTGACGGGGATTCCTGGGGATTCTGAGATTCCCTGGGATTCTGGGATTCTCTGGGATTTTCCTGGGGTTTTCTGGGATTCCTGGGATCTCCTGGATTCTGGGATTCTCTGCGATTCCTGGAATTCCTTGGGAACTTCTGGGATTTCCTGGGGATTCCCGGGGATTCCTGGGGATTCTGGATTTCCTGGATTCTGGGATTCCTGGGATTCTGAGGTTCCTGGATTCCTCAGGGGTTCCTGGGATTCCTGAGGGATTCCCGGAGTTTGTGAGATGTCCGGGATTCCTGGGATTTCCTGGGGATTCTGGGATTCTTTGGATTCTGAGATTCCTGGGATTCTGGGATTTGTGGGATGGGACTTCCTGGGTTTGTGGGATTCCTTGGGATTCCATGGGGATTCTGGGATTTCCTGGGATTCTGAGGTTCCTGGATTCCTGGGATTCCTGAGGGATTCCTGGGGATTCTGGGATTTCCTGGGATTTCTTGGGATTTCATGGGGATTCCTGAGACCCTGGGATTCCTTGGGATTCTGGGATTCCTGGGGATTTCTGGGATTCCCTGGGGTTTATGGGATGTCTGGGATTCCTGGGGATTTCCTGGGATCCTGGGATTCCTTGGGATTCTGGGATTCTCTGGGATTCCTGGGGTTTTCTGGGATTCCTGGGGTTTTCTGGGATTCCTTGGGGATTCCTGAGACCTGGGGATTCCTTGGGATTCTGGAATTCCCTGGAGATTCCTGGGGATTCCTGGGATTTACGGGGATCCTGGGATTCTGAGGTTCCTGGGATCTCCTGGGATTCCTTGGGATTCTGGATTCCTGGGGATTCTGGGATTTCCTGGGGTTTGTGGATGTCCGGGATTCCTGGGGATTTCCTGGATCCTGGGATTCCTTGGGATTCTGGATTTCCTGGGGATTCCTGGGATTCTGAGGTTCCTGGGATTCTGAGATTCCCTGGGGATTCTGGGATTCCTTGGGATCCTGGGATTCCTTGGGAACTCCTGGGATTCCTTGGGGATTCCTGGGGTTTCCTGGGATTCCCTGGGATTCCTGGGATTCCTTGGGATCCTGGGATTCCCTGGGATTCCTTGGGGATTCCTGAGACCCTGGGATTCCCTGGCAGTGCCCAACCCCAATCCCAACCCCAATCCCAATCCCAGCCCCAATCCCAGCCCCAGCCCCAGCCCCAATCCCAGCCCCAATCCCAGCCCCAATCCCAACCCCAATCCCAGCCCAATCCCAATCCCAATCCCAATCCCAACCCCAATCCCAACCCCAGCCCCAATCCCAACCCCAATCCCAACCCCAATCCCAACCCCAACCCCAATCCCAACCCCAATCCCAACCCCAATCCCAACCCCAACCCCAATCCAATCCCAATCCCAGCCCCAATCCCAACCCCAACCCCAATCCCAATCCCAATCCCAGCCCCAATCCCAGCCCCAATCCCAGCCCCAATCCCAACCCCAATCCCAGCCCCAATCCCAACCCCAATCCCAACCCCAATCCCAGCCCCAATCCCAATCCCAATCCCAATCCCACCCCCAATCCCAACCCCAACCCCAATCCCAATCCCAATCCCAACCCCAATCCCAACCCCAACCCCAATCCCAACCCAATCCCAACCCCAATCCCACCCCAACCCCAATCCCAATCCCAATCCCAGCCCCAATCCCAACCCCAATCCCAGCCCCAATCCCAACCCCAATCCCAACCCCAATCCCAGCCCCAATCCCAATCCCAATCCCAATCCCAGCCCCAACCCCAGCCCCAGCCCCAATCCCAACCCCAATCCCAGCCCCAGCCCCAATCCCAATCCCAATCCCAGCCCCAATCCCAACCCAATCCCAGCCCCAGCCCCAATCCCAACCCCAATCCCAACCCCAATCCCAACCTCAACCCCAATCCCAACCCCAATCCCGATCCCAGCCCCAATCCCAATCCAAAACACCCCCAACCCCAATCCCAGCCCCAATCCCAACCCCAACCCCAACCCCAATCCCAATCCCGATCCCAGCCCCAACCCCAATCCCAGCCCCATCCCCAATCCCAGCCCCAACCCCAATCCCAGCCCCAATCCCAGCCCCAATCCCAACCCCAGCCCCAACCCCAGCCCCAATCCCAACCCCAATCCCAACCCCAATCCCAACCCCAATCCCAATCCCAGCCCCAACCCCAGCCCCAATCCCAATCCCAACCCCAATCCCAATCCCAACCCAATCCCATCCCCAATCCCGATCCCAGCCCCAATCCAGCCCCAATCCCAATCCCAATCCCGATCCCAGCCCAATCCCAGCCCCAATCCCAATCCCAATCCCAGCCCCGATCCCGATCCCAGCCCCGCCGTTGCCGGGGTTTTCATGGAATTCTGTCGCGGCTCTGGGAGCAGCGTCCTGACAGGACACAACCATTACGTGATGTGCGCCCAGTTTCCACCCCAGCGAGGACCTGGTGGTGTCGGCCAGCCTGGACCAGACCGTCAGGGTGTGGGACATATCCGGTGAGATAACAGGAAAATCCATGGAAAAATGGGAATGGGAGCGGGATGGACCAGAGCGTCAGGGTCTGGGACATATCCGGTGAGATAACGGGGAAAAAACTGGGAAAATCCATGGAAAACTGGGTGTGGGAATGGGATGGACCAGACCGTCAGGGTGTGGGACATATCCGGTGAGATAACAGGGGAAAAACTGGGAAAATCCATGGGAAAATGGGAATGGGAATGGGATGGACCAGACCGTCAGGGTCTGGGATATATCCGGTGAGATAACAGGGAAAATCCATGGAAAAACTGGGAAAATCCATGGAAAATGGGAATGGGTGTGGGATGGACCAGACCGTCAGGGTCTGGGATATATCCGGTGAGATAACGGGGAAAATCCATGGGAAATCCATGGGAAAATGGGTGTGGGACATATCCGGTGAGATTCCAGGGAAAATCCATGGGAAATCCATGGGAAATCCATGGAAAAATGGGAGTGGGAGTGGGACGGACCAGAGCGTCAGGGTCTGGGACATATCCGGTGAGATAACAGGGAAAATCCATGGGAAAATGGGAGTGGGAATGGGATGGACCAGAATGTGAGGGTGTGGGACATATCCGGTGAGATAACAGGGAAAACTGGGAAAATCCATGGGAAAAATGGGTCTGGGACATATCCGGTGAGATAACAGGAAAAATCCATGGAAAATCCATGGGAAAATGGGAGTGGGAATGGGATGGACCAGACCGTCAGGGTGTGGGACATATCCGGTGAGAATCCATGGAAAAACTGGGAAAATCCATGGGAAATCCATGGGAAATCCATGGGAAAAATGGGTGTGGGACATATCCGGTGAGAATCCAGGGAAAAACTGGGAAAATCCATGGGAAATCCATGGGAAATCATGGAAAAATGGGAGTGGGAATGGGATGGACCAGAGCGTCAGGGTGTGGGACATATCCGGTGAGAATCCATGGAAAATCCATGGAAAAACTGGGAAAATCCATGGGAAAATGGGTGTGGGAATGGGATGGACCAGACCATCAGGGTTTGGGACATATCTGGTGAGAATCCATGGAAAAAAACTGGGAAAATCCATGGAAAAATGGGAATGGGAATGGGATGGACCAGACCGTCAGGGTGTGGGATATATCTGGTGAGAATCCATGGAAAAAATCCATGGGAAATCCATGGAAAAATGGGTGTGGGAATGGGATGGACCAGACCGTCAGGGTCTGGGACATATCCGGTGAGAATCCATGGAAAAAATCCATGGAAAAATGGGTGTGGGAATGGGATGGACCAGACCGTCAGGGTGTGGGACATATCCGGTGAGATAACGGGGAAAATCCATGGAAAAACTGGGAAAATCCATGGAAAAACAGAAAAATCCATGGAAAAATGG